>JAPQRQ010000028.1:6695364-6716134 GCA_037367365.1 Apogon talboti
TGACTTATATATGTTTTTTTCTTCTTCAAGACACATTTTTTGACTGATGCGACTTATACTCCGGAGCGACTTATAGTTCGAAAAATACAGTAGTTTAGAAGTTACTCTGACAATACCATGAGAGGATTCTTACAAATAAATGTTTCAAGATGTTTACTCCTACTTATAAATAATTTACCTTAAAATCAGCTGGGGATTATAGTATAATCCCCAGCTTGTTAACATTACTTAGCTATATTAGTGAGTGTTAACCTTAATTTGTATTGGATTTCGTGGTTGTCTGGATTTCTAATTAATGCAGATAGCACTAATTCTGAAAGGGAATAAGGCAATAAAAAGGGTGTAAGATTGTCATTTAGAACACATTTCCAGCTTTTGTTTGTATTAAGCAAATAAATACATGTCAACCAGCCTAGATATCTAAAAGATCAGTAAATAATTCTGTGTATCACTTCAGGAATGTATTATTATGAGTAGTTATTTAGAATAAATGGCCATTAAATGAGCATTATTACTATTATTTTTAGGGAGAAAAAAACCTGTGAAACTGGTTGGGGATATGAGTGTACACCTTTTTTGTCTTCTGCACTAAGAGGTGGGGAGCAGTTGCAGGAGGAACAGTGATTAGAAGACTGGCTATTTCTCATATGCCACCAATGTCCACCTTTCACTAAACACATGCATCTGGTTACAAGTACTATATAAAAAGTGTTAATGGATGCTCTCTAATGCCTCATAAACAGCCAATACTCTAATAAGTATGATAATATGCAATTTATGACTAATGAATACCTTAATACAAAGTGCATCTGGGAAAAGAAACCCACAACATGACTGTAGTATGATGCCAGACAGAGCAGGGCAGGACTAAACGTATCCCTTGCTCATAAAAGAATGCGAGCAGTTCTGAGCAAAGTGAGAGGGAACATAGAGTGTATCATTCAGGCAATGTTGCTTTAACCTCATTCTGCAATTTTAATCTCATAACGAGGCTTAAACTGTCGGGGGCCGACAGCAAGGGTGTATCTTGTAGAAAAAATGGGTTTTTAATCTGGATTTGTCCACATTTAGTAAGTCGGCTTGTCTGGCATACACAAGACGATCAATATGAACCAAATTTGATCTCAATCAGCCTATTATTGCTTGATTTATGTCCAAAAAGCTGATTTTCAACTAAAGCTCCCCCATTTGGATGACTTAGAATACTCATAGAGAAGCTGAAATCGATAGGGTTCTTTCACTAGGGGTCCCCTATGTTAGTTATCAAGGGATAAGAAATCCAACCAAATCTGTCCTAGTTATCACATTCACACGAAGGATATCCGGCAGCGGTGGCAGCAGCGTGTGGTGCATTCTGGGTAAAACCATCATATCCCCAAAACTCTCAAGAAAAAATAGTCTGTGTATTAAGTATTTGCTCAATTTTAAAACAATCTATCTGAATGGGTACAAAGCTATGGATCACTACCCATACTGTGGAAAGACATCACAACCTCACCTGACCAATCAATTTGTGAGTAATTTTGAAGGAAAGGCTTCATTGTCAGTTCTTCATCAAGGCTTTGCTTTGGTGGTGGAGGTGATGTAAGGACTGCTGTCAACATGTAACATTAGTCACTACAGAGACACTGTGCCCTACAGCATTGTCTTTTTAACTTTTCATTAGACTTTGTTTACACACACTGAATAACTAATCAACATCAAGCTCTTTTTGCCTTTAGCGATCTCAAAGACCTGATTTAACAACTTATGAAACACCATACTACATCTGTCAACACAGATGGAGGAAGAACAAAGGCCTCAGTAGAAAAAAATTTATGAGAATGCACGCAGTCCTAATGAGATGTGATTTATGGTCCCCTTTGATTGTCACACCTAAACCTGTAGCCCGAGGCCATCAGACATCCACCTGCTTTCACAGCATGCTGCAAACTAAAAGGCAGAACTTAAAACTTATAAGGCAGCAAACACTACAAACACAAAGACGAACAAGCGCTGTCAGGGACTTCATGTGGGACTCCCAGAAAACAGCATGATGTCAAAATATGTCAATGTGAGTTTGTGTGCAAGGTTGTGGGGATGTGTAGCCTTGATGCCCATACAAAACTGAAATACATATGTCTAAGTTTGCATTTAAGTTTGTTCAAACATGCATTTTTCATGCCCTGACGAAGCCTAAGTATGTCAGAGTTTGTGTGAGAGTTCGCGGTGGAGTTTGTTCCAGTGTGCCGTTTGATGCCATGACCAAGCCAAAAGTCTAAAGCTGAAGAGCTTGTGTTGGGATTCATTTGGGTGTGTAGCTGTGATTGAACCCAAATTGGGTTCAATGTTCGGACTGGAGTTTGTTTGAATGCATTGTTTTGATGTCCTAACAAAGGTAAATGAGTTTACTGGGACACGTAGCTCTGGTAACCTGACAAAACTGAAAGATGTCATAATTTGTGACAGAGTTTGCTTTGGAATCTGTTTGGACACATTCCTATGATGAAACACTGAGGCCAAGTGTGTGTCCACGTTTGAGTTTATTTAGATGCTGTCACACCTTGATGAAGCCAAAATCTGTCAAAATGTGTGTTGGAGTTGGAGGGCATTAAATCTGATTTAGATTTGATGTTCTGACAAAGCTGGAAAGCATCAAGAGTTTGTGTCAAGAGGTTGTTCAGATGCTTAACTGTGATGTCCTGACAAAGCCTGTCAAGAATTTGCCTTGAAGTTTATTTGGATGCATATATTTAATGTCCAGGCAGGTAAATGAGCCTATGTCAGAGTTTGTATCTGAGTATATTGAGACATTCAACTTTGAAACCTTGACAAAGTTGAGATATGTTAGAATTTATGTCAGTGTTTACACTAGAATTTGCATCAAAGTTTCTGTTGGGTGCATGCCTATGGTGCGTCCATGAAGCAAAAATCACCCAGAGCTTGGACTGGAGTTTGTCAGTTTCTTCAGACTTTGCCCTGTTGAAGCTGAAGAACATCAGGACTGTACGTCAGAGTTTGCATCAGAGTTTGAATTTTCTTGAATTTTTATGTGCATAGTATGTATCCCTTTCAAAGCAGACCTCAAATAAACTCATTTAGAGTTCAGGACGCACTCTTGCCAGGATATTTTCTTGGAAGAGCAAAGATGAGCTCAGGGTCCTCAGTTCAGATGTTATGAAGCAACCCGAGTCATCTGTTTAAGAACTCTTTCTTGCTAACCGTAACCATGTGAGTCTGTGCTTTTGTAGCCCTCCATAAACAAAGAATGAAAGCCTTTCAAAAGGAGAAAATGTTTCCCATGGATAGGCATTCACCACAGCTGATGTCTCAGAACTTCAGCTAGTGATTGATGGTAGCCAAAAGCATGTTTAGAGTCATTTCATTTAGATTTATTTTACAGCCCAACAGTAAACACAATAAAGTTGTGTATGACAACTGAAGAAATGCCAACAACTCTGAAGCTTTTATATACAACCACGGGGGTTGAGGTTTTGATGACACCTCCAACAGTGCACTGGAACAATACAGCCCACTTTACTGATGCATAAACAGCAAAACAAATACACACCCATAAACTATCAAAGGTGCCAGCCTGTGCTCACTCATCCAGAGTAGAATTGCATCAAAACGCATGACTTCCCAACAGAAAAGTATCAGCCTATCTCATTCGTGTGTGTGTGTGTGTGTGTGTGTGTGTGTGTGTGTGTGTGTGTGTGTGTGTGTGTGTGTGTGTGTGTGTGTGTGTGTATGTGCCAAAAGCCTGAATAAAATCAGTCCCTCTTCATCTGGTGCAACTCAACTTAACAAAGGGTGCACAAAGACGTGCCGACACTGGCCCCTTCACTCACAGTCACTCCTCTGCACTCAAAGACATGCCACCGGTGGCCCAGAATGCAACTGCTTCACTTTCAAAGACAAGCTGCTGCTGCGGCCCCCCTCATTTATTCAATCTGTCCAACACCCCAACCCCTCGCTCCCTATCCTGACTCTGTGGTGGCCCCTCAGCTGGTGACGCACAAAGCCCCTCAGTGACCCTCAAATTTCACTTACACAAAGACAGGCATGACACGGCCTCACTCTGCTCCCTACTCCCACTTCATTTTCTCTGTATTCAATCTTGTTTCTTGAAGACGTAGAGAAAGGATGTAAGCTTTCATCAAGATGTTGTTTTATAGATGGTGTTCCATTTAAATACAGACTTACTGTATAGAGCTTTCAAGAAACCCCTACACATGAGATGAGAATGTGTTGTAAATAAATGTATATTGTACCTCCATGGACATATAGAGGTTCTGTGATTCTCAAAGACAACTGTAAGGTCTTTTTCAGACTATTTGACAACTGAGATGAAGCAGAGTACAAAAAGAGAGGCATGGCATAGTGTCTAAGTTTTGTGGGTAAAGTCATTAGAAAATATGCGATTAATTACACTCATACTGAGTTTGCCTGTTCGTTGCCGGAAAACAGACATTTTTTCAGATTCTACTCATCCTCTTACCAAAGTAAGAGTCCATCGACAACTGAAAAACTCCTAAAATGGCATACAAGTACAACATTTTTTAAGATACAACATACCATTTGTATGATGCAAGACATGCAAGACAACAGAAACAGGCCTTTGGCCTCAGACAATGACTTGGCTAAGGTTTGGTTCAGTTTAGGCAAGATAATACCTGGGTTAGGGTATGACCGCTGTTCTCTGCCCTAAATTCCGTTGGCTTCTGTCAGTCTGCCCCAGGGCAGCTGTGGCTACAAACGAAGTTTACCACCACCAGAGTGTGAATGTGAGAGTGAATGAATAATCAATCAATAATGTAAAGCACTTTGGGTGCCTTGAAAAGGGCTACAGAAATCTAATCCATTATTATTTGTTATTATTATTAAATGATCTCCTGATCAGGACTGTCCCTATTTAACAATGTAACCTAACTGACTGAGTTTAAATGCACTCATTCATTTGATCAGATGAGGTTACCAAGACTCAATGCTGGTCATACCATCGACAGTATTGGTTTGTTTTTTTGTTTTTTTTCTGGTGAGGTTGAGTTGGTAGGTTCTTCACAACTTCTCCTTGCATAAGGAGATGCTCTCTTGCTTTACTTTTTTGCTTATCTTGCAGGATTCAGTGAACAAAATTTAATGTTGTTGGTGGCAACTGTCAAAAGCAATGAATAATGTCCCCACACAGCAGTTTATGTGGCAAATATGTGTAAACACTAGCCATTATACATGTTTGTTTCCATCCCTGCCAATCAGAGCTGGAGCTGACTACTACTGCCGAACGAATGACTATCAGCTACTGAATAAACGATAGATGGTAGTTTTTGTCCAGTGTCAAGGGTCATTAACTGATTTTAACCCTGGTCAGTGAAACCAGCAGGAGAATCAGGTAGCACTTGCATGTTTCAAAAAAACATATATTTGGTACAACACAATATAGTGGATTTTTTCCCAACTGTTAACTTGCTCCTTTCAATGACACAGCAAGTTAGTGCTTGCTCCCTGCAGGTTGTCAGAATAAATTCTAAGAAATGTAGGCAAGGTGCAACAAGCACACTTAAGTAAATGTTAGCATAATTCCATCATAAATGACATAACCTCCTTGGCGACGGTAGTACCACCCAGGATTTGTGCAACATTGGGAAGAGCGTCATGTGACGAGTTGAAGTTTTTATTAGTACAATCCTGGCAGAAGCAATAAAAGTATTAATGTCACACACTGAACACACTCTTCTACATGTTTCTCTACAGAAGAACAAACATCTCCAAAGTTCTCCATTCAAAACGATACTTACAATAAATATTTGTAACTAACAGCAAAGAGGTCATTATGGCATAAAATGGTCCCTGACAGTGTTAGTTATATTATTTTAGAAGTATTTCGATTCACTTTACTGCATTTTACTGCTTACATGTTTTGGTAACATTAGATCATCAGACTTCCATAGTGTCGCTGTCCCGTCACAACCACATATCTCTAGAGTTAACTTTTCTTTAGAAGAATGGGAGTGCTTTCATCTTGTTGATGATGCCTTTTCTAGCGTTTCGATGAGGCTTTTAAAAGGGTTTGTTTAGCTTAAGACAATTTGAAGCTCAACCGATAAAGGAAACACTTGATCCTTCAGTTTATTTCTAATATTCAAAATCTGAAGATGTACTGTGTATTTTACACTGGACTAAAGGGGGTGTACAATATACCTTTTCAGCTTCATCAGAGCAATGTGAGCATGCATAACAGAAGACAGGATGTGACATCAACAAAAGGACATTAATTCATGTTACAACTTCTTTGCTGCTTGAAACAAGAACAAAACTTCCTTTAACAAATCTACTAAAGTCCACATGACAGAACATGATTTACTCTGATTTCAGAGTTCTTGGACATGCTGTAATTTTTGCTAGTGACACACTAGCCCACCATGCACAGCAAATGACCAATCACAATCATCATGCCTCTGCTAGCTGTAAACCACCACATGAAAATAAGAGAGGAACAAGAGAAAAATAGGAAGCATAGGAAGATCTGGTTGCAAAAAAACCAGCTTTGTGGAAATACTTAATTTATAAAGAAAAGATAATGATGAACAAAACCATAAATATTGTTGTTGATAGCTTTATGGTAAGTTAACTGTGTATCACACAACCAGACCATTTGATTTATTTGCCAATAAATCTTGTGCTTATAATTGTCAAAGTACTGCAGAAAATAATCTTTAAAAAAAAAAAAAACAATGGTAGGAAAGTTTGCCAAAATTTCCAGCAATGACTGGAGTAGCGTGCTCACAGCAGTCACTTATTTTTGTTTTTAATTCACTGAAACCTGTTACAAAGCATCTAAGTTCAAGAGAAAATAATGCACACTGTTAAGAAACACATTTTCAGCTTTTCTTTATAATTTCTTTGTTTTATATGTGAACATATTGACACATTGTCTACAAAATTATTTTAATTATTCTAATTCATTCTTTCACATCACAACATACACTACATTCAGGTTTTTCAACATGATCCTGCGCAGCATGAAAAAAAGCAACTAATGCTGTCAGACAAATGTAGCGATGTAAAAAATACCATACTGGCTTTTAAGATGAACTTGGATAAAACTGGAGATGTTTTATCCAAGTCCTTGTTACATTCAGTCCCTGTTTGATGCTGGTGTCCTGAGAGATGGTGGTGATTCCCTCCTTTCATCATTTTCACTATAGTTTATCCTTGAACTTGGCAAGAATAAACAGTCATCAGTTTCCTGGTTTTGTTTAGTTTGTGCTGCAGTACCACACTTCCCTTCAGCATGCAGTGTGTGAGCTCCATGGGTGGCTCACATGGAAGAGCTGAGCACTTCAAGGACATGGGATTGTGGAGGAAAGACACAGGGAGAGCGAGCAAGAGCTGCTGTGCAGGCATGTGTGAAAGGAGGGCGAGGAAATAAAAACCATTTTAAAAATGTGCCATTTAATGACCCTGTTTCAGCTATGCAGTCAGATAAAGGACTGCTCATTCTCCTAATTCTCATCAACATATTTTCAATAGACTTCTCTAAAAATAGAATAAAATATCAACATTGCAAGTGTATTTAGGTGGCTGTTACCTCAGCTTTATGCCTGACAATAAGAATCAATGAGGCATGCACAACTTCAGCTGCTTAATAACAAACTAATTGCCGCAATAAACACTGCAATGCAATCAAAAAAATTATTGTGAGAGTAGAGCTATTACAGGACAATAAAGTCTACTAAATGGATACTATGTGTGCCTGTAAATCAGTCCAAGAACAATGGTTTATTTTATGAGAACTTACAGCAGTAACAGCCACCTGAAGCCAAAGGAGACGCACTACACAGTTAATATAAAAGTGTTGGGCTGGGTTTTACTTACGGGAAGCCAGTGCAGAAGTTGCTCTTTGTTTTGGGGTCTCTCCTCCACAGTCCCGTCTGTGTGTCGGCTCATTCAGCTCCGGTCTGCCTTCTTCTGCCTCCACAGAAGCCGTCCCACCGACATCTGACGTCGCTGTGCTTTCTGCCCTTGTTTTTTTCTTTCTGAACCCTTCTCTCCTCCCTCCTCCCTCCGTCTCTCCCCTCCCCCAGGACATTTGTCACAAACTACAAGAGTTGATGAGTTCATATTCATTCCACAACTTCCCGGACTGAAAGAACTGAAACGTCTCTGAAGGTCTACGAAGAAGACATACAAGAAGAGCCTTCAGTGACGTCACTCAAAACGAAACTTCATTGGTTAAAAAAAGGAGGATATATAATATATACTATAGGCTACTATATATACTAAAAACATTTTTTATTACCTAATAGCCTAATCTAACATTGAAAGGGTGTAGAATGATCGATGCTTTGCAGATTCAGTTAGCCCCTAGAGCAGTGGTGTCAAACATACGGCCCGCGGGCCAAAACCGGCCTGTCAAAGGGTCGAATGTGGCCCAGGATGAATTTATGAAATGCAAAAATTACACTGAATATATTAATAATCAAGGATGTCAAACTCATTTTAGCTCAGGTTCCACATACAGACCAATATGATATAAAGTGGGTCAAACCAGTAAAATCCTATCATAATAACCTATAAACTCTAATTTTTCTCTGTGATTTAACGTGAAAAAATACAATTCAATCCAACTCTATTTGTAAAGCAGTTTAAAACAACCACAGTGGACCAAAGTGCTGCACAGAAGAATAAATAAAACCAAAATGAAATGATAAAATACAAGAATAGATTAAAAGACATAAAACAGCTGTATAATTAAAAACAATGAAAATAAACCAATACCAAATGCCAAATAAACAATCGATTAAAAATAATAATACATTCAAACATTCCACATGGTGTCAAAGCCAAGAAGAAAAAGATGGGTTTTAAGACGGAATTTAAAAACAGACAGAGAGGAGGCCTGTTTGATATGGAGAGGCAGATCGTTCCATAGTTTAGGAGCTGCTACAGTCACCTCTGGTCACCTCTGAGCTTGCACTCAGATTTAGGTACACTCAGGAACAGCTGATCAGCTGACCTGAGAGAGCAGGGGGTGTACAAGGCTGCAGCAGCTTGGAGAGGTAGGGCTGGGTGAGGCCATTGAGGGCTTTAAAAGTAAATAAAAGAATTTTAAAACTGATCCTAAAATGTATGGGCAGCCAGTGAAGTGAGGCTAAAATGGGGGAAATGTGCTGGTGTTTACATGTGCTGCTTAAAAGAAATGCAGCAGCATTTTGCACCATCTGAAGACAGGCGATGCAGGAGCCACTACCCCCCACATAAAGTGCTTTACAGTAATCCAGCCTAGTGGTCACAAAGCATGGATTACTGTTTCAAAGTGCTGCCTAGAAAGAATTGGTTTAATTTTGGCCAGCTGCCTCAACTGGAAGAAGCTCGATTTAATGATTGAACTGATCTGACAGTTGAGCTTGAGATCAGTATCTACTTTAACCCCAAGGTTTTTGACAGTTGGCTTAATGAACTGGGCCAAGGAACCCAGATTTACGGGGGGGGGCAGAGGTGCCACCAAAAACCATCACCTCTGTCTTTCTCTCATTAAAATTTAAAAAGGTTAAAGCCATCCAGGCCTTTATGTCATCAAGACACCTAAGTAGTGGTGTGACAGAAAATTCTCTTTTCTTTTTGAGAGGGACATAAATCTGACTGTCATCTGCATAACAATGGAAGGAAATACCATGTTTCCTAAGTATGGAACCAAGTGGAAGCAAGTAGAGAGTGAAGAGAAGAGGGCCTAAGACTGAGCCCTGTGGGACCTCACATAAGAGGTGAGCAGAGGAGGACACAAGTCACTAAGGCTGACACAGAAAGTTCGATCAGCCAAGTATGACCTGAACCACTCCAGTGCTGCGCCCCTGATACCCACCCACTGCTTTAAACGAGAGATTAAAAGTAAAATTACATAAAAATGTTGAAATGTACAAACTGTCCTTTAAAACAAAATGTGAATAACCTGAACAAATATGAACAACATGAAATATCTTGAGAAAAATTTGTAGAATTTTACCAGTATTCTGCCTGTTACTCAATGTTTTGTGTATTTGTAGATCCACTGTGATCTGTAAGTTGTAATGCACTTTTATAAATGAGAACCTGAGGCATAATATTGTTAAAATTAGACTTATTTTTCTTAAGAAATTTCAGGTTGTTCATATTTGTTCATGTTATTCACATTTTTTAAAGGATAGTTTGCAGATGTTTTCCTTAAGATTTTTTAGTTTTTTTTCACTCTAAAATTAGTTTGTATGTGGCCCATGAACTAAAATGAGTTTGATGTCCTTGAGTTTAACAGCAAATGTCTAGGAATATCTATGATCTTACAGTTCTGAAAGAGGACCTAAAACAATTATATTATTGTGGTTTATTTATTTGTGCCTGGGGTAATATATGACAATTAATGTTATTCACCTAAATGTATTAAAAAACTAGATTGTTTATTACTTTGTGATCAGCAGGGCACATCCATCTTGATCAGCTTTTGCTTCCTGTGCTCTGCTGCCGGCAAATTGAACAGCAATCTACTTTTCTGATTAATCCAAGTGAATGACACAGTTTATTGCAGTGTCATATATATTACCCTAGGTACAAAACAAATACACCACACAAATAATGTCCAGTATTTCAAGTCTACTTCAATTAGGCCTGTGGTAGTTTTGCTTAAAGGTTCAATATGTAACAGCTACACATATTCATATACTCACATACATGTCCACACAGGTTTATTGTAGCATCTCTGTTGTGCCCAGAACAGGTCCTTTGTTGATTTTAGCTAATGTCACAGTACGCAACCTTGGACATTTTGTAGCTAAAATTCCTGGAAAGTATAGCTCATTACCTTTCTGCCAATACATGATATGACCCACATTTGTCCTTACCAGGGCCTTAAAAAGAGTGCTACCCATATAAAACATATCTAAAGTTCAACTAAGCTCAACCTTAAACGTCTATTGGAGTAAAAAAAATTAATCCAAAAACAGCATGTAAAAATAAAACATTGACAGAGACCATCTTTCTCTTTGACTTTTGATTCGTTGCACACTTTGCTGTCAATATTTACATACTGCCATTTAAGTGAGGTTTTGAACACATTATTTGTTTTACTTGTAGTCAAGTATTTCTAGCATGCCGTTAGTATTACGTAAGTCAAGTATCTAAATACTTTTGTCACTGAAACCTATTGTTTTGATTCAACACTGTCTAAATGTGCTCTTTTATTGCTTTCCATGAGCTCATTTGGAACAGATGCTGAGTGGTGAAGGGCTTAACGGCTGCATGACTGGTTTTTGCACATGTAAATATGATAAATCTGTAAATATGATTATATGTGCATGCAGTGCACATCTTTAATCTTAAATGTTATGAATTGAGAATAATTCCTGAATTTCACTTCCTTTAAATAAGTGTCACTGGTGTCTTGACTTGTACTTTCACTCCAAGTATTCAGATGTGTTTTGTTTAGTTTGGGCTCCAGAAAAAGACTTCAGATCCTCTACATGCCGTTTCCTCTCCTGTCAAGAAGAAACAGGGAATGTTACTCTCCGCTTGCTCTGCAAACAGGCGGGGAGTTAAGCTTGAGATGCAAACCACACTTATTACACTGTGGTCTGTGGAACTGGGACAACTCCAGCAAGTTTGTCACACTGGGACCGAATGAAAACGTTAGGCAGGGCACATCCACTGCACCAGGGAATGCTCAGTGACACTGGGCTCCAATTGCATGTTTTGAAGGGTTGTGTGGCTTGTTAGCAATGTTAAGTGATGATGGAGATCATTTGTTGGAGGAAGTTCATATGGGTTATCGTAGGCTTCGAATGCATACGTTTGTGTAGCTAAAAACCTTAACTTTCTTTGCTAAATTGTTGACTGAAGTTGGTCTCTTTTTCCTGAGTCATAAATTGTCCAAATTCTCCCTTCCTCCTCCTCCATCAGCTTTTGGAGGTTTGGAGGACTTTGGAGCAAAATAATTATCTTAATTTCATTGTTTACAACTATAGTGGCACATGCTCTGATGCCTTTTTGTTCTTAACATTTACTCGTGCTGTGGCTTGAGATTCAGTAGGTGTTATCGTCAAAGTGGTTCCAAAGTGTTTTTAGATCCATGTCACGCAGGTTGGCTGAAACTGATAAAATCTCCCAGTTGGTAGGACCCTTCAGATGTCATGTTTTAAATGGACTGACCAACAAACTAACCAACCACAACAACCACTGGTCAAACCTTCCTGTGGAGAAGCACTGTGATTCATCTTAAAAAGGTTTGGTTGGTTTGGTTGATTTTCAACATTTACCACTCAGCCACTCTCATCAAACAGCTTCAGTTTCTCTTTCCATTCTCATGCTATTGTTAGCAGTTTTTACCATGCTGGCTAACTGTATGTTGTAATTTAAAATACAACTGTTGTTGGTGGTGTAGTTTGTTTGTTTTTGTAGTTTGTGTTGATGTCTGTGCTGTGCTGTGACCCAGTCATTTCTTGATGTTAGCAAACTCAGTTCCTAAACTAATATGATAATATATAATAGAAAACACTGAATATTTAGGTTAAGGTAACATCACTGTCCTATTTTCAGTGTGTGTAATGTATGCGTAGCGTTGTAATTTTCCCCTCTACATTAAGAAGTGAGAAGTGTATAACACACACAAAGGCATTTACTGTAGTTCCACTGCATGTTGTTTCTAGTATTTTGTCAGACCCACACAAAAAACCTAAAAACATCAGCTCCTCCTCCCAGTCGCTAAACACTAGGCCTCATTCAGAGGGCATTTGATAAGTGCAGCTCTGCTCACATTCTTCACAGGCCCAAACTTCAGAGGCAGCAGTTTGTCTGGTCCCAGCTCACACGGTGCCTCACTGCTCAGCTCTGCAGCCACTGTGGCATTTGGTCTGCCCTGCCTTCAGCACTTCCTCTTTCCACACCAGATCTGTCTGCAAGTACTGTCCTAGTGAGAACACTGTGGGAGGCAGAGGAGACTGGAAATAGATGAATGTGGTCATCATGTTGGTGCTTACAACCAGGAAGATGTTCTTAGCTACAGGGTAACATCATGGGAACAGAAGGCAGGACTTTAGGGACACTGGGACGGATGACTGGGTCTTAGAGGAAGACATTATGGACAGGAAGTTATACTAACCACTGAAATTATACCAAGATGACATCCAGTTGCATTTGTGTGTCAAGTTGTGTGTATTTCTTTATTATCTTATTCAGTGTTGTTGTATCCTCATTTTCAATGGTTTTGATTAGTCTTTCTTATTCATTTTAATGATCACCTCAATCCATGATAAGATTCTGTACACTGGTGTATTTGTGTAGGTTATTCTAAAAAAGGGAAGTTCTTTAATGTTTCAATAGATTTTTAGTGCAGCAGTTGCTGTATATAACACAAGATAAAGTTAGCTTTGCAATGGAGTTAGCTGATATCAACCAGTAACTAGCTCCCAGCACAAAACAGACTCACATTGAATTCAGTTCAATTCAGTTCAGTTTAGTTTAGTTTTATGACCCCTCGGCCAACTTCGGCTGAAGGGGTATTGTAATCGTTTTGTCTGTCTGTGTCTCCATCTGTTCATCTGTGTCCACTCAGCAATGTAACTGCATTATCTGAAGAATGCATTGACATATCTGCATCAAATTTATACTGTGGATGCATCTTGGCATGGAGCAAAAGCCTATTGAAAATGGGTCACCTTGACTGACTTTTTCAAGGTCAAATGCGACATGTCCTTTCAACGACATAACTGCATTATCTGAAGAATGCATTGAGATTTCCGCACCAATTTTACACAAAGACAATCTAATGTAAATTATAGGGCAGTAACTTTCAACAGACTCTTACACTATATTTGGCCGAGGGGTATTAAAAGTGCGCAGCACGTTATGTTTTATATTGTGGCAATCATAAATCATAATTATCTCAGTGCAGGTCACAAATTCATTCAAGGCCTTAAAATGACTGTATGGAGAGAAAACCCAATAAATTTTACAGAAGGAAGCCCATGGCAATAGTGGGGAGGAGAAGCTTGTTTCACAGAAAACAGAACCAGAACCAGGCTCCTGGTAGGCAGCCATCTGCCTTGGCCATCTGGGGTTAGTGGACAGAGGAGCAGTACAGTGAAGCGATGTAGATAATGGATGGAACAGGCAAACACTGGGCAGGTTAGAGTCCAGAACCAAACACAAGGAACCATCAGGTCCAGAACCAGAGAGGCAGAAGGGCAAACTATGAGAAAGGGAAGACACAAAGTTGGTGACAATAATGGTGACATGTATAAGGAGAGAAGTAGAGAGAGGAGAGGACAGCTGGAAGTAAGGGGCATTTGAGGATCACTGGGCTTATAGAGTCCAGCTTTATTAATCAGTGTAAGACTTTTATTACAAAGGTTTTGTTTCTTTGATGAAGTCATTCCAATTATTACACATACTACATTTTTCTTAGGGTAACTAGTGATTGGTAGGTCTTTTCCTTCACTTATAGCACATAGTATATATGCTTTCAAAGGCTACAGAGCAAAATTAGAATATTCATGCTTTACTGAACTAAGTCGAGGATTTTTATCTCTCTCTATTTTGTCTCTGCACTGACTGCATATCTAATAAAATCAATTCTGCACACTTTTCAACAAGTCAGCTTTCAAACATTTTCCTATCTGGTAAATTCTTGAGCTGGAAGGCAAAACAAAAAAGGATAGAAAATCAGACTTTGACAAAATCTCTGATGTGCCTGAACCCGAAGAGGGGAAACCATGCTTTTAAATGAATTAATTCATGAGTAATACTGATGGCTATGGTAAATGTAAGTACATTTCCTCAATTACTGTACTTACAATTGGATGTACTTTGCTGGAGTCTCTCCATTTCACGCAGATTTATCCGTCTGAAGTTACTTCTGTGTGTTCTGAGGTACACCGAAGAACAAATGAAAGCATTTTATAAGTCTTAAAGATTTTTTATCAGCAAGTTAATCACATTTATTTAACATATCAATTTATGTCACTGCCACTGCTACTGTCTATGAGTTGTTAACATTTCCGTAAGCAACAGTTCCCTCTAAATTTCTGACATGATTGCTTTTGAATAAATGTTCAAATATGTCACCAAATCAAAGACTTCTGGAAAAGTCAGTAAACTGAACTAAAGCATAAGAACTGGACATTTACTGTGTGATTTTATCTGGTGTCCCTCTTTATAAAACTGCATAGAAAATAGCTCAAACTGGTTCCACCTCCAGCACAACTAACAGTAACATGCACCATAACAATAAGGACTCACTATTACAGGTGTACAAGTGTGTGTACTTCCATGAAGTTTGTGTTGCAGTCTGTTTTATGTTAGGAGCTGGGTGTTGACATCAGCTCACTCCATTGAACCATTACATTTGCTACCTCTGTTTGTACATCCATTTTTTATCCACCAAGTGTTTTTCCACAAAAATGCTTAGGCTCACTCCTGAGTTCTTCAGTGTCTCTGACTGACTACACAATTATGCTCCATTTCTAAGCTAACCTTACCTTGTGTCGTGTCTGATTACTACTGCAGTGAAGAGGTGCAAGGGTATTTTTTATGGCAAAACAAGTTCAACTCCTCAATATAGAAATTGGTGTACAGGATCTTATGCAAACCAAGACAGTTTTTACCTCAGAAATAGCATTCCGTTCTAAGCTAACAGTACACTGCACACTGTTGCAGCTATCAGGAAGCAGATGTGAAAAGCTAAAGAACTCCTCCGTGAGTCTAAAGACTTTTAGGGTCGGAAAAACAACACTGGTCCTCTTCATAGAAGTCAGTCTACATGGACATCATTGATTCAGACAACAAAGATGACAAAGACAGTGACAGCGAGCTACCTAATTTCTGTGTAAATCTTAATTATTGAACCTTTAAAGTGAGGAATTGAATTACGTTGTAACACTGGCTATAAAATGATGTTTCTAAATGAACTACTCCTTGTTTGTAAGACATTTCTGTGAGCTTACTTAAAGTTTGTATTGCAGTATGATTTACACCAGGGGCCAGTTATATGTTACTGGTCTGGCCCATTTGAGATGATACTGAGCTGAATGTGGCCCCTGAACTAAAATGAGTTTCACACCCCTGCCCTATATCTATTCTTGAAGAAATAATGCATCTAATTCAAGGTTTGACTGGTTCCGTCCAGTGAGGTAAACATAAACACATAGCTGGCAGCCGTGTGGTGAAAAACGTTGGCATTTAACATGTCCAGTCCATCATTTCCATTTCTGTTTCAGGGGATTTCCAACAATTTACAGCTTGATGTTGGGAATGAGGTCACAACAGCTGGACTCCCACATAACAAAAATAAGGTATGACATCGAGGTGACTCAACAGTTTGAGCCACAAAAACACAGTATAAGGAGGAACAGAAGAGATGAATCAAGCCAGCCAGAACACAGAGATGCATGCTGGGACAAGCCAAGCATGAGTGAAGTCATGACTTCTATACAAAGACTATTTCAACTTGGCTGATATTAATCTGATGTCATCTGAAGGAAAAAAAACTAAATCATCATAGTAGGGGGGTCGGTGCAGTTCACTGTGACTCATTAGTGTGCACACAAATATGTAAACTACAGATCTTCATATATGGTAATTTAACTTTTGGCTCAACATATCTTTACAAATATTTAGAATCGTTGCTTGTCCAAACTCAATTTATGTCACAAACCTGTCTCTTCTACTAATCTCAACATATTAATCACTCAGCTGACGCAAGGAACTTATTCACTGCAGCATCCCACGGCTCGTTCCCATAACTCCAAAGGTTTTATCTAAACAGCAGTAAGGAAGGGATGGTAGAACATGTAGGTGATAGCCAAATGCACAGACAAATAAGGAAATAAGGTTAGGTTTTTATATGTAGCTGGGTATTACACATGTAGTAAATTCAGCATTGGAGTTTTCACTGCCCTATAAAAAAATCCCTCCGAGATTTTAAAATAGAGTGTGTGATTGTAACACCGGTGACCAGATCCCAACAAAACCTAATGTGAGAAAATCTATATTTTTGTGTGGGACAATGTGTGAAATGCTTTTTATGTACAGAATGTATTTGCAAAAATAAAAGTAGCACTGGAAGGGTTCATCTATCTGCCCGATCACGCATCCAAGTGTTATAAAGTGTTTCTTCATTTTGATCTGATTTTTTGAGAGCCAGCATACACTAAATCAATAAAATGAGCAACGCTAACAAAACAATGAGGAAAATAGCAAAAAATAAAAACAATAATCAATAAAATAAAAAAAACAGCCATAACATGAACAAAATAATCACAGAAAAAAGGAGCTAAATTGTAAAACAAAGCACTAAATATTTTCCTTTATGACTCATAAAAGACTAATTAATGTTACTGTATGGAATGAGTTTGACTGGATATTTCTGGGACACCCTGTGATCCTAAGCATTGGTCGATCAAAGGGAATAATGTATAATGTAGATTTCATCGTGAGCTGCCAGAGCTACACCCGATTTTACAAACTGTGAACACGAGATGGCAGTGTTGAGAAAGATAATAACATACAGTACATCTAGAACAGTTACAGTTACAGTTACTCCATCAGGAAAGGGAATAAATACATTATATTGACAAAAAAAAATGCTCCACAGTTTGTTCGTGTTAATTTTATTCAATTAAAATAGTAAAAAAAAAAAAAAAAAGATGATAACGAAACAGTGACTTACCAGCTGATATGTCAGTGCACAGGAGAGCACTGCCACCTGCTGGGCGAGTTGCATCATTACAACTTTAAAAACAGTATATACCTGAAATACCTTAAATGAAATCAATAATTCAAAGTGATGGAGCTCTAATGCTGCCTTCACGTGCTATCGGGAAGATTAAGAAATTATGAATGTGTTGTGTGCTGTTGTGTTCAAGTGCTTTTGTTGTGATAGCGAAATTAAAAATGGCTGACAGACAATTTTTCATGACCTGTTACTTGGGTAAAACAGTTTTGGACGGGTTGATTCATCTGCTACATCATTTTTTTTTCTTTGTACTTTTTTTCCCACATTTTGGATACTAAATGTACAAAATCTTCAGCTAACAGCAGCAGAACATTGTTTATCTTAGCCCTATTGATAAGTTCAAAGGTTATTTTCATCTCGGCAGCCCATTGATCAACATTTATGCCAGATTTCCAGTGGAAAATATGACGTGAGGGGATTTCCATGTGCAATTTTCAAGTTCGGAACTAGTATTTACCATAATTCCAATAGCAGGTGAAGGAAGGACGAGTCAAATTGTGAGTGTGGAAAGAAAAAACCCACAAACAATGCATTTACTGAAGGTTAACCATGCTGTCTGATGTGCAGAAATACAGGAGCACATTGGATGCAATTAACATTTTTGATACCTTTCAGTCATCACTGCACACCATGGAATCTCATGCAAAAAATGCTGATTTTTACATACAAATATTAATATAATATAAAAGACAACATAAAATTAAGAGTGTCTTATATTTGAAGGGTAGTGCTACAGTTCAGCATAAATTTGGGCTGATGTGAAATGGAAGGACGATATTGAAAGAAAAGCGCTTAAAACTGAATTATATGTTCTCCTCATATCTATGTGCGTTCTCTCCTGGTACGCCAGCTTCCTCCCACTGTCCAAAGACATGCACATTAGCAGGTTAACTGGTCATCCTAAATTGCCATATGTCTGAATGTGAGATGAAGGGTTTCTTGTTAACAGGTCCAGGTTGTACGTGACCTTCACCCATTGGTGGCTGAAATAGGAGCCAGCACCCCTGTAACCCTCTTGACGACTATGAGGTTTGTAATATGAATTAATATATATTTAAATAATTACTTTTTGTAAACCAACTTGTTTTATTTATTTAGTAAAGGCACATTTTGGATCTCATAGAATTGATCCAAGTGTAGATACTATAGTTGTCATTTTCTTCTAATGTTGAAAGTCCATATTTTTTTTATTTTTTTGCTCAAAGTCTTTTTATTATAAGATATTATAAATATGTTACAGACATAAATGAGCCAATACAAACAAGAACACCTCCCACTCCCCACCCATGCTCCAACAGAGCCCCATCCCTATAACAATATCACTGTACCATTTAGTAGGTTGGCTTGATTCTATATACAACCTCATATATTTACAATGTTTGCCTGTTGAGATTGCACACAAAATAAACTTAAAAACAAAGCAGATAAATTAAAGTAGTGGCGTATGTTAGGTTTGGAAAAGAGAAAAAAAAAAGAACATTTTTAAATTATAAAAGCAGATAGAGCAAAAGTGGTCCCTATGAGTCCTAAATTCTCTATAATAGAGGGTCAGTCCAACACAAGATTAATATGGGTGAGAGCGAAAGAATAATGCATCAATAATGTAAAGCGCTTTGGGTGCCTTGAAAAGCGCTATAGAAAATCTAATGCATTATTATTATTATTACATCCAACTTCTTTATGTGTATTGGAAAAGGATTCCACATATCATAAAATTTCAGAGCACAACCTCTTGTAGAATAGCAGATCTTCTCCAGTGTCAGGTGGTGTAAAAGGTCACTGACCCACATCCTCAGGGTTGGAGGGTCTTTGGGGCATTAATTGTCTGGCAATGAGAGATGCAAAGGCTATCATATTCCTTGTTTGTCGGTTGTGATGAATGTTTTGTGTAATTACTCCAAATATTGCAGTAATAGAAGAGGGTTCTATAGGTATCTGTAAAACGTCTGAGAAGGTTTTAATTATTGGATGCCAGAAGTTGTCTAGTTTTGAACAGAACCAGAACATATGTGAGAGGGTGGCTGGTGTTTTTTTTATGCGATTGAAAGTAGGTATAAACCTTGCTAGTCTGACTTTAGACCAGTGGAAGTGATGTACAACCTTGAACTGAATAACTGTTCTGTACACAGATTGAAGAGGAATGTATTCTATCTAAAGCCTTTCCCCCAGTCTTCTCAGGAAGTTCTAGCTCCAAGTCATCTTCTCATTGATTTTTTAATGATATCAAAGGTTCCAAATTATGTGCATTTAGCAGGGACTAGACTTTCCCAATAATCCCTTTGGAACCTTGATTAAGTTTCAGAATGGTGTCTAAGAGGGAATGGGGTGGCTGTGACGGGGAAATGAGTGAATGATGCTGTTATGAAACTGCAAAATCTAAAAAAGTGAAACCTAGGAATGTTAAATTTTAACATTACCTGATCAAAAGATGCAAATTTAGTGTCAATAAATAGGTTTTCTATTGTAGTAATTCCTCTATTGGTCCATTCATTGAAAGCTGTATCTATAATTGATGGCATAAATTGATGGGTTTTTTTTAAACCCCTCGGCTGAGGGGTATTGTAATCGTTTGGTCATCTATCAGTCTGTTTTGTCTGTCCATTCAACGACGTAACGACATTACTGTATCTGAAGAATGCATTGAGATATCTGCACCAAATTTATACTGTAGATGCATCTTGACATGGAGAAAAAGCCTACTGAACATGGGTGACCTTGACCTACATTTACAAGGTCAAATGGCGACATGTCTTTCAACCACATAATTGCAATTTTCTTAAAAATGCATTGAGATATCTGCACCAAATTTATACTGTGGATGCATCTTGGCATGGAGAATAAGACTATTGAAAATAGCTCCATTCTGGCTGAGGGGGTGTTAGTTATTACTATAGGAGCACAAGTGGGCAGGTCTCTAAATCAAATCAAAATCAAATCAAATTTTATTTATATAGCTTCAAATCATAACAGAAGTTATCTCATGACACTTTACATATAGAGCTGGTCTAAACCAGACTCTCAAGCCAATTTACA
>JAPQRQ010000028.1:6716234-6735083 GCA_037367365.1 Apogon talboti
AGGATCGGATCGCCAAGGCCCCCGCATTGGTGTGCTGCCCAATCCACACTGCACCGGACCCCTCTGCTTCCCCCTGCGGGTGGTGGGCCCACATATCGAGAATAGAAGTAGTGAAACTTTACTAAGTTTGAGTCACTAATGAAGAAAAAATAAGTCACAATTGCTGGTTGGATGTAGAAGACAAAGTCTTATGTCAAAATGTGAAACTGTGAGAATTAATAAGAGAATGGATTTCATTCCAATGGAACGTTTGTCCCAGAGCTACCAGATATACTTCAAAACACATTACAGTACATTCACTTTACAGGTTCTTCCTTGTGGAAGATTTATAAATCTGTTGTATAAATGTACATAAACCAATATATGTGTATATGTGTAATTACACACCATGATATATACTGGAAACATCAGCCAACCAGCACTTTCGTCATCTGTTTTGTAATTCATCTTATTAAAGTGTATAAGATTTAGCACATTTAATCTTCCAGGCAGATACTGTCATTTCTCAGGTTTGAGGCCACTTTAATAATTTAAACATTTTAGATATTTTCTAAAGGTTTGTTGGAATTACCGCTCTTATCCTTAATGGTTTTTGTCAGTAGACCTGACGACAGACTGAGTCTGACCAGTTCTACATAGTGAAGTGGTTTGTAAAGCCATGCGCTCACGGCCGTGCGTGGGTAGAGAGGCTGACGGAGGGAGGGTTTTAGAAAACAGAGGAGGGGACACGAATAGTAATAGTAGAAGGAAGGGGGGGGCAGACGAGATGTGGGTGGTGGGCAGCCCGGAGGAAATCATTAGCCTCCGATTCTGACTTTAGTCGTCGAGACTTTGTGTTTATCCCGTGGACCTTTGGCGACGCGCACCGCCGCTTGGAACGCACCGCACCGAGTCCGGACGCACGGTAAGGAGAACCCACGCGTGTTTTTAACTGACCTTGAAGGGTCCGGTTTGAAGCAGGAAGGCGCTTTTACTGGGCGAGGTGTACGAGTCGAGGGGGATGGATTTTAAGGAGAAAGAGGACGGGATGGAGGAAAAGAAGAGAAAGGAAGATGAGAACAGGAAGTTCTTCAGTCTGTGACTTTCCTGGTGTGTGGGGCTAAAAAAGACACGAAAAGTATGAAAGCAGAGTTGGTTAAAAAAAACACTCTGCAGGTTTGTTTTTCTTCATACCAATATAAGCGACGCTTTATTTCCACAACACAGTCCGTTTTTATAGGTGTTCAGTTTTATTTGGCATAAAACAGCAGCCAAAGTGCATCCAAAACTTTTAACAGTCTGCGTTGAACTAAAGTTGTGTTTTGTGTTTGTTTATGTATTGTTGTTATTGATAAAACACATTTTATCAATAACAGTGGTCCTATGCTTAATGTTTGACGCATAACAGTAATGTTTTGACCATGATGACAATGATGTGGGGATTGAACTGAAGTCAATAAACTCAGTAGTCAGTGATACCAACAACAGCTGTATGACAAAACGGGAGGCAGTGAACGTCTCACGGATCATGTAAACCCAGGTGTGTATTTGTAAGGATTTGTTATGCAGTACTCGAAACATGGTTGGGAGGGATGTACTTTGCTTGTCACTTGGTTATTTTTTAGATCCTTGAGGTGATGAGACTGCTGTGCTGTGTTTGAGAAGGGACGTTGAAATGTTCTCACGGAGCTGGAAGTCCCCGTATCTCACTGTGACCCATGACCCTAAGGTTATCGGTAACACTGCTGCATAAACCTCCTGTTACAGTATAGTACCATTAACGTAGTCTGAGTACCACGTTAACCTTATGAATATCATAATATATTCTTATATTCTGATAAATATCATACTGATTATTAGTATAGATGTTAATATATCAAATCATCATGAACAGGACACCTTACAGCTGTAGACACGAGTCCCAATATTTTTGTCCATATAGTTTGTAAACATCAATATTTCCTTTAAGTGTAATAGGAGAATTTTCTTCCTTGGTGAGATGTGAAAAAAGTAGATGGTTAGTGGTTAGTCGTAGAAAATTGTTGTTTAGTCAGAGCACAAAAAATATTTTATAAATGTAGAGGTAGAAGATTTAAAATCATAGTCATGGATAAAAAAAAAAAAGAAAAAAATCAATGTCGAGAAAAACGAAGTAAAAACCATCTCTGAGGGATTTTGGAAGCAAAGATAACAATTTAAACAGAACAAACCAATGCAATGATATTTATCACAATATGGAACTATTTTATGACATGCTTTGTATCCCAGACCCCTGTTAAAAAAGAAACACCTGA
The DNA here is from genome assembly GCA_037367365.1 of Apogon talboti. Lineage (NCBI taxonomy): Eukaryota > Metazoa > Chordata > Actinopteri > Kurtiformes > Apogonidae > Apogon > Apogon talboti. Next base: position 6,718,508 of record JAPQRQ010000028.1, read on the forward strand.
ATTCAGCGTGTCCCAATACTTCTGTCCATTTGTTTAAGAGTTAGGCAGTTATGCTATGAGGCTAACAATATGATTTTTGGATCCTCTCAGAAGTCATCAGTGCTTTAAGGTTCGGTATGTGACATTTAGTGATATGCAGTGATGATGTTGAAGATTGCAGCCAAATGAACACCCCCTTACACTCCTGTATGGTGGTCCCTACAGGAAAATGTAAAAGCCTACTGATAGAACCAGTGCTAGTTTTATCAGGCAGAAAATATATATACTCTGCTATCTCCTCTCAATCTGAATCATAAGACAAAACATAAACATGGATGATGATATTGTTTCATGCCAATATGTGTGAGTGAAGCCAAAATATCATGGTAATGAGAAGTATCATTATGGTTTTGTTCCAGTTCCGGTCTGTTGGGCTGTTTGGTACAGTTTGCTTTGATTTAAGAATAACTGTTGTGTTGTCTTATTGGATTGCGTTATATCCAAAAGAACCCATTCTCAATTCCACATTGTCACATTTTTCTACTTGATCATGAGGTGTGTGTACTCAGTCCCTTGTGTACCCATAAAGGACATGCAGGTCACCTGATAGAAGTCAGAATAAATCCTTTGGATTTTGAATTCTGTTAAGAGAGCTATGAACGTAGTCACAGAACTGGAGTTTCTGCATTTACCCATGCTGATACACACATCACCCAGCATTTGCATTAGCATTAGCATTAGCATTACCAAATGGCACACAATAGTGAGCTGTCATTGAAGACGCTCAGGGACCAACTCCAGGGCCAAATTCCAATTCACCCCTTGGCCCTCCCTCTTACCCTTACCCCTACCCCTTGGCCCTTGCACTTGGGATTACTCTTTGAAATGGAGTTGTAAGGGGTATGGGTTGAAGTATTCCCCTACGAAATGGGACAACCCAAGCTTTGTTATATCATCAGCGGTCATTGATGCCACCATAAACAGATGTGACAACTAGTTTCCGAAAGAATACACCATGCCGTCAGTAGCTGTAACCACCTCTGTTGCATGGGCTCTGTGCATCTTTTTGCGGCTATCAACCACAAACCACAGAAATGCGGTCTATAATACATTGAAACGGCATGAAATGGACGATTAAAATATTAAGTTATTTATGAAAAAAATACGTACATTTGTGTGTTTGTTTCATCACACTGCTGCTTTGTTGTGTTTACCTCCATCTTGCCGATGATTTGAACAAAATTGTGGGAAATTTCTCCTACCCCTCCGTTTGTAGTCAAGCAGACCTCCCCCTTAGCCCTTCCCCTCCAACTCACTGAGAATCGGGACACCCCTACCCCTTCACGTGAACACGCGAAATGGAGGGGTAGGGGTAAGGGGGAGGGGCCAAGGGGTGAATTGGGATTCAGCCCAGATCTTCATCAGCACTGTGGGGCACTGACAGGGGAATTAACGTATATATGCTTGTTTTTGATGGTGGGACACACATGGGGGATCTGGAGTAAACCCATGTGGTGTTGAAAGAACAGGAAAACTTAACACAGAAAGGCTCCGGTCCGATTGAGGGTTGAACCCGGAGGCTTCTGGGCATGAGCCACAAAACTGGCATTAGAATCAGCAACTAATATTTTTCTGTACTCCAAATGTGTACTATACAGTACACATTATGGAAGTTTGTCACCATGTAACTAACACAGGCTGTACTTTGAAACCAACACAGATGGAAGGTAAAATCTTTCTACACCATACAAGGCACATGTAAGAAGTCCAGGAACGACAACTGTCCATCTGCTAAATGTCATCAGCTCTTCTACTTATTTTGAATTTTCCTTTTTTCCTTTTGTTAAGCACAGTACCAATATGACCTGAAAATAATTTTTTCACTATGACATGTCTGGATAGTGTTCATGTTTAGTCCACTTTAACTTGCAGAGTTTGTGTAATGTGTAGTTTTGCTGCAAAAGAAATGATAATGAAGAATCACCAGGTTCTGACCCCTGACGTGGAGTGAGCCTGATATACACAGGTGTTTTAGAGTTATGCTACTGTGAAGTGTTTTTGACATGTTGGGCTGTTTCAGTCTAGGTAATTAATAGAAACACTGCAGCTCTATGGACAGGAAAATGTGGACCACTGTGTACTTCATCTGTGGTGAAAATATCAAATCAAAATCAAATCAAATTTTATTTATATAGCGCCAAATCATAACAGAAGTTATCTCATGGCACTTTACATATAGAGCTGGTCGAAACCAGGCTCGGATATTGTGATAATGTTGATACAAAATGGTGTAAAATGCACAGTTTTGAGTCCTAACACAACACATAGTCATCACACATAGCCTAAGCCTCCAGAAACCAGGAAAACTTGTTATGATGAAGTTTGGTTGAAACCCACCTATATTTTATAAGGGTTGAGAAAACTGCAGTTCAGGTCATGGGTTATGATTCTATCTCAAAAGTTTCTCATATGATCATTTGGTCAGATCAGCCACCCCTGTTAGTACAGTCATTGACAAAGTTTTCTTGACTTACACAAGTTTTGTTTTTTGAAAAAGTTATTTATTTATTTTTTTTTAATTTCCACATTTCTGAAGTACATTGAAAAAGCATTATCTAAGCTTCAAAGACTTTTATTGACAAATAAATTGCATTTAACTGAAGAATCCATTTGTGTCTTTCCAAAAACTTTTGACCATAACTGTACTTTGTCACTTTGACACCAACAAAAAAGTCTGAAGCCACTTTGTTTTATAATGTAAACCTGTCCATCTACCTAATGCCATTTCTATTTTATATTGCAATTTTAGTGTAACATTACTTATTTGACCTGACATTTATTTTTTTCACTTTGACATATTGTATAAACATGTTGGCCCTACAGCCACACACGCATAACGAATATATTACCGGGATCTGGAAAATAATTATATTTTACTCTAAAATACAAACATGCACATGTTGCATATTATAGCTTTACACAGTAAAGACAAGTAAACATGAATATGTTATCTTTATATCATAATTAAGTATTATAGAGACTATTAGGAGCACCTCAGGGACAGGTCTTCTGCTGGTGCCTAGAGTCAGGACTAAACACGGTGAAGCTGTGTTTCAGTTCCATGCAGCTAAACTCTGGAACAGTCTTCCTGATGACGTGAGACAGGCCTCTACTCTGACAATGTTTAAGTCCAGGCTGAAAACAGCTCTGTTCAACTGTGCATATAACAACTGAAAGGGTTCTATCTGCACTCTTCTCTTTTACTTTATTTTAACTTATTGTTATTTATGTTTTATTGATTATGTTTTAATTGTAATTGTGTGTTTTTAATTTGTCTCTTTTCCATTTCTGTAAAGCACTGTGAATTGCCCTGTGTATGAATTGTACTATACAAATATATTTGCCTTGCCTATTACAACAGAATACCTTTCCAGAAAAGGCTTTTGCAGTGAATTAGAAACTGGTCTTCAGTCTCGTGACTGGAACTGTCCCCAGATGAACTCATATGGTGTTGTCCTTTAAATACGATCTCAATCAGTAACTTCCAGCCTGGCATAAATTAATTTGCTGTGGGTCAAATCCAAAGGCTTGAAAGGCTGTTCTGAACGTTGGCGTATGCCAGTGCTGAGTGTCTGTGACTCGTAGATGAGGTTATTAATTTGAAAAGGTCAATCAAAATGCCAGAGTTCTATCAGGTAAGATGATAGGAGGAGCAGCTTTGTGGCCTGAGAGGTCAGGTGAATAATTCAGAGGTGGATTGTCCAGGCCTTTTGGAGCAGCTCATACTGTATTGTGTCATAAATGCATCTCATATTCCCAATCATAGAGAAAAGGTCAGAGGGTCACCAACTGGTTCAGTTTTCAGTAAATGGATAACACCCTTGAATACCCTGTACTCATTTTAGTGATACTCTGTCTTTTCTCTGAAACAGTGTATATGTTTTTAATTAATAGTTTACAAGTTAAGATTCGAAGTAGTGACACGTCCAGAGGCCCTCGCCCCAAACGGTGCTGGGATAGGCTCCACCCTCTCCAGGATGAAGGGGATCCGAAAATGAATTAATAAATGTTGAGCTTCTGAGGCAGAATCCTTTGACACTGGTTTTTAATTCTTTTGCTCAGATCACAGAGAAAGTAATGTTGTGGCATTGGTTGTTACTGGGACTGTGATGAATCCAAATGCAGATCAAAATTGGAATTGTAAAAGGTCCGAACATTCAAACACAGCTGAGACACATATCGCCTGACCAGGGAAAGCAGATAATGTCACTGGAAAAGACTCAGATTTACTGGAATAACAGGATTGTAGTCAGTAGTATTATGACCAAAAGCATTATTTATCTGCACAACAGAAACAGCAAGCATCCCTGTGGAATTAACAGCTGGTAGACCAGGATCAAGGCTAATAAGCCTTGATACTGTACTATACTATACTATACTTCACTGTACTATAAAGGGTTAAGGAGCTTTTAGTCATTTGCTTTCCCGGCAGCGTCTTCTGGTTTTTACTCAGGGTCACTTTTTTTTTTTTATTTTGAAAGGAAATCCTCTACCATGAATGAGAGAGAAATGAGAGTTTGTGAGCCATGTGATGTGATCCCAACCTCGCACAGTGAAGTTCCTCATTTACTCACGGTTGGATCTAGTATGAAAACAGACATTAATCAGTAACTCAGTAACCTTGACAAAAAAGACAGACTGGCAGTGTTTTAACCTGTGTGTGTGTTTATTCAACCACACTAGGTGAGTCTGAAGCTGCTTGGCCTCTGTGCCGGTCAGCATATTGTTGGTGGAAGGAAAAAGGAAATCTGATAAGACCCATTTTAAACAAAGGTCAGGGAGCCAACTGCACTACAGCGTCTTTACCAAGACAAATGACTGAACAATCAGATAAATGTTTTCTTTTAGGTGCAAGAATTTGGTGTTAGAGAGTTAAAAGACACAAATGTAGTAGAACATGAGAGGAGGAGATGTTTGGTGGAGATTTTTAGACGAGGATTTGCAGCAGAAAGACAAAGAAATGTCATCTATCACAAAAAGAATGGGTTATGAAATATTACTAGTGATGTGGTTCTCGAGACCGGTCTTGATCTTGAGACCAATTTTTTGTGGTCCCTGTCTTGTGATCGACTCAAGTCATTTGGCCTCGGTCTTGTCTTGGTCTCGGCTCTCTTTGGTGTCGGTCTTCTCTTGGTCTCGGCTCTCTTTGGAGTCGGTCTTCTCTTGGTCTCGGCTCTCTTTGGTGTCGGTCTTGTCTTGGTCTCGGCTCTCTTTGGTGTCGGTCTTGTCTTGGTCTCGGCTCTCTTTGGTGTCGGTCTTCTCTTGGTCTCGGCTCTCTTTGGTGTCGGTCTTGTCTTGGTCTCGGCTCTCTTTGGTCTCGTTCTTGTCTTGGTTTTGGACATAGTGATCTCGATGGGATTTGTACAAAAACGAGCAAAGCCACTCATGTGCATCATCACAGAATGGTATCATTATTTATTGCGCATCCTCTTCAAATGCAACCAGTCAGTCGCATGTATTTTAAAAACATGTTACATTGTATAAATTTTGTCAACAGATAATGCCAGCCCTCCACAGTCCACACACATCGTACAAATTACAATAAAGAAAATGTCAGCAAAGTCAGCACTGATTAACTTTGGCTTCACGGAGCACCAAGAGTATATCTGCAACACATCCCAGAAAAAGAATATTCATGAAATATAGGCCTAACGTGTAACTATGACAAATCAGGGTGATTTAAAATTTAAAATTTGTGGTTTTCTGATAGTTCTACATGCAAACACCAAAGCATATTCTTGTCAAAACTGCCCACCGCAGACCCTAAACCTTTACTGAGTTTCACTTGTGGAGGAGTTGAACTGTGGGCAGGTGAACTTATAAGTACTTATAATCTATTTATATTTTGATGCCTTGTAAATGAACAGACAATTTAGGTTGAGAATTCTTTTTTATTAAAAATTTAAACACAAAACAAAGGTACAAAAAACAAGGTGCCTTTAGATTGAAAAGGAAATAAAAATGTGTGAAAGCAAGTGTTGGGACGAGGGCTGCTTGAGGCCGAGGGCAGAAACGAGCTCAGAACTTGCCGCAGTATCGGAAACAGACGTCGAGTCTGTCTGGTCCATTTCCGCTGGAAGTCATAATACATAAAGAATAAATCAGTGTTCAGCTCACGGCAACAACACGAATACATTCAGTTCTCTGTCCACGATTTAGGTTAAGGCATCAGAATGTTGGCCAGTTAGCATTAGCATTAGGTTAACTCGGCTTTTGGCTAACTAAACAACTGGAGTGCTGCTGACAACTGTTACAATATGTAACAAACTAAATAGTGAATATTTCTGTGATTTAACTTCGGCAGACTGGTCTATTGCTGTTTCTTGGTGCATGGGTGTTGATGCCTTGTGTTAATGTGATGACAATAAAGCTTCTTACCTTATGGCTTCAAGCAACAAAGTCACTGAGTCCTTAATTGCTTCAGTGCCTCTGAATTTCCTCCTCTGCTAATACACTCCAAAGAGCCTGGACCTCGTCGTTCGTCCACTTGTCGTAGGTCCTCTTTTGGTCCATATTTTCTGAATGATCATAGTGTTACTGTCAATCTCGTAAGACTCGTAAGACGGCTGAACGAATGTGGAATGTTGCAAGTGTAGTCCACCAAACAGCATTCCCCAGCATACCACCCTGCTCCCCTAGAACTCCGGGTAATCTGAGAAGTACCACCTCCCTACCAGGATCTTTTTCTGGGAAAGTTTCGGAGCGAGGGCTAGTTTTTAGATGGAAACACACCAGGGTTTTTTAAAGTTCCTGGTAATGTTCAAAGTTCCTGGAAAAGTTCCAGCAGTTGGAAAGGCCTAGTAGAAAAAAAAAATAGAATAGAATATAATTATGACCTATAAACCCTAAACAATATAACTATAAACATAGAATATAACAGTAAACAGCAGGGGGTTGAGGAGACAATAAATAGACAACAAGGTGCAACAGTGAAGTTAAACAGATGAGGTATTGTTAATAGAAGTTACTGATTTAAAGTGAGATGCAATCTGTGCAACATGGAATAAAGTGGCAAGTGGCTAGAACAGTCCCTGAGATCAGAGTGAGTGTGTGGGGGTGCAATTTAGTGTGGATGTCCTGATGACGTGGGACGGGGGGGATCAGAGTCTAGGATTTGAGTGTGTGAGGGGTAGAAGGGGGGGCAGAGCAGGGAGGCAGTTCAGCGTCCTGATGAATCTGTCCTTCAGTCTGCTGGTCCTGGCCTGGAGACTATGCAGTCTCCTCCCTGATGGCGGCAGACTGAAGAAGCTGTGAGACCGGTGGGTGGGGTCACTTGTGATGCGGAGGGCTTTTCAGGTGTACTGTAAATGTCCTAAAGGGAGGGGGGAGAGGCACCAACCATCTTCTCAGCTGCTTTCACTATGCGTTGGAGGGTCTTTCTGCAGGATGCGATGCAGGCACCGTACCACACAGTGATGCAGCTGGTCAGGGCGCTCTCTATGGTGCCTCTGTACCATGTACCATGATGGGGGCTGGGGCTCTGGCTCTTCTCAGCTCGCAGAGGAAGTACAGATGTTGCTGTGCCTTCTTGGCCAGTGCTGCAGTATTGTTAGACCATGAGCGGTCCTCCATGACGTGCACACCCAGGAACTTGGTGCTGCTCACCCTCTCCACAGCAACATCATCAATGGTCAGCACAGCGTGCTGGGTGTGCACTCTCCTGAAGTCCACAACAATCTCTTTGTCTTCTCCTCATTCAAAAAGAAACCACTTTTACACAGAGATCCTGGAAAAAAGGTGAGATGGTGATCCCACCTTTTTTCCACCACTGACCGATTTCCACAGCCAAGCCAAAGGAGTAACAGAGGTGAGACAGGCTGGACTTTTACATAGCGGACCTGTGCTCCAGAATAAAATGGGGCGCTGACAGAGGGCAGCGTATAGTGTGACGTATAACTTCCGTGTTTGAAATACCATGAGCAGAGCGGTGTTGGCTCTCAAAACGACCACTCCATTCCACAAATGTTAGCGTGGATAGAGTCCTCCGCCCCAAGTGACAACAGCTCGTCGATCTCAGCGTCTCCCCAGTTCAACATCTTTCTGATCACATTGATATGTTTGTTTACTGTACACAGCCCGCGCTCATTTTGAAATCCCCCCGCACGGGGGTCCCTCACACAGGGTCACTGTAGGAGAGGTGTTCCTTTTACATAGCGTTCCAGAATCATGATCCCACCTCTATCACGGCTCTGTTACTGCCTCCAGAGGTGTTACAGAGCCGTGACAGAGGTGGGACCAAATGATTCACCATTTTGTTTACACACACGTCCTTCCGGAATAAAGGCGAAATATTCCCGCCATAGAAGTGCTGTGTGAAAGGGGCTAGAGATTGTCGTCTCTGCACCACGTGGCCAGGCGGCTCACCTCACTCCTGCAGTTCGTCTCATCACTGTTGCTGATGAGACCCACTGCGGTCGTGTCATCCGCAAACTTGATCAAGAGGTTGGAGCTGTGTCTCAGTGTGCAGTTGTGGGTCAGAACAGTGAAGAGGAGGGGGCTTAACACACATCCTTGCGAGGCCCCTTTGTTCACTGTGATGGTGCTGGATGTGGTGCTGCAGACCCGTACTGAATATCAACATTTCAAACCAAAAGCAACAAAGAAAAACAACAAAAAAAGCATATTTGAAAAGGAGCAGGATGAAGTGGAACTTGTGTACTCCCGCCCCCTTACCCCATCTTTTTCTACTGGCCACAAAGTCCCATGCAAGCTCCACAAAATAACTCCCAGAAAATATTCCACATATCAAAAAGAAACACTGTCCAGTCCTTCAGACAAAACGCAAATTTTACATGTCTACATACAATCTACAATCACACAAATACAATTCGCTGGAATCCCCTCATACAATAACCTATCTATCATATCATATTTCATACTGATATTCATACTATACTTAGGGCTGGGTGATATTATCAGAATTATTAGCATGTTCAAAATTTTCAGTTGATTTTGAGTGGATATTTAAGTTGATATTTCTAAATGACAATGGGGAAAATGCAAAGTAAAAAGTGCAAAAATGATGACGTTAGTTTTAGCTCAAGGTGTTTTTCATGCAGCGTGCTGTTTGAGTAGCTGCATTAAGGTCACATGTTTGTCTACAAACACATTCCTCTGATTTGGCTCACAACCTGGTTTTTACTGGAATGGAAAGGAACCCTGTTTTCAGCAGAAGTTGCTTTTAGAGGCAATTAGCAAGAGCTTGGTATCTATACTCCTTCCTGCCATTGTTGATTTAATGTTGCTGAGAATAACATTCTGCACTGAAATCTGGAGTCGGATACAGTGAACCAACACAGACGCCCTCTTTAAAGTGTTTTCCAAAAAGAAAACAATGTTGAGCTGCAGAGTGTTAACATGGGTGAGAGGTGGTAGAAGGACAGGACAGCATCTAAACGACGTTTATCTACCTTCTGGATCGGTTGATTTTAGGCATCTCTGCAGTTTTTTGTTCATTGTGCTCCTTCTTTCTGGATATTACCTGAATTGGACAATCTGATATATTCAGTGACACAGCAGCATGACGTAACCATGATGAAGGTGAAAGGAGTTTTTCTTTTCTTGTAGGACTAGGGTTAATTGTTATTTTTGGCAAATCTGTCATTCATTTTCCTTTCTCAGTCATTTAATTATCAGTTGTTTAGACGGTAAATCATTTAAAAAGTTCATGGTGATTTCATAGATCCCATCCACGCCAAAGAAAAGCAGTAAATCATTCAACATAAGGAGAGTTTCTGTTTTGTCTGGCATTAGTTCAAAAACACAGACCTTTTTTATGAGGTAGGACGAAGAAAGCAGCCATTCTCCCATTTCAATACCATATATTCTTACAAAAACACTAACCACAGCTACTTGTAAGTAATGAAAAAAAAAGCAAAAAACTTCTTTGTACCAACTTTGTAACTCATTTTTCCTTATTAAATTGAATAATTGTGATTTCTGGATACTTGTGAAATGGAGTTCATGGGCATGCTTTGTGTTTGTACCCAAGCTCCATTTGTCGATTTAAAAGGAAACAGCAGTGAGTGTTGTACACTATTACTATTGTAGAGAAGCACTGAGAGGCACTGAGGAATTCAGCAGCAAGTGTAAGGATTATTACAGAAAAACTGGCTCATGTCCTCTATATAAAAGTCAGTGTCCAGGCTGAGGTTTGATCCTGGTATTGTCAGGATGGTGGAATATGTCTGTGTCATCAGGGTAGAAAAAAATCCACTGATGTTCAGACCTGGTCATTCAATGTTTTTAGGTAGTCAGCTGACCTCATTTTTATCTCACTCATTTTTCGCCCATAATGCATGAGCTATTGTGAAGGCGCTTCGCTGTCATCTTTGTCGTTGTCTTCGGTAGCAATTTCTTCAAACATCCTCTTTGACAAAACTACTGGTCAGGTTCAATTCAAATTTTATATGCAAATTCCTTGGGACAATGTCTACAAAGTTTGTTCACAGTTTTCAGAAATTTGGATTTTTAAATTTTTAACAAATGTGTGAAATATTAAAAATGTGTGTTTACTTATAATGGTCCATAATTTGATGGCTTATAACATGAAAATGGTTAGAGATATCAATATATTGACTATTGAGCACTGATAGGAAGTCATATATGGACTTTCATTTAATTTCTTGAGTAATCCTCAAGTGAAAGTACCACCCACTTCTATTGGGAGATTGATCTCCTGCATCAAGACAACAGGACTCAAACCTGACAACCTCGCAAATTCAACTTGGTATTGAGTCTTGATTGAACATGACTCTGAGATACAGGACAGTGGTCCTATTTTTTGGACACATAGCATTGCTCAACCATGACATGTCCAACTGAAGCAACCCCAGATCATAACACTGCCCCCACAGGCTTGTACTGTAGGCACTAAACATGATGGGTAATCACTTTATCCACCTCTCTTTTCACCCTAATGCACCCATCACTCTGGACCAGGGTCAACCTGGACTCATCAAACCACATGAAGTTGGTCTGTTGTTTTTCAGTTCCATTTGTGGCAGCCAATGGCAGGGCAGTATATATTTGTTGACTTGTGTACTATCCTTACATACAGATAGAATACAATACAATACAACAGCCTTTATTGTCATTGTCTGTACAATGAAACTAGGAGTGCTCCTCCAGTCAGTGTAACAATATTAATAGAACACCAGTACTTCAGAAAATAAGAATAGTAGGAATATAGAATTATAAAAACTAAAAACAAGATGAGAAAATAGAATATAAAGTTTACAATTGTACAAAGTAACATACAAATAGAACTAAGTAGAATAAAAAATAAAAGTGGACAAAACATGAATAGATGTAAAATTACCGTAAGAACAGTATGTGACAGTATGTACTGTATATCTATGAACAATATTAACAGTATGTATTATATACAGTATATACAATGTTAACAGTGATGAAATTCATTAAATTCAATTCTTTAACATTAACTTTAGTTAACTTTAGAGTTTGTTTTTTGTGGTAATCTGGCCATTTGTTAGTCAGAACTCCATTTCCACTCCATCTTGGCTGCCTATATTGATGATAACATCCTGTACACTGATATGCATGTGGAGAACTCAGGTTATTTTTTCAACAAAGCACACAATATGACACACACTCCAACACAAACCTCAAGGAAACACACACAAATCTTACATTTTGAACCTTTCACTCTGCAGACAACTTTATGCTTTACTCAAAGTGTTCTTATAAATACAGTGCGTACAGGTGCTAATTTTAGCCGGCAGATAGATAAGACAAGGACCTGTTGATAGAGATGGAACAGCAGACGCAGGGAAGTGGACTCTGAAAATCAAAACTATCTATTTGTGGATTTTCTCTTTAATATTCACTGTACTATACATATACATACTATTTCAGTTGGTTATGTTTTTACATTTTTAATGGTGGTGACTGTAAGATTTCCCTAAAGCCCTTAGTTTTTTTGTATTCATGTAAAAGCTGTCTCTCTGCATACTGAAGTCATTTCTCTCAATCCCTCTCTTCTTTTCTGTGAAACACAAAAATGCAAACTCTCCCCTCTCGACACACCTTATTCCTTCCCTCCTGAAAATGGGCTGCATTCATCTAGACCTGGTTGCTATTAGACCAAACAGACAGACGCAGAGGAAACCCGCTGAAGGGCCTGAAAACAGAGCAGCTGTTCTCATTGGCCACCTTATCTTTTACACAGGGTCATTATCTGATTGGCTGTTTTATGGAAACTATTACGTAAAGACTTTTACATCTCTGCAGTTGTTTGTCGTAGCTGAGGCCCTGGTGAAGTCTCAGTGCTTCACCGTCAGTATGGTACTGTTTTCTTGTTCTTGTTCTTTTTTGTTTGGTGAGGATGGGGGCATTTTCCGTCACTGTAGCCATGTGATCATTGACAAGGGGTTAGTTTGGAAGGGGGTCAAGTTCCTCCTGACTGTTGGAATAAAATGGCATCTTAAGGTGTGGCTGGACAGCAGCATGTTCAAAGACAGACACAGAAGAACTGGCACTAGTGTCTGTAATGGTCTGAGCCTCAAGTAGATTTAATGTCAATCTTTCCGTTCCATATGTCATATAATCTGCATCATCTTCAGTTCTCAATTGAAGTCTTATGATGAAACATCAAATATCATCTCATACATATTCAGCCTTGCCTAAACTGTGAAAAATGTGGCCAATGGTTATTAAAAAAACATGGGAACAAAGTGGCCTGATATTAGGGTAGATTTAAAGTTAAAAAAATTATGAGCTAAAATGTAAAACATCACTTTTTTAAAATTATTTCTATGTATTTATGAGGTACATTGCACAACAATTAGAAGTACTATATATAGATTTCAAAGACAAATAAATCACATTAAAGTACCCATTTGGGTCATTCCCAAAACTTTTCCACAAATATATAATATTTTTTCTATGAAATTGAGTTGAATTGAATTGGAAATTTAAATTGAAGCATTTAATCAATCATATATACTGTATTTTATGATTAATGATTTATATATTTTCAATCTACCTTTAGTCTGTGTAATTAAAGCTGCAGTGTTTCATAGTTTTGTTTTTTGTTTTGTTTTCAATTCAGGTGGGACCTTAAATACATGACTCACAGCTGTAATTACTCTTATTCACAAAATCACAGTGTGTGACTTGGATTTGATTCTGCTGTTCTACTCTGCGATGGCCCATGGAAAGTTGGAGAAGTGGCTTCACATTTCCGTAATGGCATCAGGTTCATTAGGCCTTTTGATTTGGACTAAGAGGAGAGAGCCTGCAGCTTTAAGTAATTGGATCAGACTAAGTTTTTTCAGCCTCATTCTTTATAGTGTACAGCAGGGCAGCTGTGGATCAGGAGGTAGAGTGGGTCGTCCAATAACCAGAGGGTTGGCGGGTCGCATCCCACTCCATCCTAGTCATGTGCCGTTGTGTCCTTGGGCAAGACTTCACCCACCTTTGGGATCCTCATGAAATTTGAAAATAAGTTACATTGGGTTTACCATGAAGGCAATAAGTTAGAACTCTTAGTCCAAACAGGAGTGCCTACTGTGTTTGCGTTGCCATCTAGCCAAAAACATTTTTCTGTGATGTCAACATATTATCATGAATGTTTCAATGTTTGACATTCTGACATACAGCACCACCATTAAACCTAATGGGAGCCGACCTGCCAGGTCACAGACAAACCATCTGTCTGAACACGTATACAAAAAATTCAAGGGCAGATATAATCAAAATCAATGCTAACAGTATTGGTATTCTGTAAACACATTTTCTGTTACACTGTTTGTCCTGGAACAGTCCTCTTCTTAAGGTTGCTTCCATTTGTTTCTCCTGCTGAACAGCACCTCATCATATTTAAGGAGGTAAAAACAAGGAATATTCGACAAGGTCAAATAGATGTGCACAATACTATGGACTGAGGATTAGATTGACAACAATAAAAGAACATCAAAACAATGAAGCTAAACACAAGTCAGGGAAATGCAGAATACAATTAATCAGTATCTAAAGGGACCCTCATTGTTTATGGTTGCACTTTTTTCAAATGTTATTCCAAAAACGTCTCTTGTTTTTGTTCATTGAAGAGAGTGTTGTAAACAGAGCTCAGTTTTCTTAATACTAGACTTGCATTCATTTGATACATTGATTAGTTTAGTTATAAGATCTTTGGATGCTGGTATCTTAGACGATCTTCTAAAAATGGAGTCTGAAATAATAGACAGTAAATGTTGTATTAAATATAGATGATTTCACCTTGGGTTCTAACTACTTTATGTGATTCTCTGAGGAGTTGGAGGAAGTGTTTCTAGCAGGAAAACCATCTGCTTCTTTTAATACAGAACAGGACTCATTTGGAGACAAGCATCTTTGTACACAGACACACACACACACACACACTCAATCCACACAAAAAAGGGAAAAATCCCTCTCTTTCAGGTGCAAACAAGAGTTTAGTGTTGATAATAGAGCACTGTTCAGATGAGAAACTAGAGATCACTTATCAGACAAGACACCCATTCATTTGTGTGACCTTCGACCTCCCCAGTCAGTCACAGGTGCCTGTGACACGGGGGTAATATTACCCACCTTTGTTTGCCTGGAATGACATTAATTCCTCTGTTTGTTGGCCACACTTTAGAAAGTAAAATGGCTTGGAGAAGTTTTAGTGCACTGAAAAGGCCTGAAGATGTAGCAGAGTAGAATATTTCCATTGGTGGTGAAGGCGGTTTATGTGAACCCCCACTGTGTACAGATTCATGTGTTTCACTGTTGAGAATTTCCACATGTGGTTTTAAGACAGTTGCAGTGTGAATTTTAACCTATTTAAAAGTTCTATATGAAACATTTATTCAGGCATGTGCATGAAGTTTGTGGGAGTCATTGTTAGACAATAATAATAATAATAATAATAATAATAATAATAATAATAATAATAATAATAATGAAAAAAAAACAAAACCTGATCCAAGTGTGATCATGTAGGACACCAAAAACAGTACCATCAATAAGCAACCAGCTCACAGCACAACACACCTTAACTTTATCTCAGCACACAACTGCATATGAATTGTATATATTGAACATAAAAAGTAGGTTACATTTTTGGAAGCATTTGGGTTTTTTAAAACTAATTATTCCTGCTAATGATACCTGTACTTTCCATGTTAGGAATGTAGGTTATAGATGGGGCAATGTGGTGACATAGTGGTTAGCACTTGCCTCTCTTGAATAAGGTTTCGCATTGAGTTTACCTTGTCTCTCTGTACCATGCAGGGTTCCTCTGGGTGCTGATTCTCCTGTCAGTGCCCCTGACCATGGTGATGATGGAGTGATGGAGTTGGTCACTTTGCACCTTCAATGGCAGCTGACTACTCCGAATGTGTGTGCTAAGGCTAATGCTAATTCTTGGTGTTGTGTGTATTAGAATGGGTAAAATGCAGAGACATACATTTTCCTACAGGAATAATAAACTGAGTTAACCTTTACCCTTTATATAAAAGAGTTAAACATAGTTGGTTTTTACCCCCTCCATGAATCGCCACCTTACCGTGGTGCAGGAGTTTGAGTGCCTTAATGTTCCTAGGAGCTATGTTGTCGGCATGTGAGCCCCTGGTAGGGTCTCCCAAGGCAAACTGGCCCTAGGTGACGGGTCAGACCAAGAGTGATTCTAAAACCTGTATGAATGTCACACCTAAGGAATGTGCTTCCTTCGCCCGAATGAGGTTTACTGGGGCCCCTACCCTGGAACCAGGCCTGGGGGAGGGGCTCTTTGACGAGCGCCTGGTGGTAGGGTCCCATGGGGCTCAGCCCGAATGAGCTGTATGGGCCCATCCTCCTGCAGGCCCAATACCAGCAGGAGGCAGCCATAAGGGTTTGGTTCTATTGCATAGATTGGGTGTCACCCGGGTGTGGACGCCCTGGTGATCCGATCCTCGTCTACCAAAACTGGTTACCGGGACATGGAATGTTACCTCCCTGGTGGGGAAGGAGCCTGAGTTGGTGCAGGAGGTTGTGAGATACCGGCTAGATATAGTTGGGCTCACCTCTAAGCACAGCCTGGGCTCTGGAACCAATCTCCTTGAGGGGGGTTGGACTCTTTTCAATACTGGAGTGCCCAGAGTGAGAAGCGCAGAGCAGGTGTGGGGTTAGTTGTAGCGTCCCGGCTCAGCTCCTGCAAATTGGAGTTTACCCTGGTGAACAAGAGGGTTGTTTCCCTATGCCTTCGGCCTGGGGAACAGGCTCTGACTGTTGTCTGTGCTTATGGACACATTGCATGTTATTGTTTATGTCCGGTAATCCTGCACATGCACAGTACAGTGGAGGGCAAAAGCACCGCTCCAGCTAATAACAAAACATAGGTAAGCAGCCACTGCCGCTGCCATTTTAGAAATATCTGCTCAAAAAGAAAAATCAAGGAGATACGTATGACTAGTTTAGATCACCTTTGTGCTGATGATCGCGAAAGGTACAAGGCAAAGCTAACTGTATTTAGCGGAAATCTTCCAGACCCGTTTCAAATAGCTGACTAACTGTGGGTTGACAGTCCGCA
>JAPQRQ010000028.1:6762123-6775929 GCA_037367365.1 Apogon talboti
AATCCATCATTCATCCATCCATCCATAAATCCATCATCCATCCATCCATCCATAAATCCATCATCCATCCATCCATCCATAAATCCATCATCCATCCATCATCCATCCATCCATCCATAAATCCATCATCCATCCATCCATCATCCATCCATCCATTCATCCATAAATCCATCATCCATCCATCCATAAATCCATCATCCATCCATCCATCCATCCATCCATCCATCCATCCATCCATCGCAATATAATAATATTTTTATATAGTACTTTTCTAGGCACTCAAAGTGTTTTACATTGAATCCATTATTCATTCAGTCCACAGTCACTAGACGTGCCCATTAAAAAAGAATCACTACCTCCATTAAAACAATGTGACAAACAGCAAAGAACTAAAAAAGAAAACTACTCCCACCAAAAAAACAGTGAAGCGGTGTGTTAACTAAACAGGATATGGACAAGTCAAGTGGTCTACGATTAAGCAAGTAAACTCCAGCTGAATCCACAGCTGCCCTGAGGCAGACTGACGGACACGCCAAACGGCCCCTCCGACCACCACCAAACACTGATAGACCTGGTGCTGCTGAAAGGCTGAGAAACTGCATTTAGCTGGACATATTTAAATTATTGATATGGTTAGTGGTTCAAAGGTTATTACAAATTTTAGATTAGTAGATGCTTTTTGTCGCTGGCAGTAGCATTATCTACTTTGACTAATCACATCAAATGACATTCAGGGGCACACATTCTGTAACCTGTACTGAAATACACTATAAGGAACCAGATCTCCAATGAAGATGATGTACTGTTTATGTGTCACTGGGAAACTACCTATACCCAACACCAGAGATCATCTTCAAATCAAGTTGACTGTGCAGTTAATGCTTAACGTCAAAGGTAAAGCTTGAATCAAGTAGTTTCATTTTTGTGGGAAATCCAACGTCCATTAAAAAAGAATCACTACTTCCATGTGAACAACGTGACAAACAGTGACAAAAGAACTTAGAAAAAAACTGTTACCACCAAAAAAAAAGCGGTTTGTTAACCAAACAGGATATAGACGAGGCAAGTGTGATGAGATTAAGCAAGTGTAATATCCTCACAGGAAATTGCCTCATCATGTGCAAAAGCAGTGGTGTTGCACCACAGAAGTTGCTGTTTGGAGTACTGAAACCCATGTACATCATCCAGAAATGTGAGACAGAATGCAGTATAAACGTAGTGACTTAAACACAATCTACTTTTAAAAGTTTGGGTATTGACATAATTGCTCTCATGCAAAAATTCTTCTGACAATAAACACACATAGAAAATACACCCACACCCTCTTCTTTCCAGAGCACTTCATAATGGATTCAATCTGTTGTATTTAGTTTTTAGTGCATCAGATTTCCTGTTCTATTTCTGTAGCTGTTTGTCTTTATTTTCCATCTTCAGTCTCTTCTTTTATGACTCACCCACTCACTTTTGTACTTCTGCTGTCTCTGTTTTCAGCTTTCACCAGACAAACAAATAAGTCAAATTTCTCTGTGTGTGTGTGTGTGCGTGCGTGCGTGCGTGCATATGTGTGTGTGTATGTGTGTGTTATTCAGGTGATTCCAGCTATTTCATCTCTGTCCTGGTTCACCACAGTCGTGCCTCTGGTCCTTGTCCTGACGGTCACAGCTGCAAAGGACGCCACAGATGATATTGTAAGTGTCATTTGCAATCAATGCATCAATGCATAAATATCAAATCATTATTTCCTCTTAAGTGTAACAGCTGACTTTTCTTCCTGAGTGTGTGGAACATGGTTAAATTTGGTTTTAAAATGATTATTTATCGTCTGAATATTTTAGAAATCTAGAAATAGAGCATTTAAAACAATTCTAAAGATCCAATTGATAATTATCGAAATTTCAACCTTGAATAAAATTTGGTTCAAAAAAATGAACTCTGAAGCATTTTAAATGCATAGAGTGAAATTTGTCACTATATAAAATGATATCATGACTTTTGTTATAGGTTTTTAGCCCAGCCTCCTGTTAGAAATGAAACACCTTAACTCAACATGTTCATGTGCTTTTGTCCATATTTATATTATTTAGCCTCACTCTTAAAATAAGAAGAACATTCTTGCTCTTTTCCAGGGAAAGTATGCAGATCAGTGTTATTGTTTGTCATTGGTGACATTTCAGTATCATTACTGCATTATATGGAACATCTAATAAAGACAAATATCTGACAGTGAGATTATGCACATACTTCACAAGATTATTTTCATTTTAAGAAAAATAATAAAACTTTCCTGATGCAAAGTTATTTTACTCCCTTAAATTCCTTTCTGCAGTGTTGTGAATTGGTCATATGAGGATGGTTTATCAGTCAGCACTAGTGCTTTACTGTGTAATACATTATCTATCCACCTGTTCACCCCACTTGAGACAGTGTGGTGATGTAGAAGGTCATGTAAGAGTGCAGACTTATGAAGAAATAAAAAAAATCCCCCTCCTTACATTTGACATACACTGTGGTTTCGTCAGGGTTTTTTTTGTGTGTTTTTGTTTGAGTGTGTACTGTACATGCACGCGCAATTTCCTTTTTTGTCATTGCTTTACAAGAACCAAAACAGAACAAAATGTATTCCTAAAACAATTAAAGGAAAATGACTTTTCACTGGGCTGTCAAGGTTAGCTAAACAAATCTGTGTGTATGTGTGTGTGGCACCCAGTACCTAATGCCAAACCAGCAGAGGAAATGAATGATGTCATTGCTTAAACATTAACTCAAGAAGGCAAACAAGGCTCTTTTTGTTTAGTGGCAGCAGTGATCCTAAAAGATTCTCAGTGCTGCTCCTTCTGTCCATCTGGTCTGAAGCCACCCGATTCAGGCTGGATTTGGTCTAAACAGGTATTGCTGCGTTCACCATGTATGGACATGAGTGAAGAAGACGACCTTGCAAAAGAAAATGCTGAAATAACTGGCTTTGATGTTGAAAAAGAATGTCCTATAACAGGGAAATTTGACAAGCCATGAGTATCTGAACTGCAGTTTAAGTAAGGTCTAGTGGTTTTACTGAAGCAAAAGATGCAAATATTTCTTCCACCATTGAGTAGGACAGTTAACGTTGACAAAATGAAAGCAGACATTCTGACAGTTCCCCATTACCACAGAAAAGCCACCTGTCTGTACAGTCGACCCTAAGGCAGAAACTCAACAACTTAACTTGACAAAGTTGGAGTCATCAGTGGGAGGTTCCTCTTTCTTTATGATTTCATCAGAACTTTCATAGGAATTATTAGTCACGTTGCCTTGTGACCTCATTGTGTACGGTTTGTGTGTGTCTTTCCAGAATCGCCACAGGAGTGACAATCATGTCAACAACCGCAAAGTTGAAGTCCTTATCGACAGAAAGTGAGTATACTCCTGTGCACATTTACTGTAAAAGACCGTTTCAGATTTATTTCCAGATACTGTGTGTTGAAATTCATTCTTTTGTAGCAGCATCATTAGGATCTTTTAAAGCTATAATAACTAAGCGCATTTTACACATTTTGGGCGGCATGGTGGTGCAGTGGGTAGCACTCGTGCCTCACAGCAAGAAGGTCCTGGGTTCAATCCCCACACCGGTGGCGCCTTTCTGTGTGGAGTTTGCATGTTCTCCCCGTGTCTGCGTGGGTACTCCGGCTTCCTCCCACCATCCAAAGACATGCACTGATAGGTTAATTGGTTAATCTAAAATGGCCCATAGGTGTGAATGTGAGAGTGTTGTTTGTCTCTGTATCAGCCCTGAGATGAACTGGCGACTTGTCCAGGGTGTACCCCGCCTTTGTCCTTAAGTAGCTGGGATAGGCTCCAAGTGACCCTAGTGAGGCAGGTTCAGAAAATGGATGGATATTACACATTCTGCCATCTTGTGAACTTACGTTATGCCAAATCTTTCTAACAAATGCAGAGAAATACATCATTTTATTCTATGTAACAGAGACCTCCTGCAGAAGAAATGACATACTCAGAGTGTTCATCCGTCAATGTTTCATACAGGTGTTTCTCAGTGAATACTTTCAGTTTTGAGGGTTTAAAATAGCTGATACGTCCATCAGATCCCAAATCCAAATGAAACATACCTCACATGTTTGAAATAGCAGATTTCATGTCAACAGGACACAAAAGCAGCGCTACAGTCCTGCAGCTGCTTCCTCTGGCTCTGTTAGAAAGAGCCTGGGCTACTTTAACTCTCACAGAAAAAAAACAGATATTCAGTGAAATATACAGGAAACGTTTGTCCACAAACAAGCCACTGAGTTTGAAGTGCTATTTTAAACATTAGAAGCCAACAGAGTATTTATAAGTGATGGTGTGCTGTTGTAGGACTCAAGGCCAGCCTTGGTCATGTCACTGGTCTTGAGGTTTCAGTCAAGTCTCATAATCAACTGCATTTTACTTGGTCTTGCCTCAGTCTTGGACAAAGAGGCCTCAAGATAATCAGACCAGTCAAGAGCCAGTCAAACTTCATTGTCTGATTCATTTCTTAACATCATTATTATGATTTGATTTGAAGCTTCCTGCTTATGTAACATTCCTCTTTTCTTATTTGACCTTTTTGGAGTAGAAGTTGTTTCTGTGTGGAGGAGATATCAGTCACATCTTCTCTGATAAATCTAAACCACTCTAAACCACCACTATCCAAAAACAGTTCATGTGTAAAAATGGCATTCAAAAGAAGAGAGACTGCATTGTGTAGTAGTAATTCTGATTCTGATTATTGTGATGGTGGGGGTCTTATCATAAGTAACTTATCATCACTCAGGATTCATAAAAATGCTTAAAGCTAACACTAGTAATGTGTCTCTGTACCAAACCTCTTTGGTAATCTCCTCATCCAAAAGGGTACAGTGAATATTATGTCTACATATTACCCTCCTATATGTATACTGTATTTTTCAGAGCACAACGCTAAGTTGTTTAGCAATTTGACACCCAGCTACATGTGTGACCCACCTAATTAGTTTGTATATAATGAGGAATATATAATACATATAAGTCCTAGGCCAACATCAGGTTTGTTGGTTTACTAAAGTTTTAATGTCCACATATGCATTTCTCAGTCTCTGTACAAAGATCCAATCTGAATACTGTATATATGAACTATGTACAGCAGTAAAAACAAGTTTCAGGGTAAAAACAGCTTCTATATACCAGTGGTAGTATTTAGTGTGACCTCCCTTTGCACATAACATGTGTTTTGTTCAGATAATATGAGATTTATTGCATCAATTCTCTGATGTTTTATACCAGGTTTCATTCAACACATATCAGATGTTTGTAACTGTTTGTGCTGCTTCTTGTCATGAGGACAGGCGGTCACGCTGACATAGTTACTTTAACCTTTACAACCAGTTAAGTTCTGTTTTCTGTGTGTCTTTCAAGGCTGTGCACATATTTCCTGTATCTTCTTGTTGCATCTGAATGGAAGGGATAAATATGTATGTTCATTTCAACCCTGCAAGTAAAACAAAGCTAAACATGGC
The DNA here is from genome assembly GCA_037367365.1 of Apogon talboti. Classification (NCBI taxonomy): domain Eukaryota; kingdom Metazoa; phylum Chordata; class Actinopteri; order Kurtiformes; family Apogonidae; genus Apogon; species Apogon talboti. The sequence continues at coordinate 6,767,631 of JAPQRQ010000028.1, forward strand.
CTTTTGCACAGAACAGAGAATATTGGGACAGACTGTTTCTAAGTTATGTTTTTTGTTGATGATATACAGTGATAATGGTAAGCTACATGTATCTATTTAGGTAATGTACAATATATACAGTTACGTTACATCAACATTAGCTCACGTTACCCCTGACAAACACTAGACGCCTCAGTACCACAGCACCACTCCAAGTCTTGTTTTTATCTCTGTCTGATTCCAAGTTTCTACTAAGATTTAGCAGAAGTGACTTGTTTGACTCTCCGAAATATGTGAAGTGAAAGCAAATGGAAAGAAAACTGGAGATGAAATAGGTTGTACTCAAAGAGATAAGGGATAAGAGCCACAGGAAGCAGCTGCAATACAACAGGAAGTACCTTTAGTTTGCTTCCTGTTTACCTGGCATCTGTTGGTTTTTAATATCACACATCCAAGAGGAAATAAAAACCAATGCAGGGACCAATGCCTATCTCTTATAATGGCAAAGTCCTTTTAGATGTGCAGTGTTGCTCATTCATAAAATAGTGGCGCCAAAATCTTAATATTTACGCAATAAATATACCTCTAAATATCTGCCAAAATGTTAAAGCTGATACATATAGATACATTTTTACCTTTTAATTATTTAGGACATATAATTTTACTGTGGAAAAACTCAAAATTGTACAAACTTTCATCTAAATGTTGTTGAGATATTTCAGTAGGGTTTAAAGTGATGGTCTGACTGACACTAAAACTGACACATAATACAGGAAGTAGACAGGAACACATCGTCAAGGAAAGTGGCTAATATTAGGATAACCTTGGTGTTCACTGCTTATTTAAGGTCCCTCGGAGTAACTCGAGGACAGTTTGTTTCCTGACAGTCGCCAAAAGACAAGGGAAAAGAATAACATCTCTCTCACACACACACACACACACACACACACACACACACACACACACACAAACACACACAACACACACACACACACAACACACACACACAAACACACACAACACACACACCCACACACACACACACCGTCCAAACATATATTCACTCGTCTGCATCCTCTCCACAGACTGCGGAGTGAGAAATGGATGGATGTGCAGGTGGGAGACATCATTAAGCTGGAAAACAACCAGTTTGTTACAGTAAGTGAATGGACAGAATTAAAAAGTTCAAGCTATTACCAGTAATTTAAATAGAATGAAGTGAAACCATACATTAGATTTTTTTAAGTGAAGTGACTGAAGTTTTCCAGTCTTTTGAAGTAGAGTATTTTTATTTTCATATGATGAACTTTTGAGATTAATCTACTGTATAGCCAGTTTTCCTTAAGTTTTCTTTTGATTTCTGGAGGCTTAGGATGTGTGTGTTTTCCTTTTGCTTAGATTACTAGCCTTTTTGCATAATTTTGGATGGTAATGTATCCTTATAAAGTGAAATAAAGTCACTAGCTGAGTGAATTGTGCAAGCGAAGTGAATGCTACAGACAGGTTAGTGCAACACTCCCTGTGAAATAATATAATTACACCAGTGTCCAAGTCATTTAAGACAAAAGTTAACAGAAAACATTTGACATTCCCTCTGAAAAGCAAATTAAGACCAATCCTGTTTTCAGAGGGTGAGATGGCCCTGCTCTGTATTCAGCTCTGCATAGCTGTGTCTGCTATGCGCCTGACTGATGCCCTTCAGGAGCATATTTAGATGACTCAGTTAGGATAAAACTGAGGTACTCCTCATAAGAGCGGGGCCACAGAGAGAAATGAAATCTAAATTGAAGTCAGAAGCACTCATGAACTGTAAAATATTTGATGCACACATGTACAATTTGACAACATGTTCCTTTTATCATTTGGAAACTATTGTTTTCTTTATTTAATGCGCACCTTGAGTTTGACTCGACTTTGTCTGACATGTTCACCCACGGTTCCACAGGTCCTTAGGTTAGTGCTTCGTATTTATTCCTAGGGTTAAGTTCATTGTTTCTCTTACTCTGTACATCCATTGTTAACAACTCTCCTGCTATTTGTAACTCTTTATAGTTATAAACTCAAAACTTGGAGGTGCAGTTGATGCAGGACTTGTATTATACATAACAATGCTTGATTGAACTAGCATTAAGTGGACTGTGTGCTTCATGATTTCAGGCTGATCTCCTGTTACTGTCCAGCAGTGAACCCCTTAACCTGGTGTACATTGAAACAGCAGAACTGGATGGGTTAGTAACTGCTTGCAGGAGTGTTTATGACACTCCCCCTCCGACTTTCTCTACTTTCTCTTTTTCTTGTTCGTCAAAACATTCTCCTCTCCTCTTCTTCAGGGAGACTAACCTGAAGGTGAGACAGGCTCTACCAGTAACAGGAGACCTGGGAGATGGCATTGAAAAGTTGGCAGACTTTAATGGTAAGACTTCTGCACGACATATGCAGTAGAGGATCTGTTGTTGCTGAACACTGCTGTAATGTCTTTTTACTCTCAGGTGAAGTACGCTGTGAACCCCCCAACAACCGCCTGGACCGCTTTACAGGAACACTAACCTACGCTGGTCAGAAGTATCCACTAGACAATGAAAAGATTCTGCTGCGAGGCTGCACACTCAGGAATACAGAGTGGTGCTTTGGACTGGTGCTGTTTGGAGGTGTGTGACGGGTCAAATGGAAATGAATACAGTTAGTGTGTATTTTTTTGAATGATGTGATCCATACTGAGACAAAAACATGGTGTCCTCCATCTGTCCCATTCATAAGAGAAGATATCTGTCTGTGTCATGAAAACTCTTGAGGGAATTTCTTCACATATTGTTAGCCTTATAGCATAATTGCCTAACTCCTACACAAATGGACAAATGTACTGGGACACATTGAATTCAGGAGTTTCTTTTCTAACAGGGGTCTGGGATACAAAACAATAATGACAAATGTCATAATATAGTTTTATATTTGTATAAATATCATTGCATTGTTTTGTTTTGTTTTGTTTTGTTTTGTTTAAATTGTTATCTTTGCTTCCAAAATGCCTCAGAGATGGTTTTTACTTAATTTCTCTCAACATTGATTTTTTTTTAATCCATGTCTATGATTTTAAATGCACTACCTCGAAATTTCTAAAATATCTGTTGTGCTCTGACTAAATAATTTTCTACCACAACTAACCATCTGTTTTCTTCACATCTCACTGAGGAAGAAAAATCTCCCATTAAACTTTAAGGAAATATTGATGTTTAAACTATGGACTTAATTAGGGCAAAAGATTAGATTATTTCTTTTGTGTTGCTGTTGTAAAATATGTCTTTTCTTATTGGGACACATCATGTCTACAGCTGTAAAATGTCCTGTTCATGATGATTTGACATGTCAACAGCAATATTGATAATCAACATGATATTTATCACAATATAAAACTATATTTTGACATTTGTCATTATTGTTTTGTATCCCAGACCCCTGTTAGAAAACAAACACTTGAATTCAACGTGTCCCAAAACGTTTGTCCATTTGTGTATGAGTTAGGCAATTATGCTATGAGGCTAACAATATGTTACAATACAGTGCAACCATTTTCTTGGACTCCACGCTGAACTGATTCAACTTCTCCTTTTGCAGGTCCCGAAACAAAGCTGATGCAGAATTGTGGGAAGAGCACGTTCAAAAGGACCAGCATAGACCGACTGATGAATGTCCTAGTCCTCTTTGTAAGGCTTTGTTGGCTTCGTCATTCATCATTCCTTTTGACCTGTTCTCAGGACTGCCAGCAGTTTACACGTCTGTATTTAGATCTGTGAATTACGACCCACCAGAGTGCAGAATGTTTTTCACATGCATAAGGAACCAGATATATGTTGACATTATAGCTACTTTTCTCAAACCTACTTTTTTTGAAGATATTTATTGATTAGACGTCTCCTAATGTGCATGATTAGACTCTGGGGTTCTTTGACCTGTGAAAAGACTTCCTTTTTGTCATCCTTGTGTAGATTTTTGGTTTCCTGGCCATAATGTGCTCCATCCTGGCCATAGGGAACTTCTTCTGGGAGACGAATGAAGGCTCACAGTTCACCGTTTTCCTGCCTAGACAAGAAGGCAAAGACGCTACCTTCTCTGCCTTCCTCACATTCTGGTCCTATGTCATCATCCTCAACACTGTGGTCCCCATCTCTCTCTATGTTAGGTAACAGTAATATGACTCTACTGCTTTTTGTATGATATTTATTAGACAAAATAAATGCAGCTTTTTTGAAAGAAGAAAAAAGCAGTGAGTTTTCTCCTACTCTTACCTCTCTGAACAGTGTGGAGATAATCCGACTGGGGAACAGTTTCTACATCGACTGGGACAGGAAGATGTATTTCGCACGGAGCGATACCCCGGCCGAGGCCCGAACCACTACACTGAACGAGGAGCTCGGCCAAATCAAATATGTCTTCAGCGACAAAACAGGAACACTCACCCAAAATATAATGACCTTCAACAAGTGCTCCATCAATGGCAAATCATATGGTAAAAAAAGCCTTTTCTTATAATTATGATGAATCCTAGTTATTTTAATCTCTGCATATCCTTAAATTAGAGGTACTGAGCAGTCACTCAGATAGCTAAGGAGTGAGTAGAACTTTTCTTTTTTCAATGCAGAATCTTGGCTCATAAAAGAAATTACCTGTGTTTATTAACACTAACAAAGCCAATGGCCACACCTCTAAATTACTGTATTTTCACAGTGTGTTATTTTTGGTTCATTTTCTATAAAAAAAAAAGTGACAACATGTGCACTGTGGTTTTAGTGACTGGACCACAGAGTGATCTGAACAGCCCATCTAAGACTCTAGTCATTAACCAAGGACCTGCATTGTCCCTGGATAAATTAATGATAAAGAAGGAATTGCATTCAAGTCCAAATAGGTGATATTGAATTCCAAGAAAAATACAGGCACAATCGCAGGAAAAAAAGAACACAAAAATAACACTACAATCTCAGAAAACTATTTCAATGGTGTAAGTGCAAATAATTCATAAACTAAAGGTCTGTTATATTAAGAGTTACTAGAAAAGGTTTGTTTTAATAATCACAATGCACACATTTTTAAGAATATGTTTCCTGTAGCTTTTATTTAAAACTTTTTAAATCTATGTTAAAAAACAATAATTTTCTTGTGTTTTTCTCCGTATTTGCAGGTGAGGTTTATGACTATACAGGCCAAAGACTAGAAATCACTGAGGTGAGTGGATTTGAACAGCACAAAACAACAAACTGGTAAAATATGGTACATCCTCAAGTCATCTATAAAAGTGATTCGCAGATGTCGAGCCCTTCTCAGCAGAGTAACATTACATATATCTTGATTAAGGTAATAAAAACTGTAGGTTTAAGTAAGTCAAGAACCTTTTACTTACCCACATCTTCCTTTTAACGATTTACCACTTCCCTCTTTCAGATGAACATAACACTTGTTTTCACAGGATGATGTCTAATCAGATAAGCTGCCTCAAGTTTATCATGACACTACATTAACAACATTTATGTAGTGTCAGTGTCATTTAGGCAACATCTATGTTGCATACTGTTGTTTTTTCCTCTTGTCGAGCATCAGCATTTGTTAGTGCCCTGCTTTGACAGTTTCTTGTCTTCCTCTAACCAGAGTACAGAGACGGTGGACTTCTCATTCAATCCGCTGGCTGACCCTCGCTTCATGTTCCATGACCACGCCCTGGTGGAGGCAGTGAAACTTGAGAACCCAGAGGTCCATGCCTTCTTCAGACTGCTGGCCCTCTGCCATACTGTGATGGCTGAGGAGAAGACAGAAGGTGAGGACAGATGGAGTGTATCTGTGGGTGTAAGAAAACACAGGCCATATGAGAAATACACTTCACTGGCCAACACATTAAAACACATCTGCAAGTAAAACAGCCAGTTTGAAGACAGTTGAATCACCCTGAGTTCTGTTGTTCCTGTGTTTAATGGTCCTCAGGTAGTTGTTAGAGAGTAACAGAACTCTATGCTCTTTAGGTCTTGTTCAGACTACTTGCTCAATTAATTTTTTTGTATATCCAAAATGTACTGCAGAATGATGGATTGTACAACACTGGACAGCAAAATAATCACATGAAATATGGTTTGTTTATGTAAGTTCCAATTGCAATTTCAGGTGTATTTTGATAAACGCATTTTAATCCAATCACTCTGACGACTCAAATTGGCACACAGTGACACAATATGATCGAATCCAAAGTAATGAAAATACTGAGAGGCAGCCAACAACAGTCCACAAACAGATGCAGAAACAAACAGTCTTTCAGCACCAGTGTTGTCAACTTAGTGATTTACTTGCTAGACAATTATTTAAGTTCTTAGTAACAAGTCATTTGAAGTAGTGATAAATATTTATTAGGAAAATGTTCCTCTTTCTTTTATCACTGACTGTTTAGTGAGAGCAGCAGAATTTAGTCGACCAATCAACAGCCAAACAGACAAACAAGTTGTGAATGGATGTACATAGTAACCACTCACTGATGCCCTTTGTTCACTGGGAAACTGTCAGTATGTAGAATCATGTTTGTTCTTTTTCTAGTTCTTTGTTAAAATTGCAAAACATATTTATTTTCCACAATCCACTGTTACAGATACATGTAAATATCAACATGATGATGTCATAAACACACATGCATATCATTCAGCAACTTCTGAACAAGATTTTAGCGTCTTTGCAAGTTGGAAGGAACCTACTGGGATAAGACGATGAGGAGAAATGTATGTCGTTTACAGATACAGATACAGGTTGTGGTGTTTACACAAAAACATAAAATCTGATCACTTGCATATTATAACAACAGCACACACTTTGTCTTAAAGATATGAGTTATGAAATACATTTAGGTTGCCTCTCTGGACTAAAACTTGCAAACCTAGAACAGGATGTGTGAGGGAAGTGCATTCATGTGCTTCTAATAACTGAACTGTACACACTATTCCAGTGACCAAGGAGTATTCATACTATAATGGTAAACAGAATATAGATAGGTGCAGCTTTAGGATATGTCTATGATAGTAATGAAGTAAGAAGTGATTAAAAAGGAGACTCAAATTTTGTCCATATTTCTTGTTCAGGTGAGCTTTTATACCAAGCCCAGTCTCCAGATGAGGGAGCATTGGTAACAGCTGCCAGAAACTTTGGATTTGTCTTCCGATCTCGAACGCCAGAAAGTGTTTCCATCATGGAAATGGGACAGCAGTGCAGCTATGAACTCCTGGCTATCTTGGATTTTAACAATGTCCGTAAAAGAATGTCTGTGATCGGTGAGGAACCTAACACAAGCAGATACTTTAAATTATGTTTTCTATTCAGTGTAGCCTGGTAATATTTAGGTTTTCTGATGCCTATTTCCTGGTGTGTTTTTTTAAAACAGTCCGAAGCCCAGAGGGGAAGCTCTCTCTGTACTGTAAAGGTGCAGACACCATCGTCTACGAGAGGCTGCACCAGTCCTGCAGCAAACTGATGGATGTCACCACAGAGCACCTCAATGTCAGTAGTATGTCTCTATGGAAGAATTATATGGAAAAAGAGCACAGATTTTCTTCTACTCTATCAGAATTTCCTCTGAGGATATGCTTCCCAGTGAACTGACTCTTCATCATGTTTCAAGTGTGTTTGTGTGTGTTTATAGATACAAAGTTTATCTTAACGTTCCTGTACCACACCCATATGCGGACATAGCTGAACATAGCCAACAGAGGTATTAACCAAAAACAGTCATGCTTCTTTCTTTCAGTGGATTGAAATTTTTTTAGCAAATAGAGAAATCCATTGTATTAACAGGTTCCACAACATCAGAGCAATTCATCAGTTGATCAAAAGGCTAATTTATAAAATTTTTGTTTTACAATTTTCAAAAATTAACATAACTCCAATGAAAAACAAGAAAATACTAACAGAATGGAAGTCATGATTGATGGATTAATATTTTAGTACAATATACATTTAGATGTTTGTTTTTAGAAATATCCTGTGCAATCTGATATTATGTACTTATTGGTTACGTATAAAATTGCCCTGTTTTCTCTCTTGTTACACCACTTTTATTCTGGCTTCATGTATTAATTCCTTTTCTTTAGTTCAGATTTCCAAAACTTAAACAGATATTTCATTACTGTTTCCTCCACAGTTTATTTCTTAGGTTTGCCAAAATTTATGCAGCTGGGAACATGAATTTCACTTCTGTTTATATCTACAAATACCACTAGCTCGTGTGTGTGTGTGTGTGTGTGTGTGTGTGTGTGTGTGTGTGTCTGTGTGTGTGTGTGTGTGTGTGTGTGTGTGTGTG
>JAPQRQ010000028.1:6776029-6786144 GCA_037367365.1 Apogon talboti
GTGTGTGTGTGTGTGTGTGTGTGTGTGTGTGTGTGTGTGTGTGTGTGTGTGTGCGTGTGTGTGTGTGTGTGTGTGTTGTTCTTCCAGATTGTGTTTGTTGGGTTTAGTGTGTGTGTGTGTATGCTCTGACAGTGTTCATCCATATATGTCCATCCATGTGTGTTGCCCTGCAGGAGTTTGCAGGGGAGGGACTGCGGACTCTGGCCCTGGCCTATAAGGATCTGGATGAGGACTACTTCAGCCAGTGGAAGCAGCGCCACCATGAGGCCAGCACTGCCCTGGATGACCGGGAAGGCAAACTGGACCAGCTATACGAGGAAATAGAAAAGGATCTCCTGGTATGTTCAGAAAAATATCTGGATTTACCAACTTAAAACATCCAATAGATCAGCCTTTTTCTTTAGATTATATATTACGCAGCATATATGTAATCTAATGGAATGTAATTGTGTGTCCAGTTGTTGGGTGCAACAGCGATTGAAGACAAGTTACAGGATGGAGTACCTCACACTATAGAGCAGCTGTCCAAAGCGGACATTAAAGTCTGGGTTTTGACTGGCGATAAGCAAGGTATACAAGTTCTATCAGCTTTTGTCTTCTTTGTCAATCAGTAATGTACAGTAACATCAAAGAAGAATGTATTCAACCTCAGGCACTTGTTTTTCAGTCAGTACTCATTCCACATTACAACTCGATTTAAAATGAGACAGTAACAGTTACTTTTGTCATTGTAATGCGAACACTGTATAAACAATAAAAATATGAGAAAAGCTGCAATGTAAGAGAATCATCCTTTGAACAGAAAGCGTTTTCTACTGTAAACGTACAAGTTATATGTTGTGCATTTTATTGACTTATCTCTAATATTTCTATTGTTTTTTTAACCTCAGAGAAGTTTATTGTAAAGGTCTGTTTCATGTGGTTTGACTAACAGTAATAGTTTTTATGTTTTTTTTTAGAATGAAAGGATATTGATTATAACATTAATAAGTCACTGAATGCAATGAGAATAAATGTTTAATTCGTTACCTGATCTGAAGTCAGATGATGGCATATTGCATATGCCTTTTCTGGTTCCTGCCCATTTACTGATGTTAATTATTTTGTGACAGAAACTGCAGAAAACATTGGCTACTCATGCAACTTACTGCGAGAGGAGATGAACGACATCTTCATCATCTCAGGAAACTCACCAGAGGATGTCAGGCAGGAGCTGAGGTCAGCGTTTGAAAAGAAAAGCTGTGTCTCCATTCAAAGTCCAGGTCATTGATGGCAGTTGTTTAGTCATGTATTGATATATTTATTGAACAGGAACGCAAGATCCTCCATGAAACCAGATTCAGCAGAAGACTCAGTGTTCGTCTCAGAGAGGACTTTGAGCAACCGTGTCATAGTGATCACAGATGAGGTGGTGAATGGAGAGTATGGGCTTGTGATCAATGGACACAGTCTGGTACGTCATTAACCCTGTATAGGTCACTCATAGAAATAGTATGAAATTCAAAATGTCAACCTCAGTGTGTTATTGGAGGACATAACAAGAATTGATTACTTTTGTAACATTTTTCAAAATTTTTTATTGTTATGTAGAAAATCAAGGTCAGTGAAGTTACCATATTTGGTTCCTTACCCATACGTGGCAAAAACAAATTCAAGAAGTATATATAAAAAATACAAGAAAAACATAGAAGGTGAAAAGAACATCACTTTTAGAACATTAGACCAACATAAGTGCCGGTACAGACACCTGTCAACATCCACATTATCCCTTTGAACATCATTACTTACATTAGTACCTTTACTTAATGGTACCTAACAAAGCAGGCACACTCACTGTTCATACGGAGCTGGACCTTACAGACCCTGTAGACTACATTGGACCTGAGATAGTTGACTCACTGTCTTCACAGTAACTGTTGCTGTCACTGTCTTGTAATGTATATGGAAATTACCAAAAATAGTCACTTGCCTAATAAAGGGTTAACAAGCCCATCACAGTTTCTAATCTCCTGCATTATTTTAATGTGGTTTCATGAGTGCTTTTGGTTCCTAGGCGTATGCCCTGGAGCGCAGCATGGAGCTGGATTTCCTGAAGACTGCGTGTATGTGTAAGGCAGTAATCTGCTGCAGGGTCACTCCTCTGCAGAAGGCTCAGGTGGTGGAGCTGGTCAAGAAGTACAAGCAGGCTGTCACACTGGCTATTGGAGACGGAGCCAATGACGTCAGCATGATCAAAGGTACCACAGCATTCCCTATGTCCGAGCTTACTAAACCCAATTCTGCAGATTTTAGTCAACAGCCACATCAGCAGCTTGAAAATGAAGTCCATGCTCAAGTCAAATACCACTAACACCAATCCATGCTGCTTAAATAAAAAAGAAAAATGTCTATCTTACTCCACAATAAAACAACAACTTATCTAGATATAGTCACTACATTTTTTTTCCAGGAGTCATGGCTTTCTGAGCTGTATTTATTCCCTTTCTTTCCTCTCGGAGCTTCTTCACCTCTACTCTCCTGCTCGCTCCCTCAGGTCAGCTAACCTTCAGGGACCGAGGTCTAAGCCAAAGCCTGTTCTGTTGCTGCTCCTCATGACTTACCTCTGCACGTTCAACAGGCCTCTTCACCCTCCGTTTTTAAAACTCAGCTTAAAACCTATTTTTACCCCTTGCCTTTTGACCAAGCATGTGTCTCTGCTCTCGTTTTGGTGTTTTTTTGCATTTATTATTTTTATTGTTTGTTTGTTTTACAGTTATGTTTTTATGATTGATTCACAACAGTGGTTCTTAAACGGCTTTATGAATAAAGCTGAGTTGAGTTACAGTTATGAAACACAACTGTATGTGTTAACATTAATTAAGTCGTTGAAAATACTTGGTGGCAAAACATAGCATTCCCTTTGTAGCAGTATGTTTGCAGTATGCTAGTGTTGGCTGGGCCGTAAAGCTCAAGGATTCAAATGGTCCACAAACCTTCAGGTGACATCACAGCAGGTATATACACTTCTATTAAACAGCCTGGGGTTTAGTTTGCAATTACAAAATGCATTGAAAACACACCATTTTACATATCTTACCTTCTTTTAATACTATATGTTTCTGTCGTCCTCTGGCAAAACAACAAATGTGGTTGCGTTATAAGCTCATAAAATAATGATGCAGATAGCAGTCAGAAATGGCAGTTGTCTCTTTTCGTCCTTGTTTTCCTGTGGAACCACATCTATTTAAATCTGCATTGTAATGGTGTGTCTCTGTGTCCAGCGGCCCACATAGGTGTGGGTATCTCCGGTCAGGAGGGCATGCAGGCTGTGCTGTCCAGCGACTACTCATTTGCCCAGTTCCGCTTCCTGCAGCGCCTCCTGCTGGTACACGGTCGATGGTCCTACCTGCGAATGTGCAAGTTCCTGCGCTACTTCTTCTACAAGAATTTCACCTTTACATTTGTACACTTCTGGTATGCCTTCTTCTGTGGCTTCTCTGCACAGGTAAGATGTTTATGAAAATGAAAGGTGAGGGAGAAAGAAAAACTATCAGAAATATGGTGTCATTTAATATAAGTCAGCATTCAGCCTCCCTTATAGCAGTACTGATGTTATCAAATCTTATCAACTTTCTCTAATTGCTTTCATTAACAAATCTAGCTCTGAATTGTTGGAGGATTCAGAACCCACAGTTACAATGTTGGTACTGTAGTAGAAAATGTTCTAAGCTTTAGTTTTACTTTCTGCACTAAAACATGTAAAAGTATCCATATTTGGATCGTGCTGACTTAGTGTTTATGAATTGTCCTGTAGACGGTGTATGATGAGTGGTTCATAACACTCTACAACCTGATGTACACAGCGCTGCCTGTACTGGGAATGAGTCTGTTTGATCAGGTAATTGTTTTTATACATAAATGTGTTTAAATAAGCTTCATTTCTGTTGATTTTATGGACACTCATGGGACTTTATTAATAGGAATGATGTAAGACAGATAGAAACCATTAGATCAGAAATAGTCATCCTCAGGGGTGTAATTACTTAACCTTTGTCTCCCTCTGCTGGTAAGGATGTGAACGACCTGTGGAGTTTTCAGCACCCTCAGCTCTACACGCCTGGTCAACTCAACCTGTACTTCAGTAAGAAGGCCTTCTTCAAGTGTGCACTCCACAGTTGCTACAGCTCCTTGGTGATTTTCTTCATCCCGTACCTTGCCATGAATGACACAGTGAGGGATGACGGGAAGGACGTTGCTGACTACCAGTCATTCGCCCTCCTCACCCAAACCTGCCTCATGTTTGCTGTCAGCATCCAGGTACAGAGCTTCCCTCGTTTGATTGTCTTTTTGCATTTGCTGGTGTTGGGTATTGGAGTAATAAACGCATAACTGTGTGTGCAGTTGGGCTTTGAGATGGCCTACTGGACGGCGGTGAACACATTCTTCGTTTTGGGCAGCCTGGCCATGTACTTTGCCGTTACCTTCACCATGTACAGCAACGGCATGTTTCTCATGTTACCCTCAGCCTTCCCTTTCATAGGTGAGTAGAGACAGCTCTGGACTCGGACACATTTTTCTCTTTACATGTCTTCATATTGTTAGCCTCATGCCATAAGTGCCATAAAATTAGGATTTCTGCATAAAATTAAGCAGCATTGTTAGGAGAGTTAGGAGAGAGTTAGGAGAGAAGTTACTTATATATCACAATTTGGCCAAAAATATGACTTAGGCAATTGTGCTATGAGGCTAAAGATTTTTGGTTGGTTTTCTACATGAAAATTTTTTTTTTTTTTTTTTTTTTGAAAAATGTTTTGCTCATGCATTTTCAGCTTGGCAGTAGAAATCTAATTAATATAGTAAGTAAGTAAGTTTGGGGTGTTTATGAACTGGTTTACACCTAAAGTAAATATTTCTGTATTATTCTAACATTTTGACTTTACTTTTGGAATGATGTTTTAACTTTATTTTATATATATTTGGTTGGGTTTTTTACAATTTCAACATCCTCAACATTATCCTTATCACTCCAACTTTGCTCTTGTCATGTCAACGGTATTCTTGACATTTTGATTTTATTCTTAACATTCCCAATTTTTACTCAATATTTTTACTTAATTTTCAAAACACTAAATAATAAAAGAAATCTTCACCCTTTCTATTTTTGTGTCTGTCTAGGAACAGCCCGAAACTCTCTGAACCAGCCAAACATTTGGCTGACGATCCTCCTCACCTCCATCCTGTGTGTGCTTCCTGTGGTTACGTATCGCTTCCTGATGATTCAGCTCTGCCCCACTATCAACGACAGGGTACTGCTCATATTTGTGTCTGTGTGCTCACTCATGTCTACTCAGGTTATAAAAGTTCTTTTGAGTGCAGTGTTTAAAGATAGACCTAATGTGTGTGTTCAAGAATGAAACCCTGGGGTTGGATCGGTAAAAAAGTTACCGTGGTCTGATATGTGTGTGAATAATGTGGGTGGAACACAATCTAAGGTGCAGATTTAACATGGCTCAAATGTAACCTTAAGCATTAATGGGTGATGTGGGCTGCTATTAAAAGGTTAGCGTAAAGAAAGATCTGATGGAAGCACTGTTGGTATAGCATTAATCATGACTTCTATATTTGCTTGTAGAATCGATCCAACACTTTATCAAATTGCTGACCAAACGTGTGCACATTTTTACATGAACCTTTTAACTTGTACTTTTTTCATGAAACCATAACTAATCTAACCAGTAGTGTGAGACCAGAATCCATGTGTTAAAATTCATTTGAAAGGGAACATCTTCTAGTTTCTGTGTTAAATATGTGACAGAAACAACCCAAACTACATCAGTTTAACCCTGTAAAATCATTTGTGTCATATTTGCTACACCAGGTTCTGAGATCTCTATCTTATCATCAAGATCAATACTTGCCTTAAAAACCTGTTGTATGTGACCCAATATCTGTTTTCTACCCTGTGGTGGATTATCATCCCACTGAAGCCAGCGGAAGGACTTTGTTTTTCCTTTTTCTTTTTGGCTGCTAATCGTTAAATCATCCACACACTTTTTGCGGGAAAGTCTTTGATAATGTTCAGAAAGTTATATTAAGAAGAGTGTTATTCTTTAGTTTTTTTTATAAGTACTTCATGTACTGAAACAATGCATAGTTACTTGATAATTGGTTCTTTATAGTACAGTTAAATTCTGTTGAAAATGTGTGTATCAAATTTGATATTGCAGGTATTTAAGGTGCTTTTAAAACACCCAATCAATGTATCAAATGTGATACAAAAATATATCATAAACAAAATAATATGATAAAATGTTTTGGTTGGATAGTGTTAAAAGGTGTAATAAACATCTCAGTCCCCAGAAATTGAGTTTTGTAGCTAGTTTTTGATTGGTCAGGTTTTACAGGGTTAAACGCAGGGATAAACCCAACAATGAAAAGAGTGACTGATCAAAGGTTACAAGATTATCATTGTGACATTCTGTCATCTCTGCCCAAACCCTCAGGTGATGTTCAAGGTGAGACAGGCCAAAGCAGCGCCTCCCCCTCCGCCTCGACGGGCCCGTATCCGCCGTACGAGCTCTCGCCGCTCAGGTTACGCCTTCTCACATGCGCAGGGCTACGGCGACCTGGTAACATCCGGCCGCTTCCTGCGACGCCCGGCCGTGTCACGATCCTCAGGATTTGCCCACGCAGGTCGCACCACCACAGGTTTCAGCCCCATGGGGCGATCGGCCGGATACAGCCCAACGGGACGGCCGCAGAACATCAAAGTCAACGAGGTAGAGGTGACCTCCCTGCAGATGTACAGGACTATTGACCACACTCTCTGACCGAGGGTGGGTTCACTTTAAGACAGTCAGAATCCTGGAGGAAGAATGACAACTTGCCAGTTACATCAAGTTGATATTTGGGAGTTTCATACCCAGACTCTCCAGACACCCTCGAATTACAGGGTTTTCCCGGACCAGGTTCTTATCTGCCCAATCCCCCACCACAAGTTTGAAGTGAAGATGACTTTTGCTTCAAGCATTTCATTTGGATTTATCAAGGAGAACCACCACAAACTGCTGGATTTAAAGAATATTTTCCCTCGATTGTGAGTGTTAATGTACAAAAATGCCTGATGCAGAACCATGAGAGACACTAGTACCAGTAACAGGGTGATTTTCAAGTCGTGAAAGGAGCATCATCATGTTTACAGACTACCAACACTGTCTTATGTCTGTCTTAGCAGTGCTTTGGTCAGAGGAGACAACCAGCAAAGCCAAGATGCACAATTGAATTTTGTACCTGAAGCGTCTTTTTAAAGCATTTTTACATTCTTTTTTTTTTTTTTTTTAAATGGACAAGCAAGCAGCACTTTGTCAGTGTCCTACAGCAGAAATGGGTATAAAAATCACTTCTATGCAATCTAAGTGAGCCCTTGGATCCTGGACCCCTGTCTTAAAAGGTCTTTAAAGGAGCTATTTGTAATATTTCCACTTTAAAACCTTTTTTAAGAATAACTATCATCTGCGAATAAAGAAGTGATAGTTTTGATGTTACGCCAAAGATGTTAATTTAATGTATTACAGAGCTATGTATGGCAGTTAGCATGCTAACAAGGTAGCCCAGGACTACCCTGTTTTGCTATACCAATTGGTAACACTACAGTGAGCCTCTCCATCAAATGACAACTGATGATGAATTTCCAAATATTTCTGCTAGACTGGTAAATTGATAAAGTTGATTATTTACAATGATATAACTTGCGAGGTTCACTGTTTAACTACCAGTTATATCAGGTTAAAGCCAGTTATCTGCCAAAAAGATCCCATTTTATGTATCAAACAAAGCAATCATTGAGATAGTGACTGGAAAATTCTAAACAAATGCAGCTGAAGCAACACACACCAGAGAGACAAGCATTCCAAACTCAGTTGGGTTTCCTGTAAAAAGCTACAGGCCTAAAGTAAAGTGTCTTATAACTATGAATTTAATGATTGAAAAACCTGTCAAAAGTAGTGTCCCTCATCCAGACCTTATCCATGAGCTCTGTGTCAGTGCTGGAGGAGGGTCCGGCACTCTCCTGTATCTCTCTGAAAGGAAGAAGGAGAATACCATCCCTGACAATCCTGCAAAACAAAAATATTCACTTTGACTCTTGCAGGGTGCTTCCAGTGAGCCCAGCTGTCTCCGAAGTAACTGACCTGTTCATTTCTAGAGGGAGAAGACTTGATGACACCACAGACACAGTTTTTACCATGGCTTGATACTTTGAGGATAGACCTGAGGGAGGGTGCATATAGTAGTTTATGAATTTCAACCTTACAAATAACTCTTTCAATTCCTACATTTACACATGAGGTTTAAGTGGAATTGATTCCATAATTGCACAGTAATAGTATTTAATATCTGATCATTGAGATTTCCAACCTCTGCTCTTCCATATCTCATGGTATCCATGGAAAGAAAGGTCTAATTCACTTGTTTGGAGTGATGAATGCCTTTACATAACAAACTTGATAAAGCAATGTTAGTGTGTGGAACCGAACAACTGTTTACATTGACTGCATGTTTGGAATTGTGATTGTGCAGCTGGTTCCAGAGTTAAATGTTTGAAATCAGTCTAACCCTGTTCTTTTGGTATATGAGTGTCAGTCCTGTTTGTGCCTGCAGTATTATGCAGCAAGTGGAAGAAAACCATCCACCACTGAATTTTCAGCACTATTGTCAAGTCATTTTGTGGTACTTTCCAAAACAAAATGCATTTATCATTGCATGACAATCTTTGTATGACTATCCGAAGGCCTGAGAACTAGAACATAAGGGATCAATGTGCGTTGAGACACTGCTCTTCCTGTTGACCGTTTCATATCAGTTTTGTAACTATAATTTTTGTAGAAGAATAAAAAAAAAAAAGATTTAAAACCACAGCAAAGTCTTATCAGTGAAGTTGCACAGGTATCCATTATAATGTGTGTAAATATAGTAGAGTTTTATTATTGATTATTTGGGGAATGAGAGACTTGACACTTGACATTATAACTCTGTAAGTTTGGTATTAAAGAGTGGATTATCAATTGATGATATGGCACTTACCAAATTACAAGCAGGCAATAACTAGGTATATTTCAATAATATTACAGGATATTAAAGTTGTGTTTGGCTTAATCTAGAGCTGAAACAACAAATAATAATTTACTTGTTAACTATTAAATTAATGAACAGCAGTTTTGATAATGAATGGATAATGAATTTGTTGGGGGTTTTTTTAAAGAAAAAGTAATAATTCCATGATTGCTTTTTGCTTCTTAAACTTAATTATTTTATGGCTTTATTTCTTCAGTCTTTTTTTTCTGACAATTTATTGACCAAACAATGAATCAAAAGAATGAATGAATTAAAAAGATAATTAATTTAAAAGAAAATTGACAAATGAATGAAAATAATTGTTTAAAATACAAATTATTAATCCTAAAATCCTAGATCAATATTACCTGTGAAATAAAAAAGAAATATGTATTTCAGCAAATAAATATGTAGAGGAAACAAAAACCTGCTACACTACCAAGTGACAGAGAGGTGGATTCACCTGGGACTTGGATGATGGCAGATTCTGTAGGCCATCAGTGAAGTTTTTACCTCACAAACTCCAAACACCTATTCACATCCACAGAAGTCAACAGGTAATACTAATACCTAACAAACAGGGCTTTAGTTACAAGAATATTAACTCTGATCTCAGGCATCGTAGGTGACACGACCCAACCGTGGATGGTACAAGCTATGAAACAGACAAAAGACGACCAGCAGTAAACAGTAGATTTCAAGAGTATCAATGGATTTTACAATCAAAAGAATAATGTGTAGTGGACCAATGCAGATGTGCAGACACTTGCCTGCATTCTACGGCCAAATCAGTTTGGTTATTTTCCTAGGAAAAGTATGAGAGTAAACTAGTCAAAGGTTCTGGAAAAGTCATTGATATTAATTTTTAGAGATACAAACTCCTCTCCTTCTGGTGAGATCTGCCGTGTTAACTGACGAAAAAAAAAAGATTTTAAAGCTGATTTTTAAAACTGTTCTTCATGGGGGACGCTACTGGCCTCCTGAATTTCATCTGTAATGAGATTCAACAAACCAAGATTTCTCAG
>JAPQRQ010000028.1:6788398-6801519 GCA_037367365.1 Apogon talboti
GATCAACAGGTATTAAACAGTTTAGATCAGTAGATGGTTTTAGTCACCGGTGGCTGTTTGGGTCTTTATGGGTTAAAACGAAAGAACTGAAGATGCAGTGGCCCAAAATGGATCTTAAACTCAAAGTGGGGAAACTCAAATCAGTTCTGTTTAGGGAAGGTCTTTACAGACTGATGGGTTCCCCAGAGTCAGGTGGACGACCGTCTAGTGATAGATAGATAGAAAACTTTATTTATCCCATACGGGCAATTCATTTGCTGCTTACCTCAGCCATCAGTCAACAAACAACAAACAACAACCAAAGTGCAGTGTGTCAACACAAGTCAGTACACAAATATAAGATGGATCAAAGGAAGACAATGACAAATAAATACTATAAATAAACAACAATAAATAGCAATAAATACAGATGCAGGCTAAGAGACCCTATTAGTTCTAGTAACAAATAACAGAATAAAAGTCACATAAAAGTCATATAAAATGGCTGCTGTCTGAGTTTAAAAGTGTGACAGCTGAAGGAATAAAAGACTTTGAATATCTGTTGGTTCTCCTCTGAGGTGCATAGTAGCACTGGTCCGAAGGCATCAGAGTAAACTCCTTGGACAACACATGGTGAGGATCCCTGATGATAGAACCTGCTTTCCTGACTACCTGAAGCTCCCAGAGGGAAGACAAGTCTCTTTGTCTGATTCTGATAATCTTAGAACACGTAGTGTCCTTTGTAAATGACCAGTTTTACAGTAGGTTCAACACTGAGACTCTCCATTTATGCCAATATATCCCACAATCCAGCTGTCGGTCACTGTACCTGGTCCGCCTAAATGGACGTTTTCTGATGTGTATTCAGTACACGCTCTATTCGGAACAACTTGGATCGACTGTGTAAGAGAAGGTAAATAGTAAACATCATACTTAACCTAGAATGGACCTGGACCTTCCACAACTTACACATAACCTAAATGCAGTCGTAGTTGAAAGTGATAACAGAGTGATTCACTGACAAATACCCCAGCATAGATTTTATTTGGTAATTTGAGTTCGACTTTTAATACAATGAAGAAACATTGTCCTCGGACTTGTAACATTGGCGTGAAAGGGTTAAAATAGAATAGAATAGAATAGAATAGAATAGAATAGAATAGAATAGAATAGAATGGAATATTTTTATTGTCATTGTACACCTGCAGCAAAATTGTATGCAGTCCCATCAGCGCAAACAAGCATAAAACATCATGACTATGAAAAGGATACTAGAAGTGCTTAGTGCCTCTAAAATTTACTAAAAACAAACCTAAATGTATAAAAACATATACATATCAGGTATTGCACAAACCCAAGGATATCACATTATTCTGTATTATCCATCATTAGAGGCACTGAACATCTTTATCCTGTATGTATATCACAACACTGTCAGTATAATGAACAAACAGCTTTAAAATATGTCCATAGAGCCTCACTGACATTGATTATGTGTGTAAATTGTTTGTATTGATTGTTTGATTGCTGGTTATGATGGTGATCCACTGTTGATATTCCCTTCACTAAAAAGCCCAGAACAGACACAACCAACACTGGACTGGATATGACTGAATATCACACTAAATCTGTAAATACATTGCTTCAATCCTTCTTGGTGTAGACGTCTCCTGGCTTTGTTTAACGTGTACACATGTGAGTGAAGCAAATACAATTTACAATTCTGGGGACCAATTATGCGCTATTCTATTCTTAAAAAAAAAAAAAAAGAAAATCTGTGATCCATTATTTCTATATGCCAAATTCCTAAAATGCTTGAGGAAGATTGCCACAGTTCCTGTTTTTATAATGTTATTCATGAGTTTATAGAATTATATGAACACACTGTTTTGTATCCAAATACTTTCATTTCTCTCCTTTGTTGGACAAATTCACCGGTAATTCAAGCCTTTTGCTGGAACGTGCGTTAGTAGTAAAACATTGTGCAGATGTTGTTGAAGGACACATGAATATCAATGTAACTTTAGCGAGGCTGTTGAGTGGGTGTGGGGGTGGAAAGCTGGCCCGCTGGATGCCAAAGGGTTAGAAACACAGGAAAACAGCGAGAGAGTGGTTCAGAACAGACCCTGAGCAATGAGCACATGCACGTTGTCATGGCAATGCCTGCTGTGTGTTTACATCCTCCAGGTGCCAAATTTGACACTAGATGCTGAAAAAAAAACGCCTTTAAGCTTTACAGTTACAGAATGATGTGCCACTTATTGAAATTTTAAGATAGACCAGGACACATTTGAGGAGCCTTCGCAGGTTCGGTCCAGGTTGAGTGATGCTGTTGTGAGGCAGCAGCAGCAGGTGGTTTGTGTTTATTCCTCTTTTTCCTCCTGAGGATCCTTAACCTCTCCTCCTCCCACGCAGCAGACCTCCCAGGCGCTCCTATCCTCTCCTCTCCGCCGGAGGCACAGATGCTTTAGAGTAAAACGGGAGATAACCGTGAAGATGATGACGGCAGATAAAGTGTGTGAGCAACATCACAACACCATTGTCGACGCAGAGGAGCACATCCAGAGGACGGCGTGAGCACAGCTTTGGAATTACAGTCTACGGCTCATTACTGATCCAGGTATTTCTTTTTTTTAAATTTAAAGCTGCAGCTACATGTCCACGTGGCATTAACCGTCCATCACCTGTGAGTGAAAAGTTGTAAGAAATAGTGAAGTTCTCTTTGGTTTCTGCAGCGTCTTGAAGGAGGACGAGCGGAGGAAGAGGGAAGGAGCCGTTTCCTCATGACTGACTGATCATCCAAACTCACACACAGGGTACTGGAATTATGACTTTCCTTTTGACGCGAGGTTGGCTCATAGGGTTTCATTTGGAGAACTGCAAAGACAGAAACCAATCTACAAAAATGAAAATATATGTATATCATTATCAATTATTTGACCACTCACAGTTTTTCAGTATAATTTCAGTTTTCATCATGACTGTTTCATGTTGTTTTCCTGAATATTAATTGCTTGTATCTTATTTTTCTGCATCAGATTTATGTGTTGCTTATTATTAAGAAATGTGGATTTTTGTTTTTAATTTTCATAAATTTACATTTCTAAATTACATACAGCTACTTTACTATATCTGCAAAGCAAACATTGTGGCAGATTTTTGCCTCACATTTGCACAAAAAAAGAAAATCCTGATGTCTTTACATATATAAGTCACACATGTTGTATAACAGATGCTGACTTTTCACTATTTTGTCACAGTTGTTTACTAATTATTGCCAAACCTGTGTATATATTTTACATAAACAACAGTCTTTGGTTCCCATAGTTGGTTTATATGATAGATTTTAAAATAATGCTTTTTAGACAAACAATGATGTTCACATTTTCTGTTTTTGGAATTTTTTTACATCAATTTTATAATGTAGAAATTAGATGCTGATAATTAAAAACAACAACAAAAAAAAAAAACAGCTGCAACCCATGCACCATTAGATTGTGCCCAGGTCTTGCCACATGTCTGTAAAAGTGGAAACACGTATTATGCACATTGTAGTGTTGGGATCAAAAAACAAGTTCTGCCGTTGTTAAGCTCATGTTGAGAGGAAGTGAATCTGTCGTGTAGGCAATAATGCTGTGGTTCACAGATGGATTTGTGCAGTGGTTCCCGACAACTGTACCACTACTGAACCAATATATGATATTCATATCAACTATAACACTAATAATAATTACCTGAGCACGTCTATTGTCACATTATTTGAGCTGATACTACGACTTAAATACTGATGAAATTATTATTTTGCAATGGCATTTCATTTACTCTTAACTTATACATACAGTAGGCTGTCAATAGCAAGGTTTTTAGTTAATTGTTTATTCACTTTAACAAGGGCACCAGGGATAAAACATAATAAACTAAATTACTATTTGAAATGATCTTATTAAATATGACATGTTAAATCTATAAAGCCTAACATGACACCACACTCATTGTGTTGGGTTAAAATCATAGATACATACACTAAATGTCACATTCAGCCTCTCTGCATGCGTCAATAGAGCTGCCATCTTGGTACACGGGACTGCTCCTTTTAAATCAATGAACATCAGTTGGGGCCAAGGTGTATACAGAATTAAATCACCATAGATCGGCAAATTTGAGAAGTGATGTTTTATGTCTTTGTATGCTACAAGTGTCAGACCTGTATTGTACAACCGAGCCGCGAGGAAAATGATAGAGAAAAGTGGTTTTTGTCAATATAGTCTACTTTATATTGAAACTGTAATGTGAATACAGGCAGTTGGTACTGACTGGTACTGACCATGCACATTACATTTTCAACATAAAGTAGACAATATTGACAAAAAAACGCTTTTCTCTATCATTTTACTTATGCCTCAGTCGTAAATACAGGTCTGACATGTGTAACAAACGAAGGCATAAAACATCACTTCTCAAATTTGCCAATCTATGGTGATTTAATTCTGTATACATCTTGGCCCGGACTAACGTTCATTCATGTAAAAGGAGCACTCCCCTGTACCAAGATGGTAGCTCCATTGATGCATTCACTCCCATAGACCACACCGTTCATTGCGACATGTAGTGTTTATATCTATGGGTTAAAATACCCAGGTTTTGGTTATTTCAGTTTTGCTGTGCAGGGTAAGATATGGACAAACCCAGCCATAGATTTTTTAAAAACCAACAAATCAGATTATACCTTCTACCTACAAAAATTGGTTAAACAAATGCATAAACTGTTACCCCTCATTCATTGATGGTAGTGAAGCAGCTAACGAAACTGTGACAGCTAGGAGAACAAGCTAGCCAATTCAATTACTTAAAAATGTACATAAAAAAAAAAACATTGGCACAAACTACCATGTATTGACCAAACAGGACCACACAGATTTGACATAATAACTTGCACTAATCTATTGCTTCCAGTCCACAGGTTAACATTAGCATAATGTCAGCTCATGTGTTGTGTGGGCTGAACTGGTTGTATTATGTTGGTGTGATGTTGTGTTCATATAGTTTGATTGTGAACCCTGAACAGTTAATGTTCATGTCTAGTTATGTCACAGTCTGTGTGAAATTGTGATGGACAGTGAGCTTCACCTTCAGGTCCCATTTCCAACCCAATGGACCAGGTCATGTTTTAACAAACCATAAGTCAAACCGACCCAAACTATGACCCATAGACCTGGAAACCACGGTTTGGGTTGTAATTAGAAAAACCTAGCATTTTTAGTGTACACATTCTAATACTTTTGATTGTTTTTCCATCTTAAAAATACTTGTGGATTTCTATTTTTAGAACAACTGCAGGGAGCAGCCCCTTGGGTCCATGTACCTCTGGGTGGGAATCAGTGGATCAGAGGAGGGAAACTAGATGTATAGATCTGACTTTGGTGAAGTTGGACTCCAAAGGTTGTCTAGCAGTGTGTGTGTGTGTGTGTGTGTGTGTGTGTGTGTGTGTGTGCTAGTCTGACTGGTGTTAGTGAGTGTGTGTGCTGTGATTTTTGGAGAAGCGCTGCTGTGGGTCAGTGTGCGGTCTAATGTGCGGCCGTCTCTGTTCTGGTTAATATAGATATATAAAGTGAAAAGAAGGAGGAGTGAAAGTGAAGAAGAAACAGATAATAATAGAAAACCACCCCCCCCAAAAAATTGCTGCCCATCTTTGGTCACTGTTTCTAGTTCTTTAACCCATAAAGACCCAAACAGCCACAGATGACCAAAACCATCGACTGGTCTAACATGTTTAATACACGTTGATCCACTAATCCTATCAAAACATGTAAATAATTGGTGTAAAATGCAGTTTGTCATATTTTCATGGTCATCAGATATGACCCATTTGGACGTTCAGAAGCTCATCTTCTTTGTCATCTTCTACGACATTGATTTACCTGTAAAACCCATGGAGTTGGATCAACTCCACTTGGTTTATGTTCTGTTAATGATAAAGTTTACTGAAAAAGTCACTTTTTCTTCAGTTTTCTCTGTGTCTGATTTAATAACCTTCAACTTTAATCTGTGCTTTAATGAACATCTACATGATCAGTGAATTAAATATAGGAAAATACTTGATGTTCACTGAATAAACACAAAATACAGAGCATAATATTACAATAAATGGTAATAAATCACTTACGAAAAATTAAATATAGAGAAAGATATTTTGGAACTGCCACAAAAGTAGCACTGGGTCTTTCTGGGTTAATCAGTTCATCATTAAACAGTCACAGAATGCTGTTTACAGTCTTTTAAATATGAAGATTCATTGCTTTTCTCAGTCTTCTCTGACTGTCAATTTAATATTTTTGGTTTTTGTTCTGCTGGCACTCTGGGCTCTGGAAACTTGTGACAGACATTTCTCTTTTCCCATACACGTGACAGTCTGTCTATATAAAGCATGAATACAGTAATAGAGTTTTTGTGTGAGCTGTTGTCATATTCATGCACCCTACAACAGATGTAAAGTGCCCTTTGATCTAAGTACAGTAAGTTAGGTCAACATAAGGGGCTTTGACAGTGAAGTCAGAGCACAAGTATGTTAAAGTGTAATACCATTGTCAGCCACTAGATGTTCCTCCAAAGATCCCTCGTTTCCACACACTTATATATTGAACTTGTCTCTATATATGGTGTAATTTTCTTCCAAGAGTCACTCCAGTCTCATTCACTTTTTTTGGCCCTCTTATAAGTGATCTGATGGCTCATCTTCAAATATTCCTTGTTAATAACATTTTAGGCTGAAAAGAGAGCATTGATACCTACCTCTTGGGCACTGATCCCCAGCTCACTTGCCAGCTGAGTCAGACCTTCAGAGATTCTGTTCACTGAATAAAACATTATCCCCTCACAGAAAGTGTGACTGTAGAGGTGATTAATAAGTTACACCTACAAGACTGGAAGATTCTTTACTGACACAAATGTTTCATAATGTTATCAAATTAACAATGTGGTTAAGTTTGTATTAACTCAATCACATCAATTGCTTAACTTCATCTTGTCCAAATATAGTCACTTCAGAGTCCAACAAGTTGATAAGATGACAATGGCCAAAATACAAAATCTAAACAACATGCGGAACAATAGTCTACAAAGCAATGGGTGATGTTACAACAGGCAAGTCCACTTCTTTTCTACAGCCTTTAGTCAGATCCTCTGCATTGATGATAAAAGCAGCAAAAAAGGAATGTCAGAGGGGATTCTTCAGGGATTTACAATCGTCAGTTGTATTGGCAGAACAGAACCAGTGGGGGACCCCCAAATCAAATTCTACTTAAGGTCCCATAAAGGCTTGGCCCTGGATTTATAGACATCTTAAAGTACCTCCCCCCCTCACTGGGCCTGGAGTCACATGGAGCTTTACAGTGTAGCACTAAGGCATGACACAGCTGTGACATCAGGGTAACACTTCCCCTTGACAGCATGTACAATGCAAATCAGAGTCATAATGAGTGTCACCAAGTGGAAAGTGGACAGGGGCCTTCTGCTCCCATTTGTTTAGTTTGTTTTGCAATAAAAGTGTGACTGATTCAGAGTGTAACCTGCCCGTTGCCTGTACCCTACATACCAGAACTCCACTGTCTGAAAAGGACATGGTCTGATGAATGACTTCACAGTGCATGATTTATGCAGACAACCTGATATCATCAGAGATCAGCAAAAAATGGAATAAAAGCAGGGCCATACACAATCATAGTGCAAATTCATGATTTGTAGACGGTAATATGCTGTTTATTTCTAAATCAAACTGCATTAGCATTAACACATCATTTCATTGTGGTTCACATTGAACCAATATGGAAGGTGAAGTAAATAGATACCACATGGGTGCTTTTTTGATATCTTTTCAGAAGAGTAGACCTAAACAAAAAAGAACTGCAATTCTTAAGACAGCACCAGACAAATAAATAAAAACTTAAATAAAAACATGATAGTTACATTCCTACAGGGCTAAAATGTCTATCACTGCTTCCTAGAGCTCAAGATGACATTACTCTCTGAGTCCAAGAAATTCTGTTTTTTGTAAAAGATGAGTAAAAAAAAGAGAATATTCAAATATAAGAGGCTGAATTTAGAAAATTTCCAGTTTTTTTTAAGATGTTGACAGTTTACCGCCAATTAATTGGTTGATTAATTGATTGACAATTGCAGCTGTCTCATGAGTGCCAAAAAAAGAACCTATGCAACCCTTTACACAGTAGGCTTAATACTCAAAATAACAGTCAATCAAAAGTATTTTTTTCTCCAACATTCTTTTTATTGTTTTCAAAATAAAACATACAGTGATGTACAGAGCAATGCATGAATGGAATTCACCACTACAGAATATTAGACAGCAAAAAAATCTGAAGGATTATAAGACTCAGAAAATGCTATTTATTAAGAAATGTTATTAGATAATTATTGTTGTGTCGTCTCTGGACCTGATCATGAGGCCAAAAGAGAAGATTCAATAGCACTCTGCCTGAAGTTGTCTGGTAAATTGAAAGTGATGTCACTGTGCTGTGTATGATGATGTCATATGTTGTGTGAAGAGATCTGAAACTTGTATTTCTTGCTTGAATGTATCATTGTACTTCCAGGATCTTGTAATGTAAATTAGAATGTAAAAAGACACCAGGAAGAAACTGGCTAGCTTCTGCGTAATGTAAAAGCTAATGGGGAAAGAGAAGAAAAAAGAAAGACCCTTTCTGTTGTACTGGTCACCGCATGGCCGGGCCATCATATCTGTCAAGTCTGTTGATGTTTTATTGTATAGGAAATTTCGTCTAAAGGAAGAGTTATAGTTAGTTCGGACAACCATCTGCTCATTCTTGGAAATATTTGTTAATTCTTTTTAATCTTCAAATCATCTTGGTATAAACCTAATAAAAACAGCTGTGGGACTAAGGGTACTTGAATCTGTAAAATATTACATTGTTTCACTTCTTGCCAGAATTTTTGTACTTTAATACACTGCCAAATACCTATTTTCAGTCTCAGAAAATTATAACACATTTGACGAAAATGACAGTAGGATGAGGCAGTCTATCACTCACAGCATTCCGTCAAGTGTGATTACAGAAAATCGAAAGTTTTGCTGCCCTCGTGCGACCGGAGCGGCTGAGCTGCGATACACGGTGATACGTTCATGTCACATTGAAGTATGGCAAGCATTTTCGCTGCAAATTCCAGTTTTGTAGCATTTCTGCCGACAAACCCCAATACTTAATAGCAGGACACGTTTGTTCTCACAATTTCAAGTTGTACTTAATAAGTATTGGTGTTACATAATACACCACAGTCGAGAACAGCTGCATGAGAGTCCAAGCGTCTAGACCTAACTGAGGCGCTCCATTAAAAGTCAGATATTTTCCGTTGGAAGTGAACGCACCATAAGGATCAGACTGCCTTACATTGTAAACGTTGATTTCTCCCATTCAAGCCAGCATTTTGTCTTCCGTGAGCCAAACCTGGGTCAGTGGCTGTCACAAAAACGCATGAAATCTCGGCTACGGGACACACACAGGTACATTGTAAGACACTTTACGGCGCATTCATCATTTTTCCACCACAGTTTCCGTTAAAGAAAGAGTGAATTACGCGCGCGGTGAACATACTAGCTAGTGTTGTCGATATATCTCAATATTTCTGGCAGGAATAAGCTCGTGTTGTCATTGTGAGGAAAAGCTCGGTTCGGGTTGGATTTTCAGCGGGAGTTGTTGGACTGGGACTTTTTAGCACAAATTTGATCTGGGCTCAACACCTGTCTTGGTCCTTTCGGGTAATTATTTAAAGAAGACGGGCTAACGTTGTGACTTTACGCAGCAGTCATTTTCCAAGCAAGAGGAGGAGGAGGAGGAGGAGGAGGAGGAGCAGCTGCTGGTGTTTCCCATGGCTACACCAAGCTTTCGTGGGGCTTATTTACATTCCTAACCAGCCGCTAGAGACATATGTATGGTTAAAATACTGTTACATGTATACTCACAGCCTAATAAGTGAACCAGACGCTGGAGGAGTTACATGTACATAGTGAGAAGGAGGACAGATGAGTGGAGGAGTCGTGACGCCGCCTCGGAGGTGCAGCTTCTGCTTTTGTTGACTGCTCCAGCTCACCTTTTCCCAGCAGTTAGATCCAGGTAGAACACGTCTAATGTTGTTTCTTCCCCTCCTCTCTGTCACTTGCTGAAGTCCCTAACATGAGGATGCTCGTCGGCTCGTAACCCTGCCCAGACCGGAGGCTGAGGTAGAGATGTGTCCGCTGTGAAGAGCCGGTGAGCCGTTGAGGAGAAGAAGCCTGCGGTCGGTAGGACGGGAGGAGGAAGGAAAGGAAAGAAGGAAGGAAGTGCCTGGACAACATGACTGTTTTCAACCAAGAAAATGTGGAGGAATTTTACGAAATTGGAGACGAGCTGGGGAGGTAAGTCATTATTTAATAAATGTGTCTTAATGCGTCTGAACTTCCCCTTTTCTCCAGCTGAAGTGTGAAGGGCAGGGTAGGTGTCATTCTGGGAAAATACCATGGATAATCCGTTAATATATATTTAGTTTATCATTGAATGTAGATTGATGCAGCAATTCAGTCTGTAGGTTTGATAATATATGCTTTATAATTTGTTCTAATGTCACTGTAACCACAAATCTGCTTGCTGATAGTCGAGCACATACACACTCATGTCAATACTCATACAAGCGTTTTGTGCACATGCTATCTGTGTTAAGTATCCCCCAGGACGCACCCCCAATGTAAGTGTGTCTGACAGGCTCTGATTAATGCACTCCATAATCTGTCATTGTCAGTGATGAACACGTTTGTGACGATAGTCTCCTTGGAAATTTATTGCAGATAGCGGGGCATTGTGCACTGTTAAAAGGAGAGGATTTAAATTGTTGCTCAGCCTGATCGGCCATCATTCAGTTTGGATTTGGTCAAAGGTGTGTCCCATGTGGGAAATCACTGAAATGGCCGAGCAAAGTGACAACATAAAAGCTGTGGAGTCAGCTGCACATCTGTTGACCTCTGTAGGCTGTGTTATGGAAGCGCACAGACCAGACTCGTGGTTGTATTGTTTTGTAGTGTGGGTTTAGTATTTCACAAACTCTGGCTGCGCAATATCTACATTGCAGCATCTACATTACAATATGTGCATGCACAGTAGTCATATTGCAGACAGCGACATGCAGTTCCAAGCAACGCAAATGAACAAAACCACAACCTGAAAATGAGTAAGGGATTGGAAAATATCATTGCAAAAGTTGTATGGAATTATTTTAGCTAGACAGGATGATATTGACTAAAACCACTTATTTTTAATTGTTTGTATAACATTAAAGGACAGGATGCCATATTCATGTGGTATTAGAACATGACAAACATGCAAGGCAGCAAGGTAACACACTCCTTACTACTTCCTTCAGATCAAGAAAAAAAAAATCCAGTGTGCTTCACTTTTTTCTTGTCACTTCCTTGATTGGGCAAGTGGGATAGATTTTCAAACCTTTTGCACATTCTATTTGTGTAAAATGATTCAACAATTTGTATTGTGGAGCCCTGAGCCCTTGGTAGTAGAAAAAAAGAGACAAATATATAGTGCTAATTTTGTTTTTTTATTCCCATTTTTTTGCATTACTTTGATTTTTAATTTAATTTAAATTTTTTGCCTTGATTTGAATTTAAGCAGAATCCAGGAGTCCAATGGCATCTCTATGACTGTCAGAAACATGGTAATGGATCCCCGTGTGCTCCTGGTCATTAAAGAGACACATGTACACTTTGTTGGTAATAATCAGCCAATTGTTTAGTGCTCTCTATGGCCTCTCTGGCAGCTTTGTCTCCTTTTAGTGCTCACCTTCCTGTACTGTGGGGGAGAGCTGAAGTTGCTGGAGCTGCTTCACTATGCTACTTTGGTAATGGAGATGACTGGGAGCTTTGTCTAATGGGGTTGAATTTCGGTCTAGAGGTAAAGAGACGGCTATGTGAACGTGATATTACTCTTTTGGTTATCTCAAATGCAGTTTAAACAGGGAGATGGAGATTTAACATTGGATTTACTGCTAATAGTGAGAATAATAATTTCACTTCATTTCTATGGCCTGCAGCACAGGTGTCTATGAAACCAGTAATTTCCATCCATAGGTCAGAGGGACTAATTGAAGATTATGTGAATCATGATGCTCCGGCCTTTACAGGCTCCATGGTCTGATATTATTTTATACATTCGGTGGCCTGGGTTTTAAAAATGTAAATAAACTAAATAAATCGATGATTCCAAGTGGGTGACATTATAAATCATTAATGAGAAAAAACGTTAATTTGGTTTTGTGATAGTGGAGAGTTGAAGATGTGAAAAGGCTCTAACTGCTGGTTTTTCTTTACTTGGTCATCTGCCTGTAGCTGAAAGTATCAGTCTGTAAAGGCAAATAATGATATAACGCTATGTGTTTGAGACAGTAGCATTTGTATTAGCGCTCAAAACGGTACCATCTGTACAATAACTTAGGACTCAAGATTTTGTCCTGTTATTTTTCCACATCATTTTACATATGCTGCAACTTGGATAAACTTTGGATAAACCAGTGTTAGTTTGTGATAAAAAGCCAGTGAGTCTCCTTAACCATTGGATCCACTACAATAGAATGACCTGCTTTATAATGCCATACACACTTAAAAACAGAGAGCCTTTTGATCTGACTGTAATCTGGCCCATGTTGGAATGAAGCCCATTTAGTTTGGCAAAATTAGACATCACTCAGGCAGCGACCTTCTCCTCTCCCTGACACTGACACTGCTTTGCTTTGGTGTGTATGCATGGTAGAGCTGAAGAAGGTGAAGCCAAGCGTCTAACCCTCATTAAGATTTATCCACAGTGAGCATTGTAGGCAGTTAGAAATGGGAGGCAGAGAGTGCAGACATTTCACTTACTGTATGCAGGCAATGCATAAAGGTCAGCTTTGGACCAAGTGTGCAGCCTGGTCTCATAAAATCAAAACTGTTTTTCTTGTCACTGGAATCACTCATTAAGCCCTCTCGAGTCTTCACATTATCCCGAATGATTGCTTCATCACACTTCAATTTCGCTGCCTTATCACTTTCTCAGGCTTATTTTTGCAATACACACACATATATATACACACACACA
>JAPQRQ010000028.1:6809677-6838072 GCA_037367365.1 Apogon talboti
CGCACAGGGGGTACACTTAGTACAGCTGGATTCTAAATTCAGCATGTAATAGTGATAGATCTCCTCAATTGCAGTAACGCAAATACTAGTATGCAGCAACTCATTTCAAGTTGATCACAATAAACAAATCCATGTTATTTCATGTATATTGGAATTTGCAATTAACAACTACTAACTGTAATTTTAAGAGTATGCAAATGGCATGCAAACAAATAATCATACATCCATTAATTTTATTTGACAAAAACGATGTCAACTCGATAAAGTTAACACATGGTTGACTGTTATAGTGATCTGAATAATATGGAAATTGACTCACCATATTTTACTATTTTCTTCGGAAAATCTGCACAGGGGTAAATTCAGTATGACAGGTTTCACTACTGGATGACTACCGGATGTTTACATTGAAAAGAAAAGAAGTTGTGCATGATGGTTTGGAACATACACATAATTCTTAGGGCATAAAAAAAATACAGGGGTGAAAATTGTATGCAACAATAGGCCTGGGACCTGTTCGCAACTGTCACCATCTGACATTGCTTGGTGACGAGGTCCTTGCGTTACACACACACACAGACCCTGACACATGCACACCAATTCTTGCACAGACACACGCACACCAATTCCCGCTCCCTCCTGGTTTTAAGGAGTTTCATATGATTTAGGTTAATGAATTGGGGGGGAAAAAAGAAAAAAGTCATGTTTTTGCAAGTCGTGCTCATGCTCCTAGTTTAAAATTTAAGATGCACTGTCTCGAAAAATTGTCGCAAATGCGACTAAATTGTTCGCAGTTTGAAGCCCTGGGTGGAACACCATTATTACTAAAGCAAGAAACCCAGTTAAGACAACTCCAAAGCTCTACACTACAACCACAACTGTGCCATGTAGATCATCTGAAGCAGTTCAGAATCAATATTTATCTAATAAGATGACAAAAACATAAAAAATGTAAATAAAAACATCATAGCCTACTCACCAGAGATGGTCACTATTTATATACAAAATTCAACTTCCTTTCTTTGCTTAGGAAAAACTTCAATGACTCCGTCATAGAGGTGATCTGTGCATTTTAGTTCTGTCAATAAGTCGTTTTTTATGGCCATGGAGGCCAAGGCTGGGATCTCTTCTGTCCAGTAGTATTCCTGGCATAAGTTTCTATTTTCTTGAGGGCCGAGAATGTTCGCTCGACAAGCGAGCTAGCCTCAGGGTTAGCTGACCTCTCCTCATAATGTCCAGCTTTTCTGGAGAAATCTGACACAGTCAATTATTGTGGGTGTAAAAAAATCTACCTCAAATGTATTAATAGTTCAATTCAGTTCATAAGCTTTATTGGCATGAATCAAAAAGAATATTGCCAAAGCTATATCAAATAAGTTTTTCTCTTACCACCCAGTCAGAGGAAGGATAAATGCTGATGACATTGTGGGCCAGCTAGCTGGCCCTGAGAGGTGAAATTGAAATCTGCTTAAAGAAACAGTCCTGATGCTGTACAGTTTAAGTTACATGAGCCTTCACTACTCATTCTGAAGGCCCAGAGCAGATTAGATTAACCTTGGCAACACATAGGGACTGAAATATGATTGGACAAAATATCTTACATCCACATTCACGTACTGGAAGCAGTGCAGCCAAGAGAAAGGCTAAGGAATGAAGAGAATAGCCTATTGGAAAGAATCATAAAACACGGAACATGATGTCACTTTGTCCTTTGTGCCAATAGATGGTACACACATAAGGTCTTACTTAATGTTGAGAGGGATGGGAGCTGTACTTCAGACATGGAAAGGATGTAAATTTCTGGATACATCATCAGTAGTGTGCCTTTGAGTCATAGGCTGTTTCGGCCTTTCAGCACTAGACATATAAATAAATGAATACGATTTCATGGAACAAATATTAGAATTTAGGTTGTAAATGAAGGTCAGTGTTTCTGATTATGTTTAAGCCAGTAGAGAAGGCCTTGCTGGCCCTGATGGCCCACCACTGCATTTCACAGTGGTCCGACTCTCCATCAATACAGGGTCTTGGTGAAAAATTAATGCAATGATAGACAGAAATAAATGTTATGACATTTACTGGGCCATTGAATAAGCATTGCGTGGTAAAACAATGCCATGGCAAATGTGTCCTGCAATCAAAGCAGCAGGAAGGCTAACGAAATATTGTGTATGACTTTGTTTTGGCAGCTAATGTTAATTTGGCGTTGGACCGCTGTGGATCAGGAGGTAGAGCGGGTCGTCCAATAAACCAGTGATGTAGTTTACCACCAGCAGTGTGTGAATGTGAGAGTGAATGAGTACGCAAAATAGAAAAGTGCTATATCAATCTAATCCATTATTAGAGGGACTTCAACTTGCAGTCTACCATACCTACAGCCTGTAAAAGGGGTCAAAAATTAGCACATTAATTTCACTGATGCTTGAATGTTGTACTGTATGCATTTGTCGTATTTCATGCTATATTACCAGAGGCTTTAAAGCACTATTCATTTGGACTAAAATCAATCTGTTTTTCTTCCTCCATGTTTTTTCTTTTCAGTAATGCACTCTGTAATGTCTGTATCACAAACAAACTCTTGCATAACAGTGCAAGCACAGTACTAGCATAAAAAAAACAACATTCTCTTGTGGTTACTGTTACTCCACACACATTTTCTGTTGCTTGTTTTTAGATGGATCACTGTTGTGTCACTTTGTGTTGCTATGGATACTCATATCTATTCTCAAACAGTTTAAGTTTGGCTTCGCAGACAACAGAAGAGGTTACAATTCAATGATGTGTTTGTGGTTTGAGATAATGAAAAGAAAGAGTAAGGTTTTTAAGAGCTCAGTTTAGTTTAATGTGATGTCAAAAAAGTCAAACTGGAGGTGAACCAATCCATACTCTTCCAGTCTTGAAGTCATGAACTCGTAAAGTACTATACAGACATTTTAGCATTAGAATGTTGGAGTCAGAGGGTGTTTCATAACAACAGGGTCACTTCAGCTCAAAACCTACAGAACCAGTCTGTTCTTCTCCTGATTTTTCCTGAGTCATGACAGTTTAGTATCTCGAAACCTGCTGAATGTCAGTTTCAGCAGACACATAGGGGCCCTGTTTTAAAGACTGAGTACAAAATAAAACATGAGATGATGGATGGACCAGCTGAAGTAGTAGCCTCCTCCTCACCTCCTGCCACCATCTCATCTACCGCCACAACATTTAACATTCCTCTCAGTGACTTTACACAGCTTCATATCATGTTTTCTGCTTTGTCTATTGTTCCAAAGTGTCAATGACCTATACCCGTTAAAGTAGCTATTTGGAGGAGTTTGTTGATTAGTTCTGGAAGTCTGCATTCATTGAAGAACTAAAAAAAATAAAAAATAAAAATATACACTAGAGTTGCAGCATCCTTGGCTTCTCTCCAATAAAGGACATTTTTTTGACAGTTTGTATACCAAAGACATAATGGATTCATTGAGTAAATAATCAAAAAATTAATCAGCAATGAATGTGACTGTTATTTGCAGCCTGTATTACATAAATGTGAGGAATCTTGTGAAAAATGTGTTTACATTGAAATATGAATATAAAATAGAGGAGGCTATTAAATCGAACATAGTGAGTCATCTCATTTGGCCAGTGTTGTACTAAGGATGTATTCAGACCTACTTCATTTGGTCCCTTTAAAATAGACCAGAGCTTTTTTTTCCTGGAAAGTCCGGACTTTTTTTAGGTGTGAATAGAAACATGCAAACTCTGATTCAAATCAAACAAGTGGACCGAGACCACCCGCTTGGTCCGCTTCCAAATGAAGTCTGGGCCGGTTCACTTCTGGTGTGAATATAACCGGCCTCGAGCTGGAACAAACCAAGGAACCATGCGCCTTTTTGTGCTTGACAAGCCACCGTAACCGCTGAAAGTAGCCGAGCCGCATGAGTAGTCAGAGCTAATAGCAGCAGCCATGAGCTGTGGACTGACGTGGAGCAATGAGGGTACTGAATGTCTCATTGACATTTGGTCAGATGCCCATATTACGAAACTGGCTTAGAATGAGCTGTTCTTGACAGTAAACATTATTTTTGTAAATTTGTGTCTGTAAAAATAGAATACATATTCCGAAAACAATAACTGCACATAGGACCTCCATTTTTGTTTTCAGTCCGCATTTGATCCAAATCAAATAAGCGGATCAAAGGACTTTCCAGGTGTGAATACACCCTAAAATTCACTATGGATTGGAGTTACATGTCAAAGACACTATTGAAAAATAAGGCTGATTTTTCATTAAAATATCAAGTCCTAAAATCCATTTGCCTAGTCTGCCCTTAATTACAAGAAAAGTTGAGCCTAGCTATCAAGCATTATTGCATAACATGAAATCTCCAATGAAGTATGCAAATTTTTATGTTAAACACATTGATAGGAGATAGAAGATAAGATAAAAGAAGCAAATTACCTGCCCTTTGTCCATAACAGTTATGGTAAAGGCAGCAGTCTGACTTTACAATGTGACTTCACTGTCAGCTCTGTATTTGATGTGTGCTGCACTCGTCTTTAAAATTATTCTAATCAGCCATCAATCATATTTTTTTGTATTTTCTTTATGTCTTTTTCACCAAATGTGTAAATTGGATATGATGACTAAATCTTAGGCGTTTACTGAGGGACTTCTTGTCACAGAATTGGTCAATTTGCATAAATTATTGACTATTGTAATCCTCACAATCACACAGCTCATCCCATTATTTCACACTGAATGTTTTATCATTGTCTCCTATGAATAATTACTGAAGCAGTAGATTTGCAACGTTTTTCATTCCATTTGTCCAGATTGGTTTTTAAGAAGACCATGATGTACAGAAATTGTTAGAGGGCACTATGTACTTTATGATCAGATATTGAACATAATGATTGTTTAATGTGTATTCACATGTCTTTACTTGAAACTCACCCAAACATGTCATGGGGATCTTTTTGAACTTGAGCTCTTGTCAGTGAAAATGTTGGGGGAATATTAGCAGTGAATCATAACAGCTGTGAAGATGGTAAAAGAGAGCTCTCACCTCTTGCACATCTGAGCACAATGCATGTATTGTTGGGCAGCCTTAAAACCTTAGAGCTGGGGGAGGTGAATGATATTCCTCTGACATGTTGAATGGCTTTTTAATGTGGATACTAGACAAGGGTAAACACTGGCTGACTCTCATTTAGCTCTCTGTCAGTTATCTGCCTGTCACTGCTGTCACTTACAGTTTTCAAAGCTGCCCCTGTGTCTATAGCCCGTTTTACACAGCACTTTTGTTATATTTCACCTAGGACTTGGCGATATGGCCTAAAAATAAAATCTTAGATTTTTTCACAATAAATTTGATTTATGATTTTCTTCCGATTTTTTTTCCCTTCTTGGTTCGACTGGACCATATGTCTGTCGTTGCAGAATAAAACACCCCCTCCAGCTCTCTGCTGATTTTCTCATGAGTACTGATGTACAGATGGAGCAAGGCAACTTCAGAAAAATACAAGTGGATACAAGTGGATGGTGCCTTGGGTAAATGATTCCACCACAGTAAGCTGCTTTTTAGCGGGAGTTTGTTGGTTGTAGCGGTCGTGTTCCCCTTGTAAAGAGTGGCATTTCTCCCACTTGGCTGGATACGTTTGTTTTAGATTCTGGAATAAGTTCGTTGTGCTGCTGCCTTTTGTTGTAATGGGCTTTAGACAAACTTTGCAGCATGCAGTCACTTGTTCCAAGTCTGTCACCCAAACCCAAACCAGTTCCAAACCACTGACAATATTATTCCTGTCTTGGGAACAAACTTCTCACTCTCGTTAGCGGTTTATTAGCCATGTTTATTGCTGTGTGTGCATCTCTGAGGAGGGGGGGCTCCTGAGGGCAAAAGGCACACCCTCGTAGCAAGAGGAGAAAAAACTAGAATTTTTTATTTTTTAAATCGTCTGCAACAAAAAACAAATTAATTGATAAAATACATTTATCGCCCAGGCCTAATTTCACCTTTATTCCAGAACGACATCTGTGTAAACGAAATGGTGGGGTCATTTGGTCCCTCTTCTGTTACGGCTCTGTAATGCCTCTGGAGGTAGTAAAAGAGCGGTGATAAAGGTGGAATCATGATTATGGAACTCTATTTAACAGGAACACCTCTAGTTCCGCACCCAAGTAGTAACGTTTTGATGACGCGCCAGGGGGGATTTAAAATAAGACCCCCGCGCCAGGGGGGATTTAAAAATGAACGCGGGCCGTATACAGTAAACAAACATATCACCATGACCAGAAAGATGTTGAACTGGGGAGATGCGGAGATCCACAAGGTGTTGTCGCTTTGGGCGGAGGACTCTATCCATGCTAACATTTGTGGAACGGGAAAAGACTCTGGAGTTGTTTTGAGAACCAACAACACTATGCTCAGGGTATTTCTGACACGCAAGTTACACATCACACTAGGCCTGGGAAAAAATCGATTTAATCGAAAAATCGAATGTTTTGATCACCCCAAGTTTTATTTTTAGAAAATCGATTTTCTTGTCACGCAAATAATATAGGTATTTTGCATTCGTCAACACGTCCTTCTGGGTTACTGTAGTTCAATGAGCTCAAAACCTTGCTCCCCCTTCCCCATGTGAATCACAGAGACACAACAAACCACATAGCAGACAGCCAGCAGTAGAGAGCAGCTCCTTCCCAAGAACAGTTCTATGACTTCAGTCATTTGGAATTGGTTTGGATTCACGGTATCAGATACGAAACAGACAAACCTTCGCTGTAAAATATGCCTAAAGGCTGTTGCTACTGACAGGTAGGGTTAGGGTCCCTCCGTTTTCACGAAGCCCCCGCTGTCTCCCTCATCTCCGAGTTGGACCTGTATTGCTCTGTTTCCCGTGTCCATCTCCCTCACGTCCTATTCCTCCGTCACTGTCTCTAAAAGTTCTTCTGTAATTTCATCATACCTTGAATTGTCAGAGTCTGTATCCATAACCATCTTTAAGGCTTCTCAAACTGCGTGTGTTTCGCGTGGAGCTGGCATTCTCCCATTCAAAGTGAATGGTTCTGTAAACGTTGCTATGGGATACTGGTGATTCGAGTTCAAAAACTTTACAACCGGAACCTCATTTTTCTGTAAAAGCTCCTTCTTTGTTTGTTTTTGGACTAAGGAAAGTAATTCACATGATCCGCAACAGCGCCAACTACAGTATAACAGTGAAAACACGGTTTGAAGGAATATCTTATCAGTGGTGGGTAAACAGTTAAAATATCCAATGTGATATCATCTGCAAAGTGATATCATGAATTAGTGTTAATATACACAGCAGTTTTAATTGGCGAGTTATATGTACACATTTTCAGATTTCCGCGTGTATGTGAATAGAGTTAATATTTGTTCAACATATTTGCAGTCTGCACTTATTTTCTTTTAAATAGGGGATTAAAAATAGAATCGTAAATCGAGTTTTTCATTTAAAAATCTGATATTTTTTTTAGGCTATATCGTCAAACCCTACATCACACTATACGCTGTGCTGCGTCACCGCCCCTTTGATTCCAGAACGCAGGTCTGCTGTGTCCAGTCTGTCTCACCTCTGTTACTCCTTTGGTTTGGCTGTGTAAATCGGTCAATGGTGAAAAAAAGGTGGGATCACCATCTCACCTTTCTACGGCATCTCTGTAAAAATGCCTTATGAATCCTCTCTGTGGAGTTCATCTTTGT
Source organism: Apogon talboti (assembly GCA_037367365.1). Classification (NCBI taxonomy): domain Eukaryota; kingdom Metazoa; phylum Chordata; class Actinopteri; order Kurtiformes; family Apogonidae; genus Apogon; species Apogon talboti. The sequence goes on from JAPQRQ010000028.1 coordinate 6,817,387, forward strand.
CTGTGTCTCCAAAAGTTGTTTTTACACCTGAACAGGTCTCTCTCCTGGTCAGCATTACCTTAAAGAGGAACTATGCAATACAAAATTTTACCATTTTGGCTCTTCTTCACTAGTTTTGTAGTTTTTCTCTAAGAGGCTCCCCCTACAGCTTCGAAGTATATATTCACTATTGTAAAACCCACACTTAACCCTCCCCCTCCGACCATGTGCATTTGTTTTCAGTGAAGCTGCCAATGAGAAGGCAATCCTTGGACTGATGTCTACGGAGGCAGGTAAAAAGTCTGACGAAAATGAGACTACTGAAAGCCCTGGTCATTGAACGACCAGTTTTTGGGATGTTTTACAAGACTTTGAGATAGGAGAAAGTTACTAATGTTACACAAGGCACTCGAACATCAAGGACAGTTGTACACCAGTCGCTATTCAGACGAAACAAATTAGACATGTGTCATATAATGAACTACATACATCTCACAAAAACTAGATTCAACTGACAAAATTCTGTGGCTTGTAGTAAAAATGTACTCTTGTGGCAGACAAAGGGCGACCTAGTAAACGAGTAAACACCATAACAATCAATAGCGATCATCAAGAGGGCGCAAATACACTGAAATACATAGAGTATAGAGAATTTATCTCAGCGATACTTACAAGTACAACAGCAATGCCAAGTCTGCATCCATTTTACATGTCTCTTTTTCTTTCAACTGTTTGGTCACTCACTCTTTTCTTCTTCCTAGCATCCTCTGACAACGGCCACCTCTTTCATTTTGCTGGCTCTGCCATGGTAAACACCTGTGAAATGAAGGCGTGTCTGGCTTGTGTTTACAGCTAGCCGGCGATACCTGGCTGGGGCTGTGTGTTTGTTGTGTAGTGCCCTAAACCTAGCGGTTTCTCATGAGAGATGAGATCTAGGCCACTGGGACGGTGGCAGAGACCTTGCAAGTGGCTAGTGAGAAGGCAGAGAACCTCCATTCTCCCTGTAACAAGCCATTTAATGATCACAATTACTTCGAAGCTGTTTAATTAAGATAAAAATCTTGCATAATTCCCCTTTAATGAGCAAAATTTCTATTACTTTATTTTTTTTAATTCTGGTGGTTTTATAGTATATTACCTATTTTGTTTTTGGTATGTTCATAATGTGACTAGCCATTATATAGGTGTCATTACATGTGGCTACACCAGTGGACTTTTTTTCTGTGTTCTTCTGGTGCAACTCTGTCCTTGCTTTCTTCATCCTCAATCTTTACTTTAGGTTTTTACCCCTCGGCCCAGAGGGTATTGTAATCATTTGGTCGTCTGTCTGTCAGTCCGTCCGTCCGTCCGTCTGTTTGTCTGTCCGTTCGTCTGTCTGTCTGTCCATTCAACGACGTAATGACATTATCTGAAGAATGCCTTGAGATATCGGCACCAAATTTATACTGTGGATGCATCTTGCCATGGAGCACAAGCCTGTTGAAAATAGGTCACCTTGACCTACTTTTTCGAGGTCAAATGACATCAAATGGAGACATGACCACCAAATTTATACCGTGTATACATCTTGGCATGGCTTGGTTTGATGGGGTATATGTTTGCTTGAAACATCCTTGTGCACTTATAATATCTGGGAACTTTCAAATAAATACATATTTATGTAATAAGTTTTACACACAGACAATGTAATCTAAATTATAGGGCAGTAATGTTTTAATCTACCATACCAATGGAGCCTCTTCTCAATTTTTACAGACTGTTATACTACCTGGCTACTAACAAGCAAGCTGTAAATATACTGATGTTAGTGTTACAAATTATTTGTGTCACAGATTTCACAATCTTAGATCATGATCAATATTATTACTATGTCAAATTATCTCTTTTTCAGTTATTTATTAAACACCTCTCCAGGGAGATGTCCGGGAGGCATCCTCACTAGATGCCCGAACCACCTCAACTGGCTCCTCTTGACGTGGAGGAGCCGCAGCCCTACTCTGAGTCCCTCCCTGATGTCTGAGCTCCTCACCCTATCTCTAAGGCTGAGCCCGGCCACCCTGCGCAGGAAGCTCATTTCAGCTGCTTGTATCCGCAACCTCATTTTTTCGGTCAAACAGTAAATAACAATCCTGTCAAAACTTTCCTACTTCGCTAACATTAATTTTAAGTAGCCTATTTAGTAGTGCACTTGCAGTACTTTACACTGAGCATTGGATGTAGGCGTTCCTCTAACCTATGGCTTTGTAACGTTGATGTCAGTAGCACAATTAACTAGGATTGTGAGAATATTTTAGCTTATTTATACTGATACTTTAGTGTCTGTCAATGCCTTAACTTTTCAGGGTTAGTCTACATTAACTTGCATAGACTGTGTAACATGTTTCACAATTGAAGAAATAATACTAAAGAAAAACTGAAAGGATGTGAGCTGCAGGTCCATTTTCTGAATGTCACTGCGAGTCTGATTTAGACAGATGCTGTAAAGTTATGTTAGAGTATACCATTTGAATGAATCAACTATAATATATCAACTACTTGTGATTCATTGTAAAATTCTGTCACAAATTAGACCACAGTCTTGTAATTAATGGAAACACTGCAGCTGTAAGTGTAGAAAAATGTTGATGGTGTGTTTACTTCTACTAACTGTAGTAGATATTGTCAATACTAGAATAATGTTGGTCCAAAATGATACAAAAATGTAGAGTTTCTAGATGGATACAACAACCAATAGTCTTGTCATTTGCATCTAACCGTCAACCTTTGGTTAATAAAACGTGTTATCAAGTAGTAATATATGATGTGATTGGACTGTGCTTTGTCAGGTTCCCTATTAGTATTATATAAAAAAAATTTTAATCTATTTTTGAGAATATATTAGTTGAGATTTGTATTTAATGTATTGTTTTGTCGCTCAACACTGCAGTAGGGTAAAACTCAGTTAATCCCAAACATGTTTTTGTATTACTAGTCAGACACCAGTAGTCTTTGCAGCCAAAGTGCATGTAGAAATGACTTTTTAATGGTTGGAGTCAAAAAAAACCTCCATTAGGATATCCTGACAAAATCCATATCTGCACAAACACCCACATACCCCGGATTATCTACCGCACTCTTCCTTCCTCCAACCAGCACATGTTCCCTTGCTTAGTTTCTGAATGCCGTTGCTGTGGTTACCCTTCCGCTGTACACAATGGCATGATGGTTGCATAATGTTTTGTGCTGGTGCAGTTTGTGGCCCACACTACAGCTGAGTGGGCAGGGAACACTCGGAGCTGCCCTCCCACACTTTGCTTCATGCTAATGAAAAGCTGGGCCTCACCAGGGAGTTTTCACGCTGAATCATGTTGGAGAGCCAGAGAGCTCAGGAGAATACTGCTAAGACAGACTCCCTCTGGCTTCGCCATCACTGGTTGAACTGTTTGACTTTGTTATCTCACCTGAACTTGCAGACCCAAATCAAAATCACTCCTCCTTTACTTGAGGCTTTTGACTTCTCTGGCTAACTTTTAACTGTGGTTGAGGTGTTCAGAAGCCTTAACTTTTGCTTAACTGTAGGACTTAAAGAGAGATTTTGATCTAGAATGGTCATCTTCAACTTTCATCTTTAACTCAGCATTAACAGGGTCACACTGAAGGTTAATAAAGGACTAGGGCTGTTCTATTAGGGATGCTCATATAGTGAAAAAGACATATAGCATTTACTATGGGCAGTATTGCAATTGCAATTTCAATTTGAGTCTGCTTGCTTTGCAATGAAGGAAAGTGTTCAGATTACTCATTTAGAATTGCCAAGTTAAACATACAAACTCAGTCAAACATAGAAAAGTACAAAAACTTACGAAATCACAAGAATGTAAAAAAAAAATGTCAGTTCATCATCTCTCTGTTCAAATGTCACAAAATCCAAAATGTCAACTGACAACAGAGATTGTTCTGCAATTAAATCACCTTAATCCCTCTTAAATCTGGAACTTAAACACAGTCGTTTGCATTAAATTGTGTAATTTTGCTATTACAGTTACAGTTCTATTACCTATAGTAACAAAGTGATTAAAATATGAGCTGGATAGCTGCCTAATGGTTTTAGTGGCTCTCAGCAGTATATGATGTGTGTGGAATATAAGTTGAACGGCAGCTACTAATTGATGAATCGTTAGAGGAAAAAAATATAAATATGTAATATTTTGAAAATTGATTATTTCTTACAGTAACTTATTTCAGCTAAAATGAGATTTGCTTCTCTAATGGGCTGATTAATCAATAGAGACTAACTTTTTTTCAATTGAGTTCCAATTTCAGTTCCTTAGTTTTGATATGTACTGATACTGATTCCAAATCACATTTTCTGTTGTTTCATAGCTGCATTAAATATAAATGTATATATATAAAAAAATCATCACTGTATGTACAGTAAGTTCTTGACATAAAAATTACTGTAGGAGCGCAAGTTAGTATAGTAACTCCTTTCATGTTTTAGATTTTTGTTGATTTCTCTACATATCTTTCCTTTGGCCTACACAGTGAAAGCACTGCATGTTTCCGTGTGCTGGGCTTCAAAGATGGACATAAGTGGAGGGAGGAATAATAATCACTAAGCCAGTCTGGCCTGAACAACTAGTGAGCCCCCAGCTAAGAGCATGGAGATGAAGGACGCCACGCAAACTCATTTGGGAAATATCTGATAGTCATGTATTTTTAAATTGCATTATTACATATTTATTTTGAATTAAAACTGAAATATGGATTTTAGATCAGCCCAATATCTGATGAATTCCCATTTCAGCATCTGCATTGACTACCGATATAGGATTGGGTAAGTCTAAGCTTGCCGTATCATATGATGAAGGAATAGTTGATTAGAATTGATTATAGATGGTATTGTAGAGATGCATTTTAGTCTACTATTTAGGACACAGAATTGTAGTTGCTGTAGGCCTCAGCCAAATATTACAGATGACTTTGCATGTCTGTAGTATGCAGTTTCTCTTATGTCATCATTGCCTCTGCCACATAAATACTGAAAAGCATCAAAGAGGAAGTGTTCAGCACTGTGTCATGCCAAGCTCAGGATAAAAAGACACTGAATTTGGACACGGACAAAGATTGGTGTAGTGGGACAGCCATGAGCCAAAAGTAATTCAAAGAACTGGAGAAACACCAGTGGAACTGCAGTGGCAAGGCACATTAACAGGGAAATCTGGCATAGCAAGACAAATGGTTTGTTTATTGTGTGAAAATGTGGATGGAAAATAAGTATGACTCAGATTTCCACTTTGGAAATTTATTGAAAAAATGATTCTGTAGTTTTGAAACTGGGATAAACTGAACTTGACATAAAAATGTTTAGATAATGTTTAGATTTCACTCCACCAAAAGCTATGACATATTATGAATATGTGTTAAAATACGATGCACATTTTAGTCTCTTTGACTGACTTCCTGTTCTTCACTTACTCTCACATTGTCTCTTGTTTTTATTCTTCTAAGTGCTAAGCAGTTTGGCAGGAAGGCAACAAACACTGGCAACAAATATCAATCAAAGATTTTTTAGAGGTAAACTGCTTCAGTACATTCAAAGTTTATCGTGATTTCTTTTTGTTTTGATGTCATCCAAAACTACTTGGCAGTCCTGCTCAAACCTCAAGTTCATGGCCAAATCCATAAGCTGATGCAGCTGCTCTGTTTTCCATCACATTTTGCCTTAAATAACCACTCACTGAGTGAACGAAATTCCCCACAAAAGACAAGAAGCTAATGAACTGCTAATAGACTGGCTGGAGACTTTGTCCCTGACTGTTTGTTCAAGTTGTAATATGATGAGTACTCATCCCACATTCACCTATGTCTCATATTGTTGGACTGAGTGAAGATCTTCAAAATACACTGCTGACTTTCTTCCATCACATTTAAAGTCTAAACACTCTAAGAAGCAGTAAGGTAATAAATTTTTTTTTCATAACATATTGGTTTTCTGTCACAGAATACCACGAAAAAGTTGCAGATGGTGGAAAAAAGTTAAGATTTATTTATTTATTTATTTGGTTTTTGGTCTCTTTTTTATGCTAGTTCAAGTTTGTATGCTTGTGTTGGTGTGGGGACATACAGATTTCAAAATGGATAATCCTTAAATTTTTATTTGATATACAAGCAAGTAAACTCAAATCACAATTGTAGATTACTCATAATATTTGTAATATTTTTTTTCATCAAATTGTGCAGCCCAATTTCTAATTACTACTGCCTTAAACATCACCTCTAACCTCTTAATAATCATGCATAATCACAAAGTTGCAAACTTCCTTTGTAAGATGAACCTGAACAATGTTTTGTCAGTGTATTTAAACAGTACTGCTGAACATTGATATAGGTCAGGTTAGGTTAAAACGTGCAATTCCCACACTTAAGCAGGGTTTAATGCATGATGCTGTCATCCTTCACTTGTCATTGTCATGTCACTGTGATGATGTCTGATCCCATCAGCCAATCACCAAGCTTCATAAATGCTGCTTTGTAACAAATCTGACAGGGATCGTGACTCGTGCCGGATTACAGCACCTCACTTTTATCAGATGGCTGCTTTATCCAGGCTGAACCTCAGACCCGTATTTAATGACAACGAATCTCTTTTAGTGTGTCAGTCCAAACAGCAGATTTATTAGACAGATGTGAGGCAGTAGTGTAGCTGAGGCATTATTGTTGCAATACAGTATTACAGGGATAATAACAACCATTCAACACACCAGGATGCACAAAAAATTTTTCTGTTGTATAAAGACTTCAAAACAGACTACAAATCAGTTTATAATTTTACTTTGAGGATCATGTGCTTTTATTCTCATGATTTGTTGGTTCATGAAAATGTTTTTTCATACGGTAAATTGTGACTTTTCTGGCCTGCAACTGGGCAGCATAAACTCAAATGAACTGAAAAGAAAATGTAACAAGCTTCCTCTGTGGTTCACACCAAAGGAAACCAAACTGCCGGTGCGATCACGCTTATTGTGTTCCCACTTGTGTGCTGCTTTCCATCAGCCCATGTGCATCAGTATCAGATTTGACAGAGAAACGTTGTGTGTGCAGGCTGTGTGTTTTCGCCTTTGAGAGCCCGCCTGCTATTGTGCTTGACACTTTTCAGCTTTTCATCACCCTCTCCTATTTCACGGTAGTAGTACACTGAGCCAGTCAATAGCTGGCTCCCAGTAGTGAGAAGCGGGGATGATAATGCCTAGCCAAATACTGGCCAGCACTGACAAAGGACTACATTTCTTATTTTGTAAAAGCTTAAACAAAAATAGGGACCATGAAATGCATTTAAATGTATAAAAATCTGTTCCTGAGTTCACGTAGTTATTAAAAATATATTACAAAATATTTTTTATGTAAAGATGCTGTAGGTTTTAAAATTGCAGATGGTGTCTTCAAGACTCATTTAATATCCAAAATTAATCAGCATCATTGGTTCATATCACTTGTTCAGTGTTTGTTGTCTTATGCATTTATTTATTTTAAGTTTCATAGACTGAAATGCTGGAAACCGGGTTGGAATTTGTGTCATAGCAAGTGAATCTGCTCAAACTTTGAGTACACTCCAAATAGCACAGAACCAAATAAGGCAGTTATGGGTGGGGATAGTAACACTGGTTAGTCTGCTTGTTTCAATCAGACATTTCACTGAGGTGACACTGGGTGGTTCGGGCAACTTGAAAAAGGTTTCTAAGCAGTTAAATGATCAAAGGTAAAGCAGTCTAAGCTCATGATCCACACTGCATTCCATTGGCTGGTGGTTATGTTGATAATGTTTGCTGTGTAAAAATCAACAGGATAAGCAGCTAATGCTGTATCAAACAAACTAAAGAAAAACATGCAGGTTTTACATCATAGGGAATGACATCTGTGGCCCGAAAGGCATCAGTGTAAGTTTGGGTTAGTGCTAATTTAACCAGAATGTGTGACTATATTAAAGTCCCTTTTGTGGTGTTTGATTTATGAATCCATCTGCACTAGAAGTGTTGATTCAGAATGATTTAACCTCCAGGAGTCTGTGTATTGTGTTTTGCTAACATTATAAAGTCATGATACCCAGATCATGCTCACTTACTGTATGTTTTACACTGTAGATGTCTTAAAGTCCTAAGGTGCACACTCAGTCTCACACCTTAGCTGAAACAGTAGATATGTTTATGATTTGCTGAAATGTATGAATATATTACAACAGACATGGCAGAGAAGTCTCAGTTTCTGAAAAATTATTTTATGGGTGATATTAGCCTCAGCCTCTGTCTGTAATTAACGGGGAACCTTGAACTTGAATTCCATATTCAAATCCAATAATTACATGCAGTACAACACTTAGCATGTCAGCTTCTATCTCAGTAGTAACTGTTGTGATGAGCCCTCTCCAGTCAGAGATGTCCCTCTTTGTTTTAGTATTTTGCAGGTGGAGGCATGAGCTCTGGCCTATTAAATGCTTCCTCACTGTCATGCTGTCCTCTTGCTTGTAGTCCACTTGGCTGACACTCATGGTGAAGGAGGACTCCCTTGCCTCAGCAGACCAGTGGAAGCTCATTGTTTTCTGTTTTTTCTCTTATGCACTCACACACACCCCAGACACTTCTTACACTATTAACTTACTCTCACATGTTAATTTAACTTTACTTTTGTTAAATAATAATAATTTCTAGATTGTACCACCTCTTGTTGTCGCCTTCCTTATCCCTGTCTTGAGCCGGGCTGTGACACTGGTGTCAGCTCTAACAAAGAGTGTCTGTCTGTTTCACCTTTTGACAAATGAAAGCAGCAGGCCTGTAGTATAGAATAGAATAGAATAGAATAGAGTCAGTGCAACAACATCAATAAAAAGCCAGTGCATCAGAAAATAAAATTACAGAAGAAGACTAAAAAGTAAAATAGGAAAATAGAATATTGAATTTAACAAAAGTAAAATAGGGATAGAACTAAAGTAGAACAAAAAAAAGCCATTAAATATGAATTCACGCATTATTTACAATATTAACCCTTATGCCCTGTAACAGACATGGCTGGATTTCAAAAATACAACTAAAAAGAAACATTTCTGCCAAATTTCATGCCAAAAGCTGCAACACAGCCAAAATGATCAACAAATGAAAAAAACAAAATGAGCAAAATGTACAGAGGAGGACCTAAGGGTTAACAGTGTTTATATGTATGTAGGTGCATTTGTGTCTGAATAAATGTTCAATAAAAGATTGCATTGTTTTTGTAAGAACAGGATTATTGCATGATTGCACATAATTCACATTTTGCAGGGTTATTGAGCATTATTGGAAGTAATTGCATGAGGATACATTGAGGGAAGTGACTGTACAGGAAGAACACCAGTTCAGTGTGGTGACGGCTCTTGGAAAGAAACTGTCACTGAACCTTTAAGGGCTTCGATTGTGATCTATGAAAAGGTGTGGAAAACCTGTTATGGTATTTATATGAGCTCTAATTTTGAACTACTGTGCTGCATCATCTGTCAGTGATTTCCTGCTGACTTAGTACTCAAATCAAAATGGCATGTGCATGTTGATGGAGCTTCTAACAGGGTTAATGTATTGCTTTGAAAATTCACTGGTAGTTTTGGCCTGGCACCAGCTGAGGGTTAAGGACCTTACATAAAGCTCAGATGGTGTGTTTTTAACTGAGATACAGAAAAGGTAAGAACATGAAGATACATTTTATAGTAGTGTCTTACAAAAACAACATATAATGCACATGTTCATTTTATTAACTCTGCAGGCAGTATGACGCTAGCATAGCTCTTTTTTAATCCCTGTATACTGTGATGGATGAGAAATGGGCAGGGGGAGGAAAGGTCTTTAAATGTCATGATACATGTTGCATTATACTCCCATGGCTATACATTGTGTTTAAGGGATGTAGTGTATAGATGGATTATGGCAGGATTAAGGGCAAAGATTAAAAGGATAAGGATGTCACATTCCTTTTTCAGCTCAGTCTTTACCTAGACAGCTGTAAACTTAGTCATGGTGAACTGCTTTCTGCCTCTTGATGTCAGAATGTAGATCCATAAAGATATAAAGGAAATGTCTTTGTGCCACTAGAACCAGCTGGAGCATGTGCCGATATATAGTAACTCTCCAGCAGTAAAAAAATCCAGATTTTCTATGCAGGTAGTGATGTGTGTATGTGTGCCATCTCCAGTGAGTCGGCTGCTGTCAGCCCAAGCTGTGCCAGACATCCTGCTTTGATGACTGCACCCTCACCCTGAGCTTGTTAGCACCGTCTCTTCACTGAGGAGACTCCCGACTTAACAACTCTATGAAGACTCTATGCTTCAACAAAAACAGTCTTGTGTTTGCTGTTATAAAATGCAAATTTTACACTCTATTCACATTGATCTTACAGAGTTAATTGGAAAATAGGTTTGTAGTTTGGTGAGAAATTATACGTCACTGGCTTTTATTTCAGTAATATGATAATGATAGCATTATTACAGGAAATGCAGCGGTAGAAAAAGTATTCAGACTCATCATCAGTCTTTGAAAAGGGGAAAAAAACTTGTGCTTGTTTGTTATCTTGGATGGAGGACACAGTGATGCAACCAGGCACGACTATGGTGCCTTTGCAAAAGAGTGTCGGGGGGACTTGTTTTGATGGAACATTTGGATGTGGGGAGGCGAGTTCTGATATGTAACTGTCTAAATCTTTAGAAACGAAAACACCAGAGAGAACCAAGCAGGCTTGCACACTCACAATCCATATCTTTTTGACAATGTGACATTTTTAACATGAAGTTGTAGCATGTTGTTTCATATAGTGAGGTGGACTTAAAGTAGTCTTACCCCAGGAGACAACTTCACATGAGTAAGACTATACTTAAAGAAAAGTTTCCAGTATTTTTAGTAGAAGTACCTATTTGGTCTTCTGATATATTATTCTATGTACCGTCATGAGATCATTAAAGCTGTAGTGTTTGATAGTCATCTAGCATCACTGGGCAAAATCCCATGATTATCTTTCAGCATATTTTAAGTCAAGTGGTCTAAGACAGCACGATATGTAGACGTCTGCCCTTAGGAAATCTATCCAATGACAGGAGTTTTTGACATCTCACAGGTGTTTCTAGACAGGGTGGGGGGTGACTCTACTCTGAAAAGTGCCCTAACTTTTCTACAGTAGTGTAAATAGTATCAAGTCGTATATCTTTAGTCGACTTGATACTATTTACACTACTGTAGAAAAAAATAGTATCAAGTCGGATATCTTTAGACGTTTCAGATTTCAGGTGGTTTTTTCCATCACTAATTCCACATCGTTTTCAGTGTCAATGATTGCTTTGTCTACTTCAGTAACAGGCTTTGCTATTTCATTGCCAATTGAAATATAATTTCACTTCATCTTAAAAGTAACTACTAACTAAAGCTGTCAGAAAGATGCTTTGGATGGATTAAAGAAGGGGTGCCCAATACGTCAATTGGGATTGGTCTACCGGTCAATCACAAAGGTAGCGTGGGTAGATCGCTTGGTATTAAAAAAAACAATGGCAGCCTATCATCCATCCTTACTATGACTTTTGTCACATGACTGACATACAGAGCATCCAGTCTGACAACTGAACTTTTCTGACACATGGGTCACCATGCAGGAACGTTTAACTGCACCAGCTGCTGCAAACTCTAAATGAGTGGGGAAGCTGGACCAAGTAAGAGAAACAACAAGCTGACATTCAGCTTAAGTCCAGGGCTCATGGACAGTTATGGAACTTACACACAGATGAATAGTACCCAACATGAGGCAAAATGCTTCCTCTTTGACTGCATTATTTGGCTCCACTAATTTATGTGAGTCAGCTTTTTCCCTCAAGAACATTATTAAGTCCAAATACATAAATCCCAAGTCATCAAAGTAAGGTAATGACAAAAAATGTTCTGAGTTCTGTTTTGCAATATGGGTTCATGCAGTTATGCAAGGTACACCAACATATATTGTAAAGATAAAGACTACTCAATATATTTATAAATAAATATATGTTTTGCATTTTTATAGTAGGTAGATCATTTTGACTTGGTCATTTTATAAGTAGCTCACAAGCTGATAAAGTGTGGGCGCCCCTGGATTAAGTAATACATTACTTACCTCTGAAATGCAGTATAAATCAGATAAATGTGCATTTTAAGTATAGCACTTTAGTAAATGTACTTACCTGCATTACATTACATTACTCAGGAAATCTCAACGGGTTCATCCTTGGAAAAAACACTACTGTTGATGTAAATTGGTACTGTAGTTTGTGTGTAATCCGGCAGACAAACCAACCAACAGTTGTCAGTTATGCTGTAATACTTAAGAAACTTTGTATTTTTCTTTCTCCAGTATGGTTAACCCAATAAGGTGTGAGCTTACTTAGCCCCAGGGCTCGTTTAGTACTGGGTTTTGGTACCCATCCCTACAGAGAACAGTAATTAGTAAAGACTATGGCCTTACAGCATGAAATGCCTCTATTGCAAAAATGTTTGACATTTACAGTTGTCTGTAGTTAAGGTATCCTTTTAACTGTATATTACAGTACTGCACATGATGAATATTTACCTAGTGAATATTCTGTTAATTTCAGTAATTTTCCATTTCATTGCATCCTTTTGTTATCATCTGAGGCCTCTAAGGGAGTAAACTTAATATTAGTTAATAAAATCCAGCATGAGCTGTAGTTCTGTAGAACTTATCATGTAATGCAGTAAAATGCATACGGTGAGGACCTTGAATCTGCAGTAGATTTCAGGGTATGTCTGTATTTTCCATTAGATTTCCACTAATAACTCACTAATGTAAAATGAATACTATAACATAGATGTGTAATTAAGAATAGAATATCAGAGGGTTGTTTTTCTTTTGGTGTTGTGTGCTTTTTTTGCCTTGTGTGCTGTTCGATGAAATGTGTTTCTTCCCCTGCCCACTCCTACATCACTGATTTGTGTTTGCAAGGCCTTTGGCTTGCTCATTACTGCTGATTGTTCATTCCAGTGCTTTCTCATCTCAACAAGGCCACACTCTCAGCCAGAGCAGCAGCTTCTGAAATCAGACAGTCACCCAGGCCAGGCTCCAGTCATTTGACAGCTCTGTAGTGTTTAGTACTCAGCCCTTCACTGGTTCATTACCCCTCTCTGCCCGAAAGATGTCTTGGCTGCTACTATAGATTTACTCACAGTATTTTTTTTTCTATAGCATGCTGCAGAGAATATTTACGTTCTAATTTTGTTTGATTTCAGAGAGTATCTATATTAGAGTGGCTCTTCCACATTCATGAGGCTTTTAATTACCTTTGGGAAGCTGGGGTAGCCCTTATTTCAAGCAAATTTCTGAAATGTCAAGAAAAAAGTTTGGTCCGACAATCTCAATCACCATTTTCTCCCTTATAAAAATGTTGACAGGATACAACCAAAGTATATTTTCTGGAAGTTTAGAATGCGTGCAATGGCTTTCTGTTGTTATCTGTCTAGGAACTCTGTGTTTTTGCATTATTGTAGACCTTATTATTGCAGTATTTTGATACCAGCTGATGAAGTGAACACTAGTTAACATTTTCCAAACTGCACTTCTGTGACAGCTGCAGTTTCCCCGTTAAATACATATATTATGGCCTAAACTGTCTGGAGATTTATCCCTATGATAAGGGGATCTTATGTCAAATTAAGACTGATCACCATCTAATACTGTGAGATCACCCAGACCTAGATGAGACTGAGGAATAGTGGTACATGGATCTGCTCTGACACCATCCAAATCCACATGTAGTCCTCATCATCGATCCAATTATTTTCACTAATTAATAGACCTGCACCCAGTCACACATTATACTTGTGTGTGATGGCATGGTAGTGAATAAATATTTCCACAGTCGGTCACTGCACAAAACTAATTAAACATAAGGTATAATTAGTGCCTGATTCAAGACAAAACATTTCATGTTTTCCACATTTGTAGTATTTCACTCAATCATTATCCATTCATTATTTATATGAATGTTAATTTTGATGACATTTGATGATTCTGCTTCATCTGCTGTAATAGCAGAAATAGCCTTTTAGTCATGTGAGTTAAATGTTTGCTACATATAAATATATTTGTAGGTGTTTCCTATTAAATGCTGTAATATATAAAACCAAATCAACTCAAAGCACAAATTTTTTTTTTAAATCTTTTTTTTTTATCGTTTGATTGAGGGAGGCCTCTGAAATTTGCTGTTTCCATTGGGGATGATTATATGTCTGAAATCTTCTATCACAGTATATGCAATTTAATATTATAGCCGTGTTATATTTTCTAATACAGTCATTGATTTCTGAATACAATTAAGAAAATGGGTTAAAATTACCAGTATGTACGTTATGACATTTGAGGATTTTCTTCTTTCATTTAGAGCTTCACTACAAGGAATTCCTGCTTGGAATTAGTGTCCCACATTCATTTTCCTCTGTGTTAACTTTTGTTGGTTTGATTTGACTTTCCTGCCTGTGCCTGTATGAAAGACCCCAAAGTGTCCAAATTATGAAAAATATGATGACACATAGGGCTGGGCAAAAAATCGATGAATCGAATTTGTTGATCATGTCGAGTTTTACTTTTAGAAAATCGATTTTCTTATCACGCAAAAAAATATAGGTATTTTGCATTCGCCAACACGTCCTTCCGGGTTCCCGAAGTTCAGTGAGCTTGAACCCTCGCTTCCCCGGCCCCTCGTGAATCACAGAGACACAACAGACAACATAGCACAGACAGCCAGACAGAGTAGTACTTTGGTTACAATTTTGCACATATTGTTTGCACTTTAAAAAAGAAATACATTTTTTTTGGAAAGAATTTCAACAGTTAAAAGCTCATGCTTAGATCATGCATGGATGTAAGTTATAAAACATTTCAAAATGCACCTGCATTGTTTTGTAACTCTATTAAATAAAAAAGTCTGTTTGTCCAGCCATATATTTTGTCATTTTAGTTTTCTTAAAACTAATGTGAAATATCGTCTCATTCTCGTGAACCCAATATTGTGTATTACCTCGTCTCGTGAGCTGAGTGTATCGTCACACCCCTACTCACTGTAGGTTTATGTTTTTTACCATTAGCCAGAGTTAACATGCCTCTAAAGTATTTTCCATGTTACTATAAAATTAATGTCTGTAGACTAGAGCTTTGAAGCTACAGTTAGGAAATGGAATCAAATATATCCAATGTGAAGAGGCCAAATTACTGCTGACCTCTGGAGAGCCATTTGCATATTGACTGAATGCAGGTCTGCAGTTGGAAAAAAAAAAAACTCAACTGCCTTGACTTTGCATGCGTACACATGGGCAGTTCTCTGAATATGCAACTGTGTTTCCATGTCTGTAAACAGAGCTGGCAGGATTGCATGTAGGAACCCTGAGATAATGGTCATTGAATGTGGAATACTGAAATGTCTCCTGCCACTTCAAAATGAGAAGCATGCAGCAATACAGTATATCTGTTAACTGTTGCAGTATTTTTGCGGAAATAAACACTCACAGATAAGGCATACATAGACAGCTCTGACAGACCCTTTTCTCTTCTAACATGCTCCTCTCCTCTCCTTCCCTGCAGTTACTTTATAGTAACAAATAGGCCAAAAGTGGGAAACCTGCTCTGTGCTTTAAATGTAACAAAGGGACCTGAGCAATTTGATCCTGCAGACTATCAGGTGGTTGGGGGGGCTGCTCTTGAAAAACAGCCTCCCCGCCTGTGTTTGTCAGTGATTCCCAGGCAGCAGGGCTTTTCTCTGATGCCTTCTCATTATTTGTGGCCCCATCTTCACACTTATTCAGCAGCATTCGTGCAAGTCACTGCTCTGGCTGAACATCCCCAGAGGATGAGAGGTATTTCCCAGTTAGCCTGGGCTAGTAAGAACACATAGGGTTTATGTGTGTGTAAAGGGTATCCATCAGGTCTCAGCTTATGCTTGGAGAGCTACGTCAAAGCTCTCTGCAGTGAAACTTAACCAGGCTCAGGGTGTTTGACTTGGGTTTTAGTTTTCCTCTACTACATTACCAAGGAGAAGAGGGCTCATTTGAACTGCTGCCATTTTCCCCTGGTTTGTATGTGTGTGCAGCTGGTGTTGTTACCGTAGGATGGCCTTGCTTTCTTTTCTCTTTATGTGCGTACAGTGGGAGAGCTCTAAAAACAAGAGCAGTGAGGAGTTCACTCATTCTCACACTGTCACTCCAAAACCAGTGTGTACCTTATGCAACGGGGTCCATGATTCAATATCTGACTGGAAAATGCATTTTCATCTCACATATTGTGTGCTCATCGTAGGCTTTTACTGTGCAGAGGCTGATTTACTGACCAATAAATGTAAATGATCTCTTAATACCTTCTTTGGTGCTTTGCTTTCGACAACAAATTCAACATTCTCAGTAATAAACATAGTGCAGTGTCATAGTGCTGTGTCGTCAGTCATCCTGCAACCACCACATGCAAGAACTTTACTATACTGTTTTTCATTCAACACACCATATGTTTTGGTTCTTTATATTAGATCCCAATACAATTCAACTGCTTTTTTTTTTTTGCTTTAGCACATTCTTTATCATGGAATACGATAAGGATGCACCAACCAAAGTTTTTCAGCCTCAATTACTAATTTCAACCTAGAACAAACTGGGGATCATTCTTTATATGTAAAGTAGAATTAGTCTTGATGTCAACATTTTTTCTGAATTTTGCAAAGCAAAATGAAACAAATACATGAAGACAGTATATGAACTTACATAATAGTCATTTCTTGTTTAAATTTAGTCACAAAAGACTACAAAACAGCCAGAGATCGACCCATAGGATAATTGTAAAGGTTTATGAGGGTTTACGAATCAGCTGATATCAAGCCCACTCACAAGAAATTTTGGGCACTGACAGAAATGAACAATCTTTGACTTTATTGGAAGCTGGATAACTGTTGAACTATTGACCTGAGCATTTAAGTACTTAATTAATACTTAAATAAATATAGTAAATGGTGAGCCAGAATGACTACAGTTACTAACTAAACAGACTGCATGCTTTTAGCACATTCACTTACTTTATTTGAACTTCTCAGGAATTACTTTGACTTTGTGATGGAAGCTTGAATGTAATAACAGGATGTAACTCAGATCTTTGAGAATGTACAGTACATATCCCAAATGATTTTAGTATTCTTTGCATGACTAGTGGAGGCTGGGCTGCCACTATCCAAGCCAGTCCTATTGGTATATCAGCCAACCTCTAGTAGCCACAGAATTCGATGGCATAGTAAAGGTGGAACATATTCAAATTGATGACCTTTATTATTAACTCCCTCTTAATTATTAACTCTACTTCTTGCAGCTGAATCTTTCTAACATTCTGTTCTACAAACACCTGACATAGTTGCTCAGGTAGCCACAGTATAAAATAGAAATTAATAGAACAGCCTCATAGTGACCTGATCCAGCCTTTTGAGTCAGTATTGTACAGATATAAATGTTAGATGTGTACATCTTTGCAACAGTGTTCTGGTTTTCTTCACCTACATGTAATTTCAAAGCCTTCATATTGTTTAAAGTTTGTTCCATCATGAAGCAATCCTCCAGAGTCACTGCTCAACCTGACACCTAATAGGTGCTTTGGCATGCTTATTACAATTTGAGTTCTTTCTTTCCTCTAGTTATAATAAAAGTTCTTGAGTAGACACTCTAGAAGATTTTATTACTGCACTAGTATAAACTTTAAGGGAATGTAAAAATTAGTTTTAACTAAATGTATGCATAATTTCAGGAATTAATTTTCCCAGTATGAATGACATGACCTTCTGGAATTCATATTTTGCTTTCTGAATCCTGAGATAGAGATGCATTGAAAAGTTAACTACTCAGTGTATTGTGTGAGTGATTTGTGGGTGGTGTGAAGTGGTATTGGCTTCACTTGCCTGTTTAACTGTCAAACGGCAAAAGAGCACTCATAAAATATCACACAGAATATTTTCAAGTGTCTTAATTTCCTTTTGTAGTTCGCTGGACTTTTTTGTACAGTATATTGTTGATTGCACACCCGTAGCTCTACATTTCACTCATAAGCCTTCTCTGTCTTGTTCTTCAAGATCATTTCACCTGCCGAGCCCCTCCCCCCACCTGCCAAGATTCAATTACTGTTGTCTTAATTCAGTCCAGATGCACCCTGGAATATGTGTGTCACTTATAAAACCATTAGAGAATGACCAGACAAAGGGATGTAAAAAAATAAATAAATAACAGTAGCATCAAGAGTGTCACAGCGCAGGATGTCCTCCAAACTGCACAGGTGGTATACAATCAGGAACAGAAAATCAGTTGTGTTTGCCTTTCTTCTCTTGAAAAATATTCTCACACCATGTTCCAACTTTTCCAGATTACATGTTCCACTGCATCAGTTCTCAGCAATGAAAAGTTTGATGTGCACTGTATTTGAAGTGTCTCAGTATTTATCATTTGTTACTGCTAACATTTCACTTTTCTTAGATACCAACATGTTTTCTCCTTACTACCTTATTAAGTTTTTGTGCTTGGATTGGCACAAAATAGTACACGCAGAATGAGTACCTGCAGATTCTACGGTTTGCATTTCTGTTTGAAAGGCTGCCTATCCAAACAAGAAGCAAATATGAAGGCAAATTATGTCATATATTCTTGAAACATACTCCACTGTTAAGACACAAATGCACTTTTGAAACTCATGGCCATAAACATTATCCTAACCCATTATTGTTGGCACCATACTGGAATTTCTAACATAGATGCAATATGTGGAGCACTGAGAACAAAACATTTTAGATTTTTACTGAAAGATAAAATGAAAAAAATCTTTATTATGACAAAAAAGGTCAACAGCAGGGCAGCGCACATATCAACAGCAGTGTAGTAAAATCATTTTTAACTCCTTTCATTGTCAGCATTTTGTCACGAACTACCAAGAAAATTGTCAACACTTTCTCACGTATGGGCTTACTTCTATCCCCTAGGTTTCCTTATAAAGTATTTTTAAACACTACTTGTCCTGCTTTCTTAAGTTATAAGATGTCTTGCTTAGATGACATAAAGGTTAAGGTGAAAGGTTAACGGTTAACTCGCATTATTATCTCCATTGCGAAATTCAGTCTGCATTTTATCCATCTTACTACACACAGCACCTCACATTAGCAACAGCATTAGCAATAGCATCAGTAATCAGCATTAGCAATAAGCATCAGCACGTAGCACATTAGGAGCAGTGACCTGCCATTGAAGGCACTTGAAGACCAACTCCAGATCTTCAGCAACACTGTGATCAGAGGTATTGACAGGAGAATTAACCTATTTTTATATACCTGTTTTAATGGCTGGGAAAACTGCAAGAAACCTGCTAATCACTATGCCTGGGTACCACCCCCTTCAGTGATATGCTAGTGTGTAAATTATCTGAAAGAGAGGAGATAGCACCTTACTGTTACTATGGTAATTGAGTGGAAAATCAATATTATACCCTTACCCACCCTTCCTATGTCTGTGTGGAGCTGTACATTGAAAGCTGAAATAATTCCTCTGTACTCTGTGAGTACCCAGGGATCAGGCATTGGCTTCTCAAAGTTTTCTGCAACAGGTATTGAGTCATTTTATTACAGAATGTTGAGTCCTGTTTTGCCCCCAGAATGAATAGCAGTGTTTTGTGTTGAACCCTCTTGGTACCCTTGACATGTCCTCTGCCTGTGTCTTTGGAAATACTGATGTGTGTCACTTTGTTTGTGCACGTCGGCCTGTCAGCAGTGGGAACCACAAAGAGGTTGAAATCACACTGAAGGGGGGTGGAGGTATCATTAGCATGAGAAAGCCCTCAACCTCAGCTCTCTCTTCCTCTATGCATTGTCTGTGTCATGTCTCCGGCTCAGTCACAGGACAAGCCACTTCCTTAACGAGCCATCATTCCCTTTTGCTCGTCTAGAGTTCAGTTCCTCAGCAAAACAGCATCCACCTGCCATCATCGCATTATACCCATTTAGAAGAGCTCAGGTTTAATGAGGTTGATCCAATGAGTCATGAAACACTTTTAAACTGGGACAGTTTAATTGTTGAATTGTTGAATTTGCTGAATTCAGTCCACTTTCTATGGCCAAATTAATACTAATACAATACCTTTTTAAAAAAAGCACCTATTTTTTCATCTTGACCTTTGTTCTGTGAAAGTGCAGCTTCACAAAGCAGTGGATGAAAACACTGCAAGGTAACACAAACATGGAAACCTAAACTTCTCAAAACTATCTGCATCTTTGATCAACATTGCTTTTAAAGGTACTGTGTGTAACTCCCCTACCCGAGGTGGCAGTAAATACCTGAATCAGTGCAAAGACAGCACAATGTCTCTGTTCCGGTGTTGTGCTTACCTAACGGCTGGCACTTTGGGACAAAAAGCCTTGGCTGTATCTTTTGCGATTTTCAAATACTTTGTTTCCACAACCTGCCAAAATGGCGAGCACCTCAACTTCTGTCATCACTTCTATCGAGCAACAAGATAAGTGTAGAAAAATAAAAACATTCATGAATTGAACGTGAAAAAATTTTGGATATCATTTGTCAAGTGGATGTCTTAACCTCCTAAGACCCTCTGTCCACGTATGAGGACAAGACATTCACAGCTTTATACAAAAAACAAACTGTGCACCGCAAATGACATTCCATAAAAA
>JAPQRQ010000028.1:6869362-6881442 GCA_037367365.1 Apogon talboti
GTGTGTGTGTGTGTGTGTGTGTGTGTGTGTGTGTGTGTGTGTGTGTGTGTGTGTGTGTGTGTGTGTGTGTGTAAAACAGAGATAGACACAATGCCATTCCAACTCGTGCATGTCCATTGTTGCTTTGGATAATATTATGCACCTGTACATGTCAAACAACAATCATATATAGTTCATATATGCAGGTTTCTCTACATGTGGTCAGTCCTAGCATGTACAAAGGAATAGTTTGGATTGTTTGAAGTCAAGTATGTCCTGCAGTAGATGTTCAGCACTGACATGTGGGAAACAGACACATGTAATCATTGTTGTAGCATAATTTATCGAATACAAAGAATACACTTCAAAAATGTAAACCCACACTTTTAACTTAAGTTTAACTTGCTGCTCCGCTTCATGATAGACTAAAGGTTCTAAAGAATTCTCAAGAATTTCAGTATTGCAGAAATGCAAATCCAAATTCCCTTTGGCAAAAATAATTAGCTGTTAAATACATCAGTGAGTCAGGGATCAGTGGGACAATTTGATAAAGCAGGAAGACAACAACCCCTCTGCCAAGAGTTGTTATGTAAGATTCGAATGCTGTTTATGTGATTTAATTAACCATGTTCTTTTCAGAGCATATTTCATGCCAAAAAGCAACATTCATTCCTTGATTTCTGACTCCTTTAACATCTGAAAGTCTAATTGGACGAACGTGCACTCTCTGCAGATATTCAAAATGAAACTCCCTTGACAGTAGGCAATATGCTTCTTGGCTTTGGTCTCTACAAATGAGTGTCTCTCTCTTCAACTGAATGGCTACAGCTGCTCTTCAGTACAATTACTGCCATTAACACTCTTTTATTACATGTAGTGTAATTACTGCTGCTTTTTGAGAACAATGTGCAGAGAGCACATGAAAGAGGTGAGTAGTTGGAGGTGTCGAGATAATTTCACTGAGATGGAAGAAATAAGATGGGAGACAAAGATAGAATGATGGTACAGTTTGTTTTTAACAGACGGCATGTGAAAAACTAGACTGACTTTACTAACTTCAAGTAATGGGCCTTTTAGACCTCCTCAACCAAGTGCATCAACATAGAACAGCTTTTAATTGATCTACATAGTGAGCTGGCATAGATCCACTCAGCCAGTAGCAAGATTAATGACCATTCCCCTGAAGAAGACACACATCACTGTTTAATAATGATCACCATTCCACTGCAGCCAGGCACAGTCACTGCGCCGTCGGATACAGATGCAAGCATGTTCTCCTCAGACCACAGGCCGGGGGGGGGGGGTGTTTTCGGTCAGAGATGTGAATGCAGAATTGAATCAGGTTTGTTTAGGGATGTGGTAGTAAACAGATGTACATCTGAAGAAAGAACTGTGAGATCACTTGACCACAGCAGTTTTTTTGATGGTGACATCCAAAATGATGTGTACAAGGTCATGTCCTCTGCACAGACTTTGTGATTTGTAACTTTTTTTATAATTAAGTGCCTTCACCAATTCGTGTATTAACATCTGCTGAGACACAACAAGTGAACAGAGCACATGTCCCTAATACTTTGTCTTCTCGGAGACTTCATACGATACGATACACTTTATTGTCTCCTTAGGGAAATTTGTCTTGGACTCCAAGAGCTGCACAGGTGAAGGTGCCAATTCCGAACAGAAAAGTAGACAAAATTAGACAAAATGCAATCACATAACCAACACATATTGCACATATACATATCGCACCAGGCTCTCATAGATAGTTAAAAGAAACATGCTAGCAATAAATAAGAGTGACAGAATAAAATACAGCAAGTTAAGATAAGATAAAAGATAAGAGATAAGAGGTAACACCATGACATTATTGCACAACCCCTGTGCAATACTTAGGTTCGGTCTGGAGTGGAGTCTGAGCTCCAGAGTTTGTGGAGGATTTATGCTGGTTTTCTGCTCACAGTATCAGTTAATTCACAATGATTTTGCTTGGTTTTGGCACCAGCATGCTGCATCTGTAGCGTTTATAGCACCCTCTCTGGTCTCAGCACAAAATACTGTGTTCAGCGTGACTGCAACTATGAACGGCACCACAATGTCGGAGCATGAAGAAACGTATGGACACGTTGAATGTTATTGTTTATGTCCGTAATCCCGCACATGTGCAGTACGCTGGAGGGCAAAAGCACCGCTCCAGCTAATAACAAAACATAGCAAAACAACCACTACCGTTGTCGTTTTAGAAATATCTGCTTAAACAAGAAAATCAAAGAGACACGTATGACTAGTTTAGATCACCTTTGTGCTGATGATCGCGAAAGGTACTACGCAAAGGTAACAGTATTTAGCAAAAAGCTTTCAAACCTGTTTCAAATAGCTGACGAACTGTGGGTTGACAGTTCACAGAAATGTCCTCCAGTTCAGTATGGACATCTATAACTACCTCATCAACACGCCAGGGGTTTACACAGCAGAGGACATGAAGGCATAGAAGTCACTAGATGGACAAAACTTCTTTGTGTCAGGACATGTGGGACAGATAATGGACCACTGACATGAATGCATGACCACTGTGTGTTCACATTGTCCTCATGGCTGTTAACCATAGCTCTGGCCATTTTTCATCAGCTGGAAACCTGTGAAATTGGGACACCCTAAAATGAATGACATCAAATGATGAATGACAGTAGTCGTTCTGGTAGGTAATGTATATGTATACTGAATGACAGAAGTATAAACCGAAGGAGAGGTTATTTTACTTACCAGATTAACTACTGTCATTGGTTATTCGGCATACACGTACCAGACCACTACTGTCATTCCTCATTGGTGTCATTCGTTTTAGGGTACCCCCGTGAAATTTAACATTGCTGTCCTTCTTTCTTCTGTTAGTGCATCCTACAGCGCTACAAGTGTTAACCATATTGATAGATTTTTCAATTGTTAATGTGTCATGGCTGTATTTAAATTTAACATGGTCTTTTGACAACTTCACTGCTAAAACCAATGCAGGACGCTGGAGGAGCAGAGTCTTTTTGCCCTCCAGTCAGAGGCAGAGCAAAAAATCACGTGCGTGTGACGTCACATGGCAACATGTCCATAACTAAGTTAGAATTTTCAAAATAAATTCTAATTGATAACAGCTTCCAATGTGTGTTCAATTTATCAAAAAAGCATGTACTTGAAAAGTCTGTGTTTTAGATGATTTCCCACTAGCTTGGTGTGGCTAGTTAAAAATGTGCTGATATGATGACATATTTATGCATTGACACAGAGAACCGTCAAGATTGGTCAATCTATGATCTTCAGGGTTTTATGTCACATTTAGTAAAACCTTGGGTTGCTCAGTAATGATGGTATTAAAATGAGTACCTGTCAGTGCCTGATGGTCCATGCTCTTACATAATGGAAACACAAAAGGTCGTGTGGAGCTGAGGCAAATTCAACTGATATTGTCATTGGAAAAGCAGCATTAGGCAGTTGGGGAGGTTTTGGGTCTTCCTGTGACAGATTTTACATTTGTAGTAACAACTATTAAACTTCACATAATTTTGGACTGTTATTATTACCATATATACATTTGGATAACCTACATCCATCCACATCTAAAAAGCTTAAAGGTGAAACTTCCAAAAGAAGTCCTAAGAAGACCAAGTACATCCACTGGATCAGGGAAAAGTCTCCATATACATTACAGTAATTAAGCATTACATTGATTTGACTGAGGTGGTGCCCAAAATGACTTGCATGCAGCACCTAAGTCTCATAATTGTAGAGTAAACCCTGTAAATGCTTCCTTTATCCATCTACACACAGCCCTGTTTGATGTCAACATCAAGTTATCCCTCGTTCAACATGTCCACACATTGAAAGGACTGTTTCAAAATCAAGCTCCTCTGAGCAGATACATGTGTGACTGTAAATAAAACAATAATATCAGGTGTGAAACACTTATTTAATGGCTCTACATGTTCCTTTTACAGAAAGAGAATGACGATTCAGGACAGCCTGCATCACCCCTGGATCAAGGTCAGTCTCAGATTCTTTACTGATAGAAGTAATGCCATGTGTATTGACTTAAAAACATAAAAAAAAACAGTCTAATCCAGCTACAATTCAGACGTTTCCTATAGAATTTGTAGCAGAAGCTGATTGTTGATGTGACTGAATGTTCCAAGCCTCCATTACTTGAATCAATATAAAACAGTTCTTGGCAAAACTGAAGCTTTTTTTTGTTCATGTTTTGAAATCAGCCAAAAGACACTCAGCAAGCCCTAAGCAGAAAGGAGTCAGCCGTCAACATGGAAAAGTTTAAGAAGTTTGCAGCACGAAGAAAATGGAAAGTAAGTCTTTTCCTGATGATGGCACTAACTAACCTTTCTCTGCAAGAAAACTAACTCATTACTTTTCCAAAACACATCCTCTTGCTTTAAAACTTTAGGCTTTGTACTTTGACGTCCTCAGTGTTGCTCCAGCTTCACCATAATCATCTTATTTTGTGCCCGTGCTGACTTAGCTGTCATCTCTTGTCTGTTTTGGTTCTTCACATCTGACCTAGCTCTGCTCCCAGCCTGCTGGGAATGCTGGGATTGTTTATGTGTGGTGGTTTGGCAGTTCTGTCACATGAAATCTGTGTCTGTGGCTACCATTACAATGGAGGCACACTGGCAGCTTCAGGAACCTTGATCTGACTTTGAGTTAGTCTATTTCCATACATAAAACTATCATCAAAATATGATGGCACAGAATAAATATTTTGTGAGGTGAGGAGTAAATTGTCATGACATGTCAAAAGTGTCCTGACAGTCAAAGCAAGTGGGCAGATAGAAACTAACTGTGTTGATTTCCAGCACAGAAACTCTCATTTAGTCCAGTCTGCAACCAGGACCTGCTGTAATAAAACCTGTAACCAGACTTGGGATGCTACCTTTTGAAAAGTGGTGTCAATTGGGTGTGGTCTGTTCAGAGATCATGTTATTCAGCTTAGCCTCAAACCTGTGTTAAGTACACAGTGAAATCAGTCACTGTGTGGTACAGAGGCTGCACTGCCTCCTGCCCAAAGACTCTGCAACGCATTGTGAATACAGCCAGTATGATTATCGGTGCTCCTGCTCCCCCCTCCCTCACAGACATTTTTCACACCTGCCTCACCATCATTATTGCTGGTGACACCTCCCACCCCTCCCACTCCCTCTAAAGAGTCCTGCTTTCAGGAAAAAGGTCCAGGAGCCTCCGGCCCCAACCCACAAGACTGTTGAACAGCTTTGTCTGTCAGGATGCTGAACTGTCCACTGTCGGTCCACTACTTCCCATCAACCCAGCAGTGAACTGGCAAAACACCCAGGTTGTACCCTGCCCTCACCCATAGGTAGCTGGGATAGGGTATACACCCGCAACCCTCTCGAGGATAAAGCGGTTCATAAGAGAGAAGAACCTGACTCTATCTCAACTGTTTTGCAAGAGACTCGGTAGACTACATTCTGTAATATTCTCACATTGCTGCTGACTCTCTTCTGCACTTTATTACCAACATTGCACTATTGTCATATCTGCTGCTTTTCTGATCCATTATTGATCTCCTCACCTCATAACATTACTCATTACACTACCACTGCTGTAAATAGATTTACGTACACACTTTATATTCTCGTACTCGTACTCGTCGTCATCCGCTTATCCGGGTCCGGGTCGCGGGGGCAGCAGCCTCAGCAGAGGCGCCCAGACAGCCCTCACCCCAGCCACTTCCACCAGCTCTTCTGGGGGAATCCCTAAGCGTTCCCAGGCCAGCCGAGAGATATAATCCCTTCAGCGTGTTTTGGGTCGGCCCCAAGTTCTCCTCCCGGCTGGACATGCTTGATACACCTCCCCAGGGAGGCGTCTGGGAGGCATCCTCATTAGATGCCTGAACCACCTCAACTGGCTCCTCTTGACGTGTCCTGGGTTGGCCCCAAGGTCTCCTCCCGGATGGACATGCTTGATACACCTCCCCAGGGAGGCATCTGGGAGGCATCCTCATTAGATGCCTGAACCACCTCAACTGGCTCCTCTCGACGTGGAGGAGCAGCGGCTCTACTCTGAGTCCCTCCTGGATATCTGAGCTCCTCACTCTCTCTCTAAGGCTGAGCGTGGCCACCCTGCACAGGAAGCTCATTTTGGCAGCTTGTACTCGCAACCTTATTCTTTCGGTCATTACCCAGAGCTCATGACCATAGGTGAGGGTCGGAACGTAGATCAATTGGTAAATTGAGAGCTTCACCTTTTGGCTTAGCTCCGTCTTCACCACAACAGACCGGTTTAGCGTCCACATCACGCCGCCCTGATCCACCTGTCGATCTCCCGCTCCATCCTACCCTCACTCATGAACAAGATCCCGAGATACTTAAACTCCTCCACCTGGGGCAGGGCTTCCCCCCGGCCCGTAGTGAACACTCTATGTTTTTCCGGCTGAGGACCATGGCCTCAGACTTGGAGGTTCTGATCTTCATCCCAGCTTCTTCACACTCGGCTGCGAACCAACCCAACTAGAGCTGGAGGTTGCTGCTTGATGAAGCTAAGAGGACCACATCATCCATAAAAAGCAGAGACGAGATCCTCCCGCCACCAAACTCGTTCCCATCCACCGCCCGGCTGCGCCTAGAAATTCTGTCCATACAAGTTATGAACAGAACTAGTGACAAATGGCAGTCCTGGCAGTGTCCAACCCTCACCGGAAACAAGTCCAACATATTACCAACTATGCGGACCAGGCTCGCACTCCTTCGGTACATCGACTGAATGGCCGCTAGCAAGGGGGCACCCATCCCGTACTCCTGGAGCACCCCCGACAGGATGCCCCTAGGGACACGGTTGTAAGCCTTCTCCAAATCCACAAAACACATGTGGACTGGATGGGCAAACTCCCATGCCCCCACCAGCACCCTAGCAAGGGTAAAGAGCTGGTCCACGGTTCTATGTCTGGTACGAAAACCGCATTGCTCCCCCTTGAGCTGAAGTTCATCTATCGACTGTACCCTCTTCTCCAGTACCCTGGCGTAGACCTTACCAGGGATGCTGAGGAGTGAGATCCCCCTATAGTTGGAACACACCCTTTGGTCCCCCTTCTTAAAGATGGGGACCACCACCCCAGTTTGCCACTCCAAAGGCAACACCCCCGATGACCACGCAATGTTGCAGAGACATGTCAGCCAAGACAGCCCTACAACATCCACAGCCTTGAGATACCCCGGGCGGATCTCATCAACCCCCGGGACTCTGCCGCCACGGAGGAGTCTCACAGGGGGCAACTTCTGCCCCGGAGATTGGTCCATCCATATCCTGGTCTCTTGGCTCTGTTTCCTCTCTGGAATGCATGTTGGTGGGAGCTCCTCAAAGTATTCCTTCCACAGCCCAACTATATCCTCAGTTGACATCAGCAGCTCCCCGTCCCCACTGTGCAGTGTGGACAAGTTGCCACCTTTCTCCCCTGAGGCGCCAGACGGTTTGCCAGAACCTCTTTGGAGCCGATCGATAGTCTTCCTCCATGGCCTCACCGAACTCTTCCCACACCTAAGTTTTTACCTCAGTGACTGCTACAGCCATGCACCTCTTGGCCCGCCGGTACCATATTCTATTACAGTTTATTTTTTATACCACCTATTTATTCTTATTCTACTTTTACCTTTTTTTTTTATTTGCATAGCCTTTTTTGACAATGTGAGAGGAAAAAATGTTTCAATTCTCTGTATGTTCTGTGCATCTAGTGAATTGACAAAATTTAAATTTTTCAATCTTTGAAATCTGTCCATATTCCTTGAATCTTTTCATTCTGCACTGTAAGGGCTGAAATGTCCAAATCCTTACCTAATTTTCTTTTACGAACATTGTTTTGAACATTCCCACCATTTTCTCACACATTTTTTGACCAACTGGAGTGTGTCTTCATCGTAACTTGTCTTGGCTCCTAAAGGTCTACACCTTTGGTGGATGCTGCTTTTGGACCACATCATGATTCCCATCACCTCTTCATATCAGTTGTTTCAAGTCATATTATTTCATTATTGCAACTCATTATTAATCCTAGATTGTTTCAGCCTGAATATGAGGAATGTGTGCATATTCATAAATGGAATGAAGCTAACGAGACAGAACAAGTTTTCATACTGTCTTACACTGAAAGTACTTGTTAAAGGACACTTTAATATTACAGCTGCCTTTTATATTTTCATTTCCCATACTGTTCTAATTATCTACTATTTTGGGTTGTAATAATGAGCTGGTAAAACCTGATAGCCACTTGGTACAAACTCTCCCTGCCCCTCCCCCTCCCTCCCAAAACATTTGACACTGGAAGCGCAATATGCATATCATAAATAAATACATTTGACTCACTGAACATTTTACACAAAGTCATTGATGAGTAAATGTGGAACTCAACATCAACCTAATTGGCAGAAATTACAAACATCCTGTAGGTCTGTGTCTATTTCATGCAGTGTTGGGCCGGTCCATTTTGACATGTAACACATTACAGATCATTACTTACCCTGCTAAAAAATGTAATGGATAATCCCCAGCATAGTAATGTAACTGAGTACATTTGGTGAGACTCAAAAACTGCCGACTCTGTGGACTGTGGACCAAAGCTCCAAAGGCTCGGTCCCGTTTAGGTTTCTGTCTGTACCAGTGTCCAGTCAGAAAACTAAAGCTTTGGTCTCAAAGCTCTGGAATGACCTGCAAGTCTCTTCTTAAAACATCATTTTATCTGACAGTATATCCTTGTTTTATCAGAGTTGCTTGTTTACCTTACTGTTTTCATTTAAGATTATTTTTTGATAACCTTTTATTCAAATCCTTTATGTATTTTCTAATTTTGTGCTGTCACTTTCCTTGTGGTGCACTTGGTACATTTAGTTTTTCTTGTCTGAAACTGTCACTGATTACAGTTACAGTACATTTCTTTGATAGTATAATTACATATTACCATTACATGTAAACAGTTACTGCTCATTCATGTGCTGCTTTTCTTGTCTTTTCCAGCAATCCGTCCGACTTATCTCCTTATGCAACCGCCTGTCCCGCTCCTTCCTGTCCAGAAGCAACATCAGTGTGGCACGCAGTGATGACACACTGGTAAGACAACAACTCTACCTGCTGAATTAGCAAAGTATTTGACACAAAAAGACTGTCAAATGTCTAAAGTCATGCACTTAGTTAAAGCATTTTGATCCCCATGTCCTGTTCCAGCATTCAAGTAGAGAAATAGAAGGCACTGATAGTACTGCTTAATAAGTGCCAAATAGCTTTTAGTGCATTTTCTTATTAGGAGCACAAGCTCTCAGTTACAGCTCTGGTATTCGAAGCTCAACAATCTCTTTGAGAATCCGTGTGTAATTGATCTGTTCCTCATTTCCTCATGAGTCACAGGTCAGGAGTTTGTAGAACTGTAGGAATGTAAGGGTTTAACAGTCAGACTATGTTGTAGGGATGTGCTGCTCGTGTCTTGAATCTTCCTGTTCATTTGTTTGACCACATAAACTGAGGTAGAACAAGGCTTTTGGGTCATGGTCTAATTAGTTGATACTGATCAGACAGAGAGAGACACTAAAACCAAGCAGCCACTGCAGTGAGCTTAATCATTTACAGAGCATTCCTGAGGCCAGAGCCATTTCCTCATCGCTGCTTTACAGTCACTTCCTCATGTCGCAGGTGAACTGACAGGTATATGAAGACATGGAAAAGATGCTGCTCCATCTGTTGTCCAAAAAGAGAAACACAGCAGAAAGTCAAGTTGAGTTTACTACTACAGGTTTCTCAATAGATCAGGGTCTTTATTGGCAGAGCAGGTTCAGGGTTAAGTTGAAGGACTTGTGAGGTGGTTTTTAGTGAATGTTTAACTAAGGTGTTCTGCCTCTAAAGGTGAAAACTCAACCCATTAGAGACAGGGTGGAGTCAGACCTGGAAACTCTGGAAACCTGAGAAAATAACTTTTTTCCTGTTATCCTCATTTGAACCAAAGCTTGAAGATCAGAGGGTTACATATGTGTATATTGTACAGACTGAAAGATGCAAATTAATGGGGTTTTTTTTTATATTTGGGCATGTTTATAAAATAGAGTGGAGTTAACTTAAAATATATATATATATTTTTTTTACAATGTTCTAGCTCATATGGAGCTAGATTTAAGCAGTAAGAAGCTACAGAAAACATGATTGTTGTGACACCACTTGCATAATTTCACCTTAACAATATGAAATCTATCTTAAACACAATGTACTACATTGTGTGTGGGATGCACAAGATTGACTTTTTCAATTCCAGTACCTATAAAATCCTATTCCCGGGGTTGATAAACAGTTTCAATCATTCATTTATGTAAAGCAACATCAGGCCAGACTTTAAATATGTGTACTTTGTAAATCAGAATGTAATAAATATACATATATGTACTGTACATTTACACATAACATAGTACATGCATGTAGATATGAACATAGAATACAAATACAAAGTACAGGCCTTAAACTAAGTCTGAGGTACTACTTTACAGCTTGAGCATTTCATTTTCTGTAGCCTTACATTTTTAACTCCTCTACAACTCAGAGACAAATATCATAATTTTTGCATGTAAAATAACTTAAGATGAAGGAAGAAAAAAATATTTAAACCAACCGTAGTCATACACAATCTGCTTTTCTCGATCATATTCCCAAAATAAAATAAATAAGGCTTTCCAATTGTGGATCTTAGTTAGACCAGGAATTTTTGCAGTGCATTAACCACACTGTTCCTGGTCCAGAACAGTGTGAAAACACTAGTTCAAACTTTTGGGCCAATCGCAGGACATTATGCAACCTTGTCATCATGAAAAAACAAAAGATTAACATTAAAGGAAGAGGGGAAAAAGTTGAAAATGAGGCACACTAACTTGCTGACATCAGATGCATGGCTGAAAGGAGACATGGGACATGTAGTAGAGTATGGAAAGATGTATTTGCCCCCTCCCAAAACTACTCTTCACTACTGTGAAAGTAAAACTAAGCAGATGTGTAATCTGCACAATGTCAGTTATTTTGCTCAGATATTGAGTTAAATCTTGGTCAGCTACAGGACTTTACGAGAGCCCTGAAAACAGTACAATCCTCCAGCAACTGAATTCCAGTTTTCTAGGTAAATCTCAGCTGACTATTGACAGTGGCAGCCTGTTAGCTGCTCATAAGATGTTTGTGTTGGGTTTGTGGCTCTCTGAGGAGCTTTGGTCATGGCTTCCCAGCAGGGAGGTTATGTGAAGGAATGTAGCTGGTGGAGTATTCCGCTTGACTGAGCAGGCGTAACATCAACCTTCAGCTTCCCTCCTCCTCCTCCTCCTCCTCCTCCTCCTCTCCTCCCTGCCATTCTCCCTCCTCATCTCTCTGTGCAGCAGAGCGTTACCACTGACTCCGGTTCACGCTTATTGGGTCACATGTCACACACAGAAAAGAATGTTTTGCGTCTGAACTGAGAGGAAAGTCTGCTGGGTTCTCTTATGAAAAAACGCTCTTGTTTGTGTCTGTGTGTATTCAAGCCTGAATAAAACAAAAGATGAAAGAGAGACTTATGAGGACATGTGATAGAAAGAATTCACCAGATTAACACTCACAGGATTAAATCATCATCCTATGTGGAGCAGAAGAGTAACTGTCTTTCTTTCCCACACTTGTAGGATGAGGAAGACTCATTTGTGATGAAGGCCATCATCCACGCCATAAATGATGACAATGTTCCTGGTCTGCAGCATCTGCTTGGCTCTTTGAACAGTTATGATGTCAACCAGCCCAATAAGGTGACTGATACAATCACATTCACCTATTTTTGAACATTATTCATCATAATCTTGTATTATTTTACTGTGCTCCCATTCGCTGTGTCCTGGTAAAGCTAAACCTTCCACTCTTTGAAGGTGATATTTGTAGTTTAAAACCATTAAAAATAAATTTATTCTCAGAGTGTGAAGAAGCACCAGTTGGGGCTTTATGTCAAAGATATCAGTATATTAGAGACAAAGACCAGCCCCTTCCAGCTGTATCCATGGGACTTTATTTATTTATTTATTAATTTATTTATTTTTTTAATTTGTTTTTTTTTTGGG
>JAPQRQ010000028.1:6883933-6903696 GCA_037367365.1 Apogon talboti
GATTACAGTCAATAGTGAGATGAGTCATTTTTCCCCTTAAAATATTCAACAATTCAACACGTCAATATTGTCTTAGTTTGTGGTAAAATCCTAGAACTACCAGACTGTGTGTGAAAATATGTAAATATAAAGACTACATGCCTGAAAGTTCCAGAGGTGACTTCATCATAACTGTCTCTGTACGTAATCTGTTCAGAGTCCATATCTGTGCAGCTTCAACATCAACTAATTTGTAGTGATTTTCACCTCTTTTATACTACTATAATACTTTTTCACTAGACTGTCAAAGAATGAGGTAAAATGTGATGCAGCAGCAGCCATTTTGGTGTTGGTGATATGTATCATGTACAAGAGATTGAGTCCATTGTTGAACGCTAGATTTTTCTTTACTATCTTTGCTACAAACTGCAACTTTCTTGGATTGTAAAATTAACTTTTATATGAGCTTATGACCACACGTTTTAATCTCACTGCTATTACACTTTATAACTGTACTTTCTCTAATGTCAACATTGTTTTTAGAAGAAAACTGGTGATATTTGACATTTTTGCCCGTATTTCACCAGTTTCAACCAGTTTCCCATTGTAGGCAGATGCATGAAA
This sequence comes from Apogon talboti, assembly GCA_037367365.1. NCBI lineage: Eukaryota > Metazoa > Chordata > Actinopteri > Kurtiformes > Apogonidae > Apogon > Apogon talboti. The sequence goes on from JAPQRQ010000028.1 coordinate 6,884,537, forward strand.
TTCTTGATTTTTTTCCCTTTATATTATGGGGCATATGAAACTGGACTAGAACTATTAAAAAGTAGAACAGCTGGTGTTAGTATAATTACCAGTAACTAGAACAAATGTCCGTAACTATTAATACTACTACTACTAATACAAGTATTAGCAGTGGATGTACTACTACTACAACTGTTAGTACAAATAATAGAAACCTCTACCATCTACAGTATGTAACTACATAATAAACACTATCACAGTTATTATACAGTTATTAAAACAGGCTGGTTCAAACCTCAAGTTCAACTTCAATGGTTCCCACTTGTTTCCATCTTAAAGATGTTTTAAAAAATACAAGTTAACACAGTAATAAGCATTACTAATTTGAGCTCTTTTCAACAATATTCTCACTTTAATTATTAAGAGTATTTCTATATTATTCCCCAGAGGGCGATGTCCTCATTCTTCAGTGTTTCGAAGGAGATGTTGTATGTCGACAGGTGACCGGCAATGGGGGAATGTGATGATATTAAAGTCAGTCATCTGAAAAGAAAAGAGATCTTAAAAGTATAAAAGAATGAGTATACAGTGTCTTGAAGAGGACGAGAAACAACAGCAAAAGAAGCGTCAAAATACATCCATTATTCCTGTGGCCTGTTAAAACTGATGAATTGTTCTTGGCAAAAGTCCAACAGCTGTAATCTCGTCCTCTCTATATCCTTTGTTGTTTGTACCTCAGCCAGAGCTGCAAGTACAGGGAATAATTGACATAAATACCATACACCTGATTTTTACCCCTTGGCCAACATCTGGCCGAAGGGGTAATGTAATTGTTTTGTCGTCTGTCTGTCTGTCTGTCTGTCCATTCAATGACGTAATTGCATTATCTGAAGAATGCATTGAGGTATCTGCACCAAATTTATACTGTGGATGCATCCTTGCATGGAACACAAGGGTATTGAAAATAGATCACCTTGACCTACTTTTCCAAGGTCAAATGGCGTCAAATGGAGACATGACCCCTTTGTGGGGGCAATATATTTGCTTGAAACAGCCTTGTGTAGTTATAATACTATCAAAGTACTTTCAGAGTACTTTCAAATATAAATATGTGTGTAATAAGTTTTACACAAAGACAATATAATTTCAATTATAGAGCAGTAACTTTCAACAGAATATTACTCTATATTTGGCCAAGGTATTAAAAGTGTGCAGCACATTATTTATTTGTTTCTTTGTAAGCTATTTTTTTCGACCCTGGAAAACTACACTAATCAGGTTATTTCTCCATATTTTCTTGTGTAATTGCTTGCTGTCAGATTGAAACTTACTGTTTCAACTTTATAACCAAAAGGGCTGATAACACAACATTGAGATTTCAACATGTATTTACGTTGCAGCATGGGACCCCTCCTCTCCTGATCGCAGCAGGCTGTGGCAACATTCAGATCATTGAGGTGTTGATGAGGAAAGGTGCAGAGATCCAGGCCCACGACAAGGTAAACCTCATCTGCTGTATGTCACCAGCTTGTCTTTGACAGCCACCTGTGGAGTTTAACACACATGGAATCATTTGGTATCAGAGCCACAGTAATGAAGGCTGCACAAAGTGACAGACTGTCATTGGGTTTATGGCACAGCCCATCTGTAATCTAAATAAATATAGAATGAACACATCACACTCAGCTGTGATGCAAAGGTTACTTACATAACAAAACCCTGTATTGCACAGTTTCTAAAGGCTGGACTAGAATGGTGCTTTAGGCAAAGGACCAAAAAAAGAATATTTTTGACTGATTAACTAAATCACATTTTTTTTCAACTTCCAACTGGGTGGAATAGCGTAATAGACACAACATATTGCATACTACATACATGTGTAGTATGCAATATTTAGAACAGACTACTTCCTATAGCTTTATGCAGCAGAGCAGTGGTTCCTAACCTTTTTTGAGCTAAGCCCCACTAACGACATCATGAGCCTCCTGCCATGCCCCTGCCCCGGAAACATTTCGGAGTGTGTGTGTGTGTGTGTGTGTGTGTGTGCGTTTGTGCGTGTGTGTGTCTGTGTGCGTGCGCACGCGCTTTTGGGTGTGACAATAGTCACACCCAAAAACAAACTTGTGACCAGGGGGGTTTATGCGGGGACTGCCCCCCTTGTGAAACACCATTATACTCCAACCGCTTGCATTTCAACATGGGGGGAATCTGCTGCATCTCCTTTATCTGCATTTCCTTTATCTCATCTCATCTCACATCTCTAATAGCCAGTGAGTCTGTGATTTTTCGTCATGTTTTCCCCCTCCTGTCCTGTGCTTGCACCCCCCGTGAAAGTGTTCGTACCCCCCCTCAATGCAGACAAAGCCTCGCGCCCCCCCGGGGTCGCCCCGCCCAGGGTAGGAACCACTGCAGTAGAGGATAGTCATTTTACTGGACTCATGGGAATCCTACAATTGTTAAAGTTCTGTGTCAAAGTTTTTAAAATGTTCAGAAATCTTTGTCGTGTTTTGACCATCAAGAATAAAACCACTAATAATAATATTTTATATCCTTTTCATTTTGTTAAATAAGAACTCATATTGCACTAATTTCTTTATTTTGATTGGAAGTGTTGGATTTCACATCAAATCAAACTGAAGAAAATTAGTCAAATAAATGTTAAATCATAGAATCAGAGACTACAGGTGTGTTTTTGCCTTGTATCATCTTGTTCTTGGCTCATTTACATCTTGTTTACATCTCATCCATTTGTCAAGTCTGATGATGACATTGCTGTGTCCCAACCGTCAACATCCACAGAGCCTGTATGCTTCTTCACAACAGTTTATTTCTTTACTGACCACCAGTTAGGTTTCAGAAGAGCTGAAGTAATTTATTTTACTCAAATACCGTGATACGTTTCATTTTTCATAGTCAATAATTTACCAGCAGTAGACTGCGTTCCACAGAAACACATTTATGGGATGGACACAGCAGAATTGAATTGAATAATACTATAAACTTAATCTGAATATGATAAAATTAAACATGACTTTTTTTTTAGTTGATGTTTTTTAAGTGTCCTTATTTAAGCTCCTTGTCCGTCTACCTCAGTGCATCACTTCACTTTGTGCTCAGCCGTTTCCATATCCTATATGGGGCAGTGTTGACATAACTTGTTCTTCTCCTGAACTGGACCGCACACCACAAAAAATTGATGAATGAAACACCAAGTGTGAACATGTGAAATACCTTACAGAAGTATCTTTTATATCAGGGAAATCCACAAAGATCTAACCTTAGTTAGCCAATTAGAGATTAGACAGCTTTTCCCCCCCAGTCATTTAAGACGTGTAACTTTACTCATCAACTTCATCCACTTTCTTTGTTCTTTATCATCACATGTGTAATGATAGAATGACAAATGAATATGTTTTATTGACTCAGACCCAGAGCAGATTGATCTCAAAAGGAGGAAATTATGCCAGTTTAACAAGTGAATTTTCTGATATTGACTTGACATTTATCTGAATAATTGATGTGAACTGATATCTGAATTTTTATCCAATAGCATTTTTGGCTGTATCACCAAGCCCTAGCTGCCACACCATTAAACTAAAAGAAGATTAAGGCTGTAATGCACTGTGGGATGTAATGCTTCATGCAGATGGCTGAAGTAGCATGTTGTGTATTTAATGGGGGTATATTTTTTGCATACTGAGAACCAGCCACTGTTTTAGTATGCAGGTTGGTCAGTGGTGCACTAGCTTTATAACATTAGTGTAACTGTCAAGTATGTATGCTAATATATCTTCAGTGTTGCTCCAGAAATATGCTGTGTGTGTATTATCACATTGCTGCAGATACAAATCCATAAAAGCCTTACTTATGTAGTAAAGGTCAGGACTAAATGACAGAATTTTCTCCTTCAGAGTGGAGCCAACGCTATCTACTATGCAGCGAGACACGGCCACGTGGAGACCCTGAAATTCCTCCATGAAAAGAAATGCCCTCTGGATGTGCAAGATAAGGTAAATCAAGTGCCTCTACTGTCACAAACACACACTCATGCAGATGCTCACACACTCACTGTGACTCTCCACACTCTGTTATCTCAGCAATTACTCATCCATCAAACCCTTGGAGAGGCATTACTTTGATTTTCCAAAATGCTCACACACATGTACACAGAAATTCACACATTCAGACTCACCACAGTTCACACCTGGGGATAAAAACCAGTTACTATGGCATTTTATGAGCTTATTTGCTGTTGCTATGGAAACAGGTCTAGCTGAAGAAGACAGGCAGTGTGTGAGAGTGTGTTTTCTTTTGATGCCAATGTAGCTTCAGTCTCAGAGCCTGATGTAGCAGACAAAATCCCAAAAGAATTCTCATATCTCTTCAATCTTTTTCTCCACTGGAGCCATCCTCTTCTTTTTGGCCTCTTCCAGTGGTCCTAAATTAATCTACACTTCAGGCACTTCTTCGATTATTATCTTGTTCTTGTGCTTAAAATAAGTTTCATCTTACTTTGTTACACTAAACCTGAAATCACAAGCTCCTGAGTCTGTGTAACCGAAATAGTCATGAGACATTTACCATGAGACTTCCACAACAACAAAGCACTTCTTTCCTCTTTGCCTTCTTTCATGTATTTCCCAAAATTCAATAGATCTGCACTGTTTTTTCTGTCTCAAATCCATTTAAGCATTACACTTTCCCATCTCCATAAAACCGAGTCCTGTGTCATGGATATCATTTTATATAAATAGCTTCCTCTGTAATCAGCGCCTCCTCTGACTGGCAGCCATAACGTCAGTTGATGGATCGATTTTCAACAAGTCTGCTGTCTGTGTGTGCAGACGGTCAGATCTGAAGGCTTTGTTTTAGTGTTAACAGAGGAAATGGTATGACTACCAGGAATAAGCATTTCACTTTGTGCTGTTACTATACAGAACCAAAATATTAGTTTTGTTTCCACACGTGATTAGTTTTCCAGTCGTGGAAAACACATGGAAGAAGTAATATTTCTATTGAAGTCTGTTGTCCTGGAAAACTCATTTCAGTGTTCCCCCATTTGCTTTCATCTGGGAATGTGCTATAACACTCTCCATCAGAGATACAGATAACAGTACTGCCTAAAAGAGTCATGTCCAGAATTATATTAACGTTCAAATGGAAGTTTACAGACAAGAGTAGTTTGAAAAGGCTGCAACTTGATAACTGTAATGCACATTACATCAATAGTTTTTATAGGTTTATGCACAGCCCTCAGGAAATAGCTCAGATCCTTCCACTGGATAATTACTGATTAATATGTTTCAGCTGACACAAGTTCTTTAACGCTTTAACTAATGCAATGAGTAGCTTCTCATTTCATAAACAGCCATCAGTTTGATAGAGGGCATAAAGATTGGACAATACCAGGATTCATCAGGCTCAAATTGTGAAAGAGTGGTTCAGGAGCAGGAGACATCACTTTTGCACATGGATTGGCCAAGATGCATCCAGACTTGAACCCCATCTTTGGGATGGGATAGAGAAGATATAGCTCAGCGATCTGACTCTCCATCATCAATACAAGATGTGGGACAAATATTATTGCAAGTCTGGATGGAAATAAACATCTTTATGTTTCTTGTGAGACCGCATAAATATTCTGTGGCATTAACAATGACACAGCAGAGGTGTCCTCTAATCAAAGCTAAAGATGAGCCAGTGAAATAGTGAGTGTGGGACTTTTTTGTTAAGTGCAGGCTGTGTAGATTAACATTGCCTTCTTACAAAAATGCGTTAAAACCTTATGTTTATCGCATCACATTGTCTCATTTCAAAAAAGCTCATGTTTAGAACATTTCTCAAGACTGTGTGGGCCTGGCAGGGCAACTTTAATTGACATTTACCTATTTTTTTACCCCCTTGTTCCCCCTGTAGCAATACAGTAGCATTAGCTAATAACATGTAACCCAGTGTTTCTCAAACTTTTTTGAGCAAACACCCACTAACGGAATCAGGAGCCTCTGGCTACCCCCCCATCCCCCGGGTTATATAGTTGAGTAGGTAAAGCCCCCCCCTCACTTCATCATTGGCCACCCTCCTCCCACCAAATGTTACCATCACCCAAATATGTGATAAACTGTTAACTTTTATATCAGTTACATATAGTACATAGCTAATCTTTGATTATTTATGGTTCACAGCTTACATTTCCAGCCTGTATGTTTGGGAGATTGTAGACATGTAATTTTAGTGTTAGTTTATTAAATTCATTGTGCAATTTCTGAACAAAACCATGACGACCATGAAACCTTGAAGTCTTAATGTAACACATGGAGGACATAATTTGGAGTCAAAATCAAACAGAGCCTGATTATGAATTGCCACATCCCAAGTTTTAAAATAGTAATGAAATCCCACTGTGAGAAATTGAATACCTATTCAATGTATAAGTAAAAGTTATTTTTAAGCTGACAGCTGATATTGTGTGAATTCCTTTTTGTCTCTGTCAGTCTGGGGAGACTGCTCTACACGTTGCGTCTCGCTATGGAAACGTGGATGTGGTTAGCTACTTGTGCAGCATCCAGGCCAACCCAGACCTCTCAGATAGGGTAAGCACACACATAAGTAACACAGATGGTTTTTAGTTGACAGTAAGACCACCAGGTTTCATATGTTTTTGGTTTGTGTGTTCAGGAGCAGGAGATTCCGCTCCATTGTGCCGCCTGGCATGGCTATTCTGCAGTGGCTCGAGCTCTGTGCCAGGCGGGCTGCCACGTAGATGCAAAGAACCGGGAGGGAGAGAGTCCGTTACTGACGGCTTCTGCCAGAGGCTTTGTGGACATTGTGGAATGTCTTGTGGAACACAGAGCGGACCTGGAAGCCACGGACAAGGTGAATAGCTCAACTACTCATTCTAGTAGTAATGCTCTCACTAGTTGTTGGGACTACTGGTAACATCTAGTAACATCTCAATTTTTTCAATCCAACAAAAAAGTCTTGTTTTTTCTTAAGTACTTGTACCTATCATAGGTAAGTAATTTTGTTCAGTTTTTGTTATTCCGAAATCTTAAATTTGATTCCAAGTAATATTTAAGAAATCTTAAATTACTTGGCTTTCCTCAGTCTTTGAACCCTCTTAACACACATACAATACAAATCCCTAATATTAAAGTAGAGAAAATCGCAGACTTATTCTGTGTGTGTTCATGATTGTTCATGATTGTCTGTGTGCAGGATGGCCACACAGCTCTCCACTTGGCTGTAAGGAGGTGTCAGGTCGAGGTTGTTCGCTGTCTCCTTAGACACCACTGCCATATGGACCAGCAGGATCGCTATGGCAACACCCCACTGCACATCGCCTGTAAAGACGGAAACCTGCCCATCGTCAAGGCGCTCTGCAGTGCCAAGGCCAGCCTCGACCTCCCCAACAAGGTTGGTACACCCACTTCTAACCACAGCCATGTTATTCTACAACTGCTGTGGTGGTGTTAAATATTTTATTACTTACAGGTCTAATCATCCAACATCATTGTCTTTCTTCAGTATACTATTTTTCCTTCCAAAAGAATAAAAGCTCTCATGGGATGCTCTCAGGTTCTTGTATGAGCATAATGTTCGTATGTGTGACTCTTTGTGATCATGTATTCCAGTGGTTCCACAATAAGTGGTGCATCGTCATTGTTTTGTACTCTACTATTTTGATGCTGTAAATGCATTGTATATTTTGGCTATGTTTAATGCTATTTGGACCTGGAGTCTGCACAGTTGAAATACGAGGACATGGTGCTGGCCTGCACCCTGCCTCATTGTTTTCCATCCTTATGTCTGATGGATTCTTGGCCATGGCCATTATAGTGTTTGATAACCTATTATTGTACCAGCAAATAACTTATTAAAAACAAAGTGATAAAAAATAGGACAAAAATCAGTCCAATGATCTCTTACTAAAGTATCGTAATCTCCTTTGGGGAAAAATTTATTGGCTGTTAAGTTTGACAAGTCCCAAAGACCTGTCATTTCATCCATCATCATCATCATATGTAAAGTCTGTGGTTGAAACATGCCAAGCTAATGGTGCTGCTAACCTACAGAAAAACAGACACAACTACTAATAACTAGGAAATGTTCAACATCACCAAGTGATTTTAGCTGCTTGATGAACATGCAGTTACAGTGACAATTTGACATAAAATAACTTCATGTAAACTAGATGACAGACCATATCTTATCAAACTAAATCAATTATAACATCAGGAAATGCATTTAAGTTATGCTCACAGGCAAGTACTGTTATTAAGTAACTGTAAATGTCATGATACAATTGTGTATCAAAATCCTTTCAAAGGCTTGTAAGGGTAATTTCTCAGACACAACTACAAAGCTGTCTGTCAGGGCAAAAAATATGTTTCATTCAATAAAAAGAAGGTTAGAAGGTATGCCAGGTGTTGGTCACTCCTAGCCATTTGAGACAGAAACTTTGTACCCTAATACATTTTAAACAGGTGAATAATGTAAAAATTCACTCCAAGTACAGTTGTCATGGCTAGGGAAATTACCGTAGAGACCAAAATCTGTTTATTTCTGTTGTAAGGTTTGCCATTTCACATGAGTTTCTGTTGGGACTGGTGGACATTTGGATTCAGCTGGACGTACAAGGAACTGCCACTCAGCTCAAGCCCGGAGAGCATAAATATATGACTATAAAGTGAAATTCATTCTTCTGTCGGGTGACATCCAGTTTACCATGACTTTATCTCAGAGACTGTGTTGTCTTCTCTCAACGCTGCTGACACACAAAAAGCAGACTTTCCTCCTTCATGTAGATGATCTTGTCTTTCCATGGAGCTCTCTCTTACCTTATTTATATTTGATTGGAGTTCCATCTTACATTCCTTCTCTGCCAAACATCACTTTTGTGCCTTTGGTAATATTGCATTCTCTTTCGTCATTTTTCACTTTGATATACTCTACAGGGGGAATACTTTCTCAGCTGTTTTTGCATTTTGTTTGGTGTCATTCGGGATGTGATGTGCATCAGGAGCAGACTGGAGATGTTTTGATTTATTTATTATTGTCAGTTTGTGCCTGGTTTTTTAAGGTGGTATTTCACACATTGCTGACTCTGTGCCTGGATTTGTATTCATTGTCATTTTCTCACTCTGTGGAGACAAATGCAAGGAGCGGAATATAAAATGTCTCCTTTTCTGTTTACAGAAGAATAGAATATGATTAATAACTTCTTGCATCTTCGCATTGTGACAAATGGCAATTGATTGAAATTCTGTGTTTAAAAGTACTTAAATTTCTGGTTAAATGTCGCAAAAGTACACTCAAGTAAACACACTAGTAAAGGTACTGGTTCATCTTCTTCACTACAGTGCCAAAGTATAGAGAACTGAACCTCACTTCATGTTAATATAATGTAGGAATGGACATTTCAAACAAAAACAGTAATTGATAATTGGATGTTGTCAGACAGTGTGTCCATTCCTCCCATTCTTGCTGAACGTCAGCTGCAGAAAACCACTAGAAGCTGTCCTCAACTGTAAAATTAAGATACATTTTTTTTAAAGACAGGCCAATAGTTGCGGAAACCATTTGATTTTTTTTTTTTTAAATATAACAGTTATTTGAGTATTTGAAAATCGTGACCTAGCTTTAATATAATATCAAAACTATTAACATATTGTAACTTAAACTCTAACTAAAAACTAATGTATTAAAAATAATGAACATGAACTTTCTTCTACCATGCACTTTTCAGTGACAGTAATAGCATGGCACCTTTTCCATGCGATTCAGTCTCCATTTACTATCTGTTCATCTTGTTTTGTTTTGTTTTGTTTTAGATCGTTTTCACTTGTTTTATTTATCATGTATGATTTGAACAATGGATTCACCAAGTGATGGGCTTTCCTCTGTGCTGCTGTCTTATCCATTTAGGTTGAAATTGGTCTCAATGTTGTGAAGGCACACAATGGGTAGTTCCCCTTAAACACATTAAAACTAAAAAGTAAGAAGTAAAGAGCCTGTTTTGAAAATGTTAGTACATATGCATAGTCAGAGTAAATGTCTACTTTTCTTCAGTACTTATTTTTGTGATGATTACATGAAAACTCTACTTATAAATCAAATGTGTAAAATTTAACTAACTGGTGGTATGACATATATTAGTTATTTCATTCATGTATAATGACCTGAAAATAAGAACATTTTTGTCTCCAGTAATTCTTTTGCTCTATTCATTGAATGAACCATTTTATCTACAGAGGAAGCATTCATTTTTCTGTGTATTTTTGTATTTTCTCATGATGTTACTACGGTAACTCAGATGGCCTTCTTTTTTCATTTTATAGTGGGTGGCATCCACCGTTGATGATGTTTATATCCAGGCTATGTCCTGAACCCTCGAGTAACAGTATATGACCTCCCACCTCAGATTTTCTTTCATCTCACAACAGAGGATTTTTTTTTTGGTGTATTTAAAAAAATGATCAGCATAATGACCATTTTTGCCCTTACCTCTGTTTTTTGTAGTCTTATTGTCTCATCGGCTCTGAGTATTTCTTTCCTGTCTTTATCCAGTATGGCAGAACCCCACTCCACTTGGCAGCCAATAACGGTGGACTTGAGGTCGTCCGTCACCTCTGCCTGATGGGAGCTAATATTGACGCCATTACCAATGTAAGTCACATGGTCTTTTTACTTTATCCTGTTTTTGTTCACTTTGCATTGTAGTATAGGAGTATATGACTATTACACAGAGCAGTGAATGTGTCTGGAGGGGTGTCTTAATGTATTTCATGTTGTAGGCTGTAAAAACTGGTTTCTGTGTGACCAGTGATGCTCTCCAAAAGCTGAATACATTAGCATGTAGAGAGAAGCTGTCACTGTGACAGGTTTAGTGTGTAATTTTCTGGTGGATATCTGAGGGTTCACTGAGCTGGATAAACACATGACACAGCTCCTACAGAATGCAATCAGGACACATTATTGCCTCTGTTGTTTCAAACATCTGTATGGGGTCAGCCGGAGCTACAGAGTGGTTTTGCTTTTAAAGTTGAATTAATCTCAATATTAACACCCCCATACTGAACTACATAATACTGCTTTTTTCCTGCCTGTGTGGGTTAAATGCTTTAAAACCTTTTGTCAGGATTGAAATTCATTTAACCTCTTGAACCATGCTACCCATCTTCCATTTTTAAAGTTAAGCAGCTTAAAAGTTTTGATAAAATATTCCTTTGCCCATCACAGCCCATTTACATAGTATTTGCTGACTCAAACATTTTTTAAGCTCTTCATCATTCATATACTGACTGAAATACTCAAACTCAAGTAGTAATTTTTAAAGGCAATTCCATGTATCCTGTGAATCATTTTGTACAAGAATGTGTTAGTAACTATGTCACTTCCATAACACATCCCTAAGCCCTCCCAAAGGGGGGGGTTCCCACATCTGTCGTTGCTATAGAAATAAATAGCACAGGTAGCACGGTATTTACACAGATACATAGAAGAAAGCAGTGATAGTAACATTTAATTTCACTAGTATTTCATTGTACGAACACAGGACCTTTCATCTTTGTCTGATCGACCTAATTCCATTTATAAATATGTATGCTCACATTGAGGATGAAACACATTCAAGAAACAGACTGAACAGCAAAGGATTTATCACGTGTTGGCAGTAACAGTCTGGATTGTCCTTTTGGTCTTTGGTGTGGAGCACATGGCAGTGACTCCTTCAGAAAAAGACCTGGATACTGATTAGTCTCAACAGAGTCCACATTTCTGCCGAGTGCTGGTCCATCCCAGGTGAAGTCTACAAGCCCTCAGAACACAGTTAACATAAGGCTTCCTTTTGGCTCAGTTAAGTTTGAACTGGAGTTTGTGGTTGTATGTCCATGTTATAGAGCTTGATCTGCACAATAGGGCTGCATGATTTTGGCCAAAAATAAAATATAGATTTTTTCCCCTAAAAACTCAAATTTGGATTTTGATTTTTGGGTAAAACTACATAAGACACCAGACGTCGGTATGTTGTTTTTATGTGCAGTCCGCAATGTGGGTTGGTCAGTTTCTGTTCTGCATCTTTAGGTAAAGAAAATAACTACATTGCAACAGCATTTAATATTTGAATAATAACATTTAATAATGAAAATAGTATTCATTATTGAATCATGATACACTCTATTACATAGTGCACAGTTTTTGTCATACATTCAATTCTTCTTGGTCTTCTTGGCTCTAGAACTCTCCTGTTCAGAAACTCTGCTGGTGGCAGCCAACCTATTATGGTTCAGTCCACAGATTAACACTAGAATAATTGTATTTGAGACACTCACCTTTCGTTGAAGCAGCCGTAGTGTAGGAAAAAAAATCCCTTCACGCACTGATCTTCCAATTACCTCAGAAAGGTGCAGTGTCACGTACAATTTTTACCCCGCGTATTATTTTTGTACTTCTGGTGTTTTCGCACATGTGCACTATGTGGGTAAATGTGGTACAGCGTGCTGGTTTTACACACATATTATTTTTTACCCCATTAACTGTGTAGTTTTGAATATAGAAATAAAGAGAAATTTACTATAGTAAATGATAAATAAATGGGGCAAATTCAGTACGACAGGTTTCACTACCAGATGTTTTGTGGTTCCGCAGGCCCGATGGTTTGGAGCATGTGCATAATTCTTAGGGGGTAAAGAAATATGGGGGGGGGAATTGTACAGCGGCACGGAGTGCGCAGCTTCTTATTGAAAATAGTAGGTCTATTGTATATATGTATAATAACCCTAATGCAACGATGATGATTTTTTGTATCAAATGTATGGTGTGGCAGCAGGGATTTTTCCCCTGCAGTACGCCATGGCAAAACTTTACCAGCGGAAACACTGTGTGTGTGATGTGGGATGTCATTTGGACTAGATAAATATGGACAGATGGTGTCTAGAAGAGGAAAGGTGATCACAACTGAAGGGGTTGAACTACCTGAAGGGAACACTGCAGATGTGCAGGACAGTTACAAATACCTGGGGATCCCGCAGGCAAATGGCAATCATGAGGAGGCAGCTCGGAGGTCAGCCGCAGCCAAATTCCTACAGAGGGTAAGGCAGGTCCTGAAAAGTCAGCTGAATGGCAAAAATACGATCCAGGCCATTAACAGCTATGCCCTGCCAGTAATCAGATACGCCGCTGGCATAATATCCTGTCCACTGCAAGAGATATAAGCCACTGATACCAAAACAAGGAAGCTCCTTACCATGTGCATTGTTAGACCTGGGCATTTTGGGGTGTTTTGGAGACTGTGACATACTGTAAATGATCTCCATCATCCTAAAGCAGTCAGTGTCACAGTAGACTCCCATCCGTGGGAACCCCCCCCCCCCCCCCAGCAATACTGACCACGACATACCTGTTGATGTCTTCAAGTCTTAACGATTCCCATGCTCCTTACCATGCATCCACCACGAATATATCAAGAAGATGGCCCCTAATAACTAACTGCTGAGTGAATGTCTCAGGCAACAAAAGCCCAGTAAGGAGGAGGAACCCCAGTTATCACGGAAGGACAAGCCCTTGCATGGCATGTACCACCGACAAATTGAGGAAGTGGCTGATATCGAGAAAACATACCAGTGGTTGGAAAAACCCGGACTGAAAGACAGCACAGAAGCATTAATGGATGCACAAGAACAGGCCCTGAACACCAGAGCAATAGAGGCAGGGGTCTACCACACCAGACAAGACCAGGTGTAGGTTGTGTAGAGAAGATCCTGAGACAGTGCAGCACATTACAGCAGGGTGCAAGATGCTGGCAGGCAAGGCCTACATGGAGCGGCATAACCAGGTAGCGGGAATAGTGTACAGGAATATCAGTACACACATGCACTGGAGGTCCCAGGGTCAAGACGGGAGACACCCCAAAGGTGATAGCAAAGAAACAGGCCAAGCTCCTGTGGGACTTCCAGATCCAGACCAACAAGATGGTGATAGCCAATCAGCCTGATATAGTGGTGGTCAATAGACATCGGAAGACAGTGGTAGTGATAAATGTAGCAATCCCAAGTGATAGTAACATCAGAAAAAGAACACGAGAAGCTGGAGAAATACCAAGGGTTGAAAGAGGAGACAGAGACAACGTGGGGTGTGAAGGCAACAGTGGTACCAGTAGGGGAACTAGGGTGCATGTTGGTCAGTTTGCTAAACTGATAGAGAGGTAAATTGACTCACTGATGTATGATCAGACATGGACTTTTGTTTTGAGCAGACTGAGCCTGCTGTGTTTCACCTGTCCCATTATTTGTCACCTCATCCTTCTGATCAGCTTTGCACCATTTTGGACGGTTGATGCTTGTCTTATCTCATGTGATGGTCAGCCTTTTACCACCTTCCACAGTCTTCACCAGAGCCCACAAAAATCAACCAGCAATTTTTGTCATTGTCCCTGAGTTTACTTTACTATTTTACCTCTTTTTTGCATAGATGTTGATGCATTTAGTTTATTGTAAATTTGATCATTTGATATATAACCAGAAGACATATAACTTGCATTGAAACATTTTTCAGCAGGCTTCACTGCCATATGCCCAACACTGAGGTTTCTTTTTCCTCTCTCTGCATTCTCTAGCTGTTAATATTGTATGACAGCTGATGTGCTATGCATATTTAATCTAGAAAGCACATACTGAGATGTATAATTCATTCTCTGGTGTTGTGTGGTCAGGGATTTTTTTGTAAAATAGAAGGATGAACCCTGGTCTCTTTTTCTATTATTTTGCTTAGTTTTTGTATAATGTCATTGCAGTGTTTTTCCCTACCATTATATTAGGGTGGTGCGAATCCCCCCACCCCCCAACAGCACCCCTAGCCCCCCTAGGGGGGCACAAGTTAAATTTATTTAATTTTGTTTTCTGTATGGCACCAGATCACAACAGAAGTCATTTAAAGATACGTTTCCAATAGAACAGGTCCTTACCTTACACACACACACACACACACACACACACAGACACATACACACACATACAGGTGAACACACTCGCACCAGTGGCTATAAAGCTAGGGGAAACACTGGATCAGAGTGTTCTGGCTTGAAAGGAGCAGTCACATATGAAGTATTGAGTTTGAAACAAATTATTAGACTGTTCTCTTGTGTAATAATGCACTAATCTTACCCAGGGTGTTAGGATGATTAGTTTTTTTTGGTTTTTTTTAATCTAAGTATGGGTAGGTAATAGCTTTTTAATTACTTGAGCAGTGGATTCATGTTTCAACCCTCCAGTATACATTTTAACAGACCATAGAGATTTACACTGAACAGATTTAATGTAATAAGGAGCTACTGTAGATGATCTAATATTCATCTCCATGCTTAAGGTAAACATAACACCATCAGTAGTATTAATTGTGACACCCTCCCATCTGTGAGTCCCATGAATCTGCTTGTGTATGAAATCACACCGATTGGTCATTTCCATTCATTTGTGCTCTGATAACATTATCTAACCTTACATCAGAGCAGTTTTAGGGTTTGACAGTGTCAATATGCAAACACAGGAAAAGGATAGAAAATGTGTGGCGGGGGGGGCAGTTTTGAGGCTGTTGGGGTAGGTTTTCCCCACAGCAGCAGCCAGAGCTGGGCACTGACAGATGGACGAATTACTGAAAGAGATGTGGAACTTGATGGAACTGGAAAGCGTCCGTGGCGTATGTGCTGAGGGGAATAACAAGAGTGACAAATCAGGACAGTTTGAGAGAAGGAAGAGAGGGCACAGAGCAGTAAAGTGCATGTGCTGTTCAGATTGCAAATATGTGTAATCTACTGAATCAGGACGGTACTTAATGCATAATGACTGCTGGGATGGGACTTGTTCAGGGTTGTTACCAGTACATTAAGTCTTAATGGATTTATGTACACAGGCAGTACAGAAATCGACAAGAAGGCATCTTTCCAGTTAGTGACGGACTCTAGATTCAGTGCAGTCATGGTCAGATGTGTTTATCTCCCCCATCCATCAATCCATCTTCATCATGGCCACCTCCTCTAGTTCCACTGGGGAGATTCCAAGGCGTTCCCAGGCCAGCCGAGAGATGTAAATCCCCCAGTAGAAGTAAATATAAAAGGACACTTCCTTACAATTTCACATCATTAAGTGTAATTGCCTTTAAAGGAAGTGAAAAGACAGAAAGGAGCATAACCAGGTTGTTACTAACACGAGTCCATCATGGTCTGAGGTCAGTGGTCATTGTCACCATTGTCAGGCACCAATAATATTAAAAAGTACAGAGAGATTTTCACAACATATGCTGCCTACAAGGTGGGGATGTTCACACATATTCCAACAAGGAAAAGCAAAACCACACTGTGCACGGTGTACAAACGTTCTTTAACGTATTTCAGCCCAAATTGAGAAATGGATGTGTATTTTCCAAATGAAATGAAGTCGGTCCAACAAAACATGAAGTATGTTGTATTCTTACTGACAATGAAATAGAAGTCAAAGGACATTTTAATATCAGTGCATGTAAGTCATGTAACTATTGTAATCTAACATTTGATGACTTTTACGGAAAAGCATGTTGAGACATAATCCCATAGTAAGTACCAACATTTTTAATAATAGTAAGAATATATCATATTTTTTTACAGTAACACATTGAAGTTACTGTATTTTTATATCATAACACAATTGCACAGAACACTGATTGTTATAAATGACAGGGTGACATGTTAGTCTTCCAGAGTAACAGAACACTCTATGTATTACTGCACATATTAAAGCTAGATGGGGTAAGTAAATGGAGATGATTACACTGTATGTTTTTCTAATATACACACCACTTTTTTTCTCTTTCCTGTCTCTCTGTCAGGATGGAAAGACGGCAGAAGATTTGGCTGCTACTGAACAACATGAACACATAGTTTCACTGTTGGGAAAACTTAAAAAGGTAAGATACATTTACAGTCACACATCCAAGATTAAAAAACACTGCTGATAGAAATCTACTGCTATTCATAAAATGTTTTGAAAACATTGCACTTATATGAACAGTGAGTTTGTATACAATCTGCAAACGTCAGGGCAGTTATACATCATAAAACAGAGTAAAGTCTGGAAATGCTTGTAAATTATGAAACCACATTGATTTCTAAACACTGTAAGTAGTTGATTTGTTCCAATTATATAACATGGAACTTTATATTAATTTTCAGTTTGTGGTTACATGAACTTCAAAAGCGAATGCTGATTTAGGTGTTTACATCCACTGCTATTATGTGAGTTTTAAAAGATGGTTGTTCATCTTCTTCTTCATCATCATCACAGTTTAAAAGTGTACTAGGTAGAGCTAATATTTCAGACAATAACACATGTCCTGAGTTGTTGACTGAGGAGCTGATGGATGAGCTTTTGCATCCTGAACCCAACTGAACCACTGGTCTGGATCATATAATGTTTCAGGATCCTCCACAGTTTGTCAAAGCCTACATCTAACATTTGTTTGGGAGCTCTTCCCTATACGGTGGCATTTCATTGCCATTTCCAGTTTTTATTATTTGTCATTTCTTGTATAAATTCAGTGATTGTTTGAGTCTCCATGTTGGTCCTTACATGCCCACATGCAATTATCCACTAAGTCTGTTTCCAATGCACTTATCATTCATCAATACTACAACTTGTCACCTCCCAAACCTAAAAATGTTTTAGTGACAGAGGTAATACATGCAATTGGTGTTGCCTCTGAAGCATTATTTGGACAATATTAAATTGCAGGATGGAGCATATTATCATCATAACGGTGAGATAAAGGCAATTAAAGGAACACAGATGGGTTGTGCTAAAAGTGTTGGGCTGTCCTTAGGAAAAGTGTTGTAAAAGTTTTGAACAGTAGTTTACTTTCCTTACTTAAAAAGTCATATATAGTGTGTTAAAAGTTTCAGTGTGATTCCAAGGGGAGAGAAACAACCTAAATGATGATGCACAGGCAGGTTTCACAAACACTCATCACACTTGGTCTGTTTCAGTGTGGAGGTGTGGAGAGAGGTGTTTCCACAGGCATGTGTTAGCGTTCCACCATTTTTAGACTCGGTGACAGTCACTTATTCAACACATACAGGTAGAAGAATCAGGAGTTTCTTTGTGCTTTGTTGTCACCTAATCAAACCTGTGAAATGTACTTCCCCCTGTGCAGCTAACCACCAAGTACAGCCATATACATACTGTCCTGGTGCATGGATCCATGTCAGACTGTACATGGGGAAGTTCAGTCCAGTGTTCCCAGTTGAACTGGCTGACATCCAGTACACATAGACTTTGTACCCGAAGCCGACGTCTCCTCTAATCCGTTTTTCCAGAAAACCTGCTGAGATTCAGTGCAGAGCGTGAAAACATCAAAGTGGCAACTGTGAAAAGAGTCATCCTCTGCATATGTTGGGCTAATTTAAGACACTTTGGCACATTGATGCCAGTTTTAGAGAAAGGGCTGACTTCCCAAGAACCTTAACAGAGAAGATAAAACAGAGAACTGTTGTTGAACACCTCAAATTGAACACCTGCTTTTGTTGTGTTTAGATGTGAATCATCCTCATGGACATTATAAACTCTATTTAGTCAACTTGTTAGCTGTAACCCAGGTGGGAGTATGCCATGCTCTCATATCCCACACAACCACTCACTGGATTTGTGGCCACTTTTGATCTATGATTCATCTATTGGATGATTTCTGACATGTTAACAAATGTTATCTGTTGATGTTGCAGGGTACAGAGGCAGCCAGCCTTGGACATGGCTTCTATTTTTATTATTTTTAACGTTTCTTATTTTTATTTTTTAAGGTTCAGTGTGTTCTGTTTTAATGACTGAAATGGAATATAATATTGATTATAATCTCTTCATTAGTGTGTAATCACCTCATGATAATACCATTCAGGTATTGTCATAACCTACTACACTGTCCGGCCAAAAAAAGGCAGGACATGCAATATTTCCCTGCCCCACCTTTGGTTTTGATTACAGGAGACATTTACTGTGACATCTTTTTTGCCACATAGTGTTTAAGTATGCTTAAGTAGTGTCACAATAAAGTTCATAATATTTTTTTCCATCCAAAGTTGCATTAATATTTGATTATTGATGATGGAGAATCGGACCACTGCATCAAGTCTTCATCACATCCCAAATTAGAGTCTGGACTTTATG
>JAPQRQ010000028.1:6908291-6925353 GCA_037367365.1 Apogon talboti
ACCCCCAGAGGACCAGGGTTTATAGATACACCAGGAATTCCATCCAAGATTTTTGTCCAACTCATTTCTTGGACACTAATCAGCCGAATCTTTTTACATTTCACACACATGTTCTTTACCAACAGGAGAGGTGCAGTACACAGTTCGATGACTGAATTTCAACTTTTGGATTTTTTTATTTTTTTTTTTACAAATATTTGAAAAGATTGAAAGTTAAGACTCAAAATTTAGCCCTACTAGGCAGGGTGTCAGTGAGCAGGAGGGGCAAAGTGTTGTGTGACTGGACAGGTGTCTTACTAAGCTCCGCCCACTTTTTCCACTCTCATTTTATTTTATTTTGGTTTCAACCTGACAAACTAACTGACTGAAGCACCCAGATTTGCAAGGCAAAATTGCTGCCTGTGTGGAAGTCCAGTGTTTCCAGACAGAGCAATGTAACAACTTCAGTTTGTCATCAGAAAATCAACCAGGTTTAGCAGACTCACCCTGAAGGGCAGGTGGACAGCCAGTAGGTGACACACTACAAAAAAACCTACTACTAAAGGAGGACATTAACATTCATTTTTTATTACACTTTTACTGGTGAAGTCTTAATATCAGTATCAGAGTTGGAAGGCTAAGTGACGTACTGAGGCATTGTCCCCTATGAAATGCATTTTAATATGTGTGTGTGTGGTCACCAGTGACTGTCATCTGTCATTATTAAGTCAAGTAATTCACTTTACAGCTTAAACCCTATGTTTTAAGTCATGATGCCACTATGTCTTTTGTTTTTCTCATTTAAAATAATACTCTTGGAAAAAAAACATTTGCAAGATACAATTCTGCAAGATCTCATATCCTCGTAGTTAAGACTGCAACATCCTTTTTTTTAATTTCCAACCGGGCCCTATATTTAGAAATATTAATCTGACAATCTCAAGACAGAGTGGATATAATAACTAACCCCACAATGAAAAGCAGTAACATAAACATTTACAGTCCTCTCTGCTTTTACAATTAACCCTGTAAACCCTAACAGTAGTTCCATTAACCTGTGGCGGCTGTGGCTCGGTTGGTGGAGTGGGTCGTCCAATGATGGTTCAAATCCTGGCTCCCACTGTCCATGTGTTGAAGTGTCCTTGGGCAAATTGCTAAATTGCTCCTAACTCCACTCATTGTAGCTAAAACAGTTGGTTCTTCTCTATGTTCATCTAGTTCAGAAAAGTCTCTCTTAGAGAAGTCAAGCCTATGCAGCGACAGGTCTGTGGTAAGACTCCCCGATGTGTTCAGTGTGGTGTGAAAAGCACAACCCGAGCGCACACTCACACTTTTTTTTTCAGTCCGCACCTGTTATTTGCTCTCTATCCGGCCTGCCTCACACACATACATGCCATTGTGTTTGCTTTAACCCCTTTATTTTGCGGCGCTCAGAGCCATTACCTTGCAGACAGATGTGATGCACGCTCAGATAATGGTCAGCTACGTGAGCCGTATAGAGTTACCAATCCCTTCCTCTATACTATCTCCACATCTGAAGCCTCTGTCACAAATGAAGGGGGTTGAAAGAGCTTTTTCTTGTTCGTTCACTCACAGCTGAACTCAGTAACAGTCTGTATTGACTCTGCTTTCTATCTGCAGCGATACGTGACAGGAGTCCACAGAGAAATACAAAGAGGCAGACCTGAGCAGGAATTGGCATCATGGTGTCTGTCTGTTAATTTGTCTAAATAAATAGATTTGTATCCCAGCAAATGGAATAATCTTAAAAGCACCAATTTAGTGCCTTTGTGAGCTTGTCCTCAGTCACAATATGGCACCTCAAATTAAGTGAATGTTGGCCTTTGTTCTGTGTCAATATTACTCGTATTACTTGAGATGTTGCTCAACATCAGCAGAGTCTGGACCACAGGGGCAGAGCAGTTTAATCCAACACTATTTTTAGAGGCTCCAAGCAGATCAATTCCTTTCCTTTCCTCTTTAAAAAAAAATGATGTTGAGTTTGTGAAGTGGAGGTAGTAGGGGACACTTAATGCCATGTCCATACTAACACAGACACTAAGCACATATGTTTTCCTCTATTTCTTAAAAAAAAATGTATCCACATGGCTCCAAAAAACTGCAAAAATATTCCATGTCAAAGGCAACCTGTGGATGTTTACTTCATGTCACTCCCCACGCTCACGCTCCCCATACTTTGGGCGCTATGTTGTTGCAGGGTGTGTCAGTTATTAAAGTAGTATAATCAAATCCACAAGCAACAAGTAACAGTCACATCAGTTCATCATACTCTGAAGTCTAATCCCTGCCAAAATCACTAATGTTATATATATGGTGAACAGGACTAACAGGTTTCAGAAAACCAACCGCTAAACAAGCCGCCCATAAGAGCATGTGTTCTCTACAGACCCTGTAATGTCATCACTCAGCAGTTTGGAGCTGAAGAAGTCAAAAACATAAATGAGCAAATAGTTCATTTTTGTCACTTTAGTGCAAAACACAGAAAACAAACTCTAAGTGTGCTCCTCCAAAGTGTCCAACAGATGAAAAGTCTGCAGACTGGAGAAAGTATTTTCTGTAAAACATCGCCCCCATGTGTTAGGAAAGTTGTATTTATTCGATTAAAAAAATCCAACATCACTTGGCTTTAGGAATTTAAAACAGACCTAATCTAGTATGAACTAAAGAATGTCTACTATTGACCAAGATTTACACACTTTACATGTACAATAAATTTTGTTGAGAATTACGTTTGAGTATTTGAAATTCTTGATTTTAAGAGCATTTTTTTATTTACAGTGGAACTCAAATAGTGGCACATGAAATCCTCACCATGTAACATTGCTAACTGACCCATCTCATCTCTACCAGCGTGTGTGTAATACTACAGACTGTACTGGGATGTACTGGCATCTGTCTGATACTACAAGCTCTATAGAAATGTAGGAAGCCACAAATATAGTCCTGAAAAAAACAAGCAGTCAGGTTACAGATCATGTTTGCAGACCTGGAGAACAAGGAGGAGAGGCTGCAGACTACAGGACCACCCAAGTAGTGTACAACTGTGTCAGGGGGTGTTTGTGCCACAAGGCTGACTCCCTGGTACCAATAGGGTACACTCTGACTCTCCTTAAATATTGTGCAAATGTCTCTAGAACTGGAGTCTTATCAAACATGTACGACAGATCTGATGCAGGTGCAGGGGCTGAAGGAAAACGCATGTTGTAACCCAAATTATACACCATATCTTCTCCTGACATGTGTTCCAAGTTTCTGGAGATTTAAAGCATTCCGAATTCTACAAAAATCGTACTGCGTTTTGTTTAATGTGTCATCATGGTGACAGTGTATGAGAAAAGGTCAAAACGCCTCAATATGTAGTCTCATCAAAGTCTTGTGGTTCTCTTGATGAAATGTCAGCTGAATTGCATACATGGCGTAGGGAGTTAAAATATGGGGTCATTTACTTTTTGTTACTAGTGGGCAGCGCTATGACTTAGATATACCTATGACTGCGATATACCTATATCTAAGACATAGTGTTTTGCTTATGTCTTCACTCATGGAAATTTCAAACAGATCTGATCACAGGGAGCCAAGATGAAGCATTGTTTCATTGTTTATGGCAAAGATTCTCCAGGAGTCTGAGGTTCTGGAGCTCTACGTCCCTGATGTGTCATTCTGGACTCCAACCTGTCTGGTCTTACCTGTGCCATCCATTGTCTGTGCTGCTTGTTGCTTTTTCCCTATGCTTTTCTGGTCTCTCTCCTCTTTCCACTGCTCCCAACCATTTGAGACAGACTGCCGTCCACCAGGAGCCTGAATCTGTGAAGTACATGTATTATGATGGGCGTTATAATGTATACTTACTTACTTAAGCCTGTTACTCCTTGAAGGAGCATAGGCCACTGACCATATTTCCCCACCTCATCCTGTCCTGTGCCAGCCTCTCCAGATCTTGCCATCTGTGTCCCGCTCTTTCCAACTCGGCTGTGACACTCCTCCTCCAGGTGTTTCTTGGCCTCCCTCTACCACACTTGCCCTGTGGGTTCCACTGCAGGGTTTGACGTGTGATGGATTTCTGAGGTTTTACGCAACGTGTGCCCAATCCAACCCCATTTTGGTTTCTTTATGTCCACTTGTATTGCAGGTTGCTTTGTTCTTTCCCACAGCTCTTCATTCTTTATTTTATCAGGCCATCTGATGTTAAGAATACGTATGAGGCAGTAGTTGATAAAGACTTGTAGCTTGTTCAGGAGGTTCTTTGTTGTTTTCCATGTCTCAGATCCGTAGAGGAGTATGGTTGTTATGCTGGAGGTGAATAGGTGTGTTTTGGTCTTTAGTCTGATGTTATGTGCTCTCCAAATAGCCCCATCATGCCAAATGCAGCTCTTGCCTTTCCTATTCTCCTCTTTACATGTATAATGTTTAAACTGAATTGAATCATTTGTTCATCTGTTATGGACGACCCCAAATGACAGATTTGCTTCAAACCACATGGATACAGGTTGCTGAAAATAGTTGATGTAAGTCATCATTAATTTTGTGTTCAGCATTTTTTTGGACTGTTAGGCCAGGTCACTCTTGGAAAACAGATTTTGATATCATTGAGAATTTCACCTGGTTAAATAAAGAATCTAAATAACCTCTCCAAATACTGTAATAATATGAAAACCAGAGAGGCTACCTATCTCATCCATGAAATGAAAGTAGTAGAAGCCCACATAGCATTTCCTCCAGTAGATGTGCAGATGTCTTTTGTCAATTGAAATGAGGTAACTTTTAAGTGAGCTTTTAAGTGCTGCAATGGAGTATAAGTATTGGGACACTGTGAATTCAGGTGTTTCTTTTATAACGGGGGTCTGGGCTACAAAGAAATGCTGGCAAATGTCATAATATAGTTTTATATTGGGAAAAATATTATTATATTGCATTGGTTAGTTCTGTTTAAACTGTTATCTTTGCTTCCAAAATGCCTCAGAGATGGTTTTTACTTGGGTGGATGGTTTTCTCTCAACATTGATTTTTTTTTTGTTTGTTTGTTTTTAAATCCCTGACTATGATTTTAAATGTTCTACCTCTAAATTAAATATTTTTGGTTCTCTGACTAAATAATCACTTCTACCACAACTAACCATCTACTTTCTTCACATCTCACTTAGGAAGAAAATTTTCCCATTAAACTTTAAGTAAATATTGATGTTTATAAACTATATGGACAAAAATATTGGGACACATCATGTCTTACAGCTGTAAGATGTCGTGTTTATGCTAATTTGAGATAAAAACATCAATATTAATAACCAATATGATATTTATCCCAATGTAAAACTATATCATGACATCAGTCATTATTGTTATGTAGCCAAGACCCTGTTAGAAAAAAACACCTGAATTCAACGTGTCCCAATACTTTTGTTCATATAGTGTATATTATGAGCTTTACCTCTAGATGTAACAGTTGGTCATGGACTCTTTCTGAGTGGATTGTAAAGTGTGCATTAAAAAAAAACTCGTATTACTTTTAATAAGAACTTTTATATTGTAATAATTAATAAAGTTTATTTTAACAGACATGCATCATAGGCATACAGTGGCTGGGTGCTGCCATGTTGAAGCACACATATGATGTAACGATACATTTATACGAGTTAAATGTGGGCATACAAATAATGAAAATAAAAATGGAGTGAAACCCACATGTGTGATGCATCAGAACTGACTTGCTCATTATGAGCAATACAGAGGTGATCATTTCTTATTTCTATCTGTCAGTGTCCTGTACTAAACTATTTTCCTCTGCTTTTTTCCCCATCTCAACATTTGTATTTTTGTCTTCTTTTGTTCTTGTGCGTATGTAACTGATTCACTATTGTAATGTATTTTATTGTTGTTTTTAACTGGTCGTTGTGAGTGTTTTGTAAGGTATCATTAAATAAAATGCATATTACTTTATTATCACACTGCATCCAAAATAAAGTATAGACATTTGTTTATAATAATTATCTGCTTATTATTAATTAATTTGTTCTGAATGTGGAAATTTCCCCAAAGAAAGACCATCTTTTTATGATCATTTTAAAGCACATAATAACTTCTTTCATATCCTGTACTAATGTGTTTTTTTTCTGTGTGTGTCTTCAGTGTCAGTGAGCATTTCCAACCTGTACCCAGGCTGTGAGAACGTGAGCGTCCGCAGTCGCAGCATGATGTTCGAGCCCAGTCTGACCAAAGGGGTCCTAGAAGTGTTCTCCCCTGTCCACAGCGCTCTGTCCACGGCTGACGAGCAGGCCACCAAGGCCATTGACATCCAGCACACCAGCATCCACGGTTAGGCGCACACACACACACACACACACACACACACACACACACCTACACACACACACACACACACGGAGGTGCACACAGTAAAAGTCAAAGATTACCTAGGATGGCACATAGGAGGTGTTCTGGGTCTAAGGGGTGATCACTGATTTTTAGATTTCCAGACAGTGATAAAATAGCTGTTGGTACACATCATATGATGATATGTGATCAGGCTACAGAAATAACTGAGTGAAAGCATGCTGCCTGTGTCTTCCATCAGGTGTTGGGGACTTCAGTGTGTGGGAGTTTTCAGGAAACCCTGTGTATTACTGCTCTTACGACTACTTTGCGGCCAATGACACTACAGCGATCCACGTGGTCCTGTTCAGCCTGGAGGAGCCCTATGAGACCCAGCTGGGACACATCACATACTGGCTGAACCTGCTTAAAGCCCTCACGCTGCCGCAGGACAACATTGGTGAGCACAAGGACACTCACATTGGACCATTTATGGTGATGAACAATCTTAAAATACAGGCATGCAATTATAAGGTTGCTGACAAATTCAGAAAAATTAACTGTAGATTAATTAATGATTAATTAATTGATTATGTAATTATTAATTAGTATTGTGTTCTAACTTTCATAGACAGCTAAATATCCTCCGTGGCTTAGTGGGCAAGGCTGGGCAATAGGAACATAAACATTTAATTCAAGTCAATATCGTCATCATCAGTATCAGCAGACAATAACAACAGCAAATGCCACATTTTGCAGATATCAATGTGTAATAATGTAAATTATGCAGTAAAATATAAAGCATCTAGTAAAAGACTGGACTAGAGTGACAAGAGAATCATATTTATAATGACAATAATGCAACTAAACATGTCTTACATTTTAAGTTTTGGAAGAGGAAGGATTTTATTAGAAAAGACTGATCACAAGGAAGTGAGTTGAGAGGGGAGGTATAAACCTTCATCTGGTCAGTGGGCACATAATACTAATCTGATCTGCCTTCTCATAAGGAAAAAAATTAGACACCTTTTCTCATTATGAGACAATAGCTTGTAAATATGAGAAAACTTCAGCCTAGTTATCAGTCATCATGCAACATTGAATCTAATGAAGATCTCAGTAAAAACATTAATATAAAATACAAGAAGTAAAATCCAACATCCTGATTCTGATCTCAAATTTGTCATATATGTATTTGATCTTTTCTTGTCACTTTGAGACAAGGCATTTCATTGTTTGTCTTCAGTGAACGCAGTGCACTTCTAAAGTTAAATAACCATAAACACTTCATCTCATTATTTGTAGATCCATTACCTTTGGCCCGTTTGCCCTGTGCGTCTGATTTCACTTTTAGTTTGAGACATGAATATTAAAGGATTATTTAACCAACTTACAAATGTCTCAAAATAAATAGAAATATCCATTGTATTGGCAACAAGTTAGATCCTTTGTGGCAGGTAGAGCTATTTTATGTATGTCATAAATGAATAGAAATAATAGAAATAGCAGATTCTCTTTTATATTTCCTGTTTGACTCTAAAGTGTTTCTGCCTGTCTTAGTTTCTTGTATTTTGTTGCTGTAAACACTGCAATTTCCCCACCATGGGATCAATTAAGTCATATCTTATCTTATGTCAAAACAGTTCTATTCTGATTAAATGTTTTTTCAGAGTCTCTAAACAGAATGAATTCATTCAAATTGAAGAAATATTGATCATGGAGGTACAGCTGATGCAGAGCTGTAAATATTTGTATTTTCTACCTGTAGAATTCTGGCATTTCTGCTGAAAATGACAAACAACAATTAACTGGTTATAAAAAAAATCCTCTGGTTGTCAGTTAATTTACTTAATTACAGCAGCTCTAACTGTAACATATGAGAAAACACAGACATTTCACACCTTCAAGTCCAAACTATGGTTGGAACCATAATAAATACAATACAATACACTGTCTTGTCATTATCTTCACACTGAAAAACTGGTTCAGATCAAACTGAAACTGAACAAACTGCACCAGTTGAGGTCGGTATTAAAGCTCCCTAAAACCTGAGGATGTACGTTAGTTTATTGACTGCTCATGATGTGTCTGTGCTGGCCCAGCTTTCGGAGGTCGGATCCAGCAGCCGCTTGTCGTCGTCCTGGTGGCGACTCATGCTGACCTCGCTGATGTCCCCCGAACATTCTCTGGAGACTTCAGTTATGATAAGGAGAGGACGCTGCTCAAGGAAGTCAGGAACAGGTCAGGACTCAAACCACAATACAAAGGTGTCATGGTAATAGTAGCGTGAAGCTGCTCTCACAGGAAGGAGCTGTTAAAACATCTGTTGTTCTAACTGTGGTGTATTAGGTTTGGAAACGACCTGCAGGTCAGTGACAAGCTGTTCGTGTTGGACGCTGGATCTTCAAATTCCAAAGACATGAAGTTGCTGAGGAGTCACCTGCAGGAGCTCCGCACCAACATCATCTCCGTAAGTTTCACCATCCAGCAGTTCATGCACATCTTTACTTTGAATACATGACTAACCCACGGACACACTGACTCCTCCTCACCGGTGTTTGCTGTGTGCTGGTGCAGAGGTGCAGTCCCATGACGCTGCTGTCAGAGCGTTTGCTGGCCACTCTGCCCACCTGGAGGAAACTGAGCGGACCCAACCAGCTGACGTCATGGCAGCAGTTTGTCTGCGACGTCCAGGAGCACATCAACCCGCTGGTCAGCCAGGACTACCTGCGCTCACTGGCCCTGCAGCTTCACAGCATGGGAGAGGTCAGTGGCATTAGGTGTCCACCAGGGGGAGTGGTTTCCTCAGAAATATTTAAAAGCCACACATTTGCTTCCATCAGTCAACAGTTACTCAGAACATGTTGTTTGTATATTTACCACTATGACCCAGGAAGCCATATGAGGAAACACCCAGTGCATTGAAACTGTTTGTCTTAGGCTTTGCTATCGTTCATTTCACATCAAGCATTCTGGATCATTCCATTTGTGATGCTCAGAATTTCCCTTTCCTCACTTCCTCATTCACCCATTGATTCGGCTCTGTCAGTCTGTCACCACATTTTTGCCAACATCATTTTCGTCTTTTTCCCGCTTGACTGGTTTTCATTTTTCTTTTTTTTATAGACTTTTCATTTAAACGTTAATTCATCATCAATCTGTTTTAATTTTTGGAAAATTCTTAGATGTTGTTTATAGGGTATTTGCAATGTTTGCAATGACAGTTCTGTAAAACTGTTATTTGAAATGTAGTGGGTTACCTTTCAAATTATTTATCCTATTAAATAAGTAAATATTCATCAAATGAAATAAGTTATATTACAGAGTCATTCAAATTGTTAGATTACTGATTACTGTTCTAACCAATGTTTTCAATGTTGGAAACTAAAACTACATAGCATACATTTAAAGCAGCTCAGTGATATTCAGCATCTTTTGTCATTTCAAGAGGAAAATTCTGTTGAATTTCCAGAACTGAAAGCTGTTCTTGTATAATGACATTGTCCCCCACACACACACCTTGGTGTGATCAGCTGTTATATTCTGTATATAAGCCTTTTATCAAAAAGAATATTTTCCAAACACTAACGTTTGATCAGTAGCTGCACTTTAATTACATTATTTTTCTCAGTAATTGCAGCAAAGTGTAATTACATTTATCCATCTTTGCTTTTTCTTTTTTCTTTTTCAACCTTTACCCCTTTCCTGGTCATTCCACAGATTAACATCATGCAGAGTGAGACGGTGCAGGATGTGGTGCTGCTGGAGCCCCGTTGGCTCTGCAGTAACATCCTTGGTAAACTGCTCTCAGTGGAGACCCCCAAAGCCATCCACCACTACAGGGGTCGCTACAGGTTGGAGGAAGTGCAAGCACTGGCTCCCGAAACCGATGTGGACGAACTACTGCAAATTCTGGATGCCATGGATGTGTGTGCGCGTGACCTCACCAACCCGTCAATGGTGGATGTGCCCGCTCTCATCAAAACGAATGGTCTCCACCGCTCCTGGACCGAAGAGGAGGAGGAGGAGTCTCTGTTGTACGGAGGAGTTCGACTGGTGCCCGCTGAGCACCTCACCCCGTTCCCCTGTGGCTTGTTTAATAAACTGCAGGTGAACCTGTGTCGTTGGAGCCACCAGCAGAAACCTGAGGACGACAGCGGAGATGAAATTGATGGAGATATTCACCTTTGGACAAATGGAGCCAAGGTGAGCCAGGCAGGTGTGGAGGCCATGATCCTTCTGGTCAATCATGGCCAGGGTATAGAAATTCAGGTGCGGGGGCATGACTCTGAACGGGCCAAATGTTACTCCCTGTTGGACACCACCTGCAGTATCACAGAGAACCTGCTGGCCTCGACTCTGCCCGGACTACTCACCGCCAAATACTACCTGAGTCCTCAGCAGCTGCGGGAGCACCACGCCCCTATCATGATCTATCAACCCAAAGACTTCTTCCGGGCCCAGGTCCAGCGGGAGAACTCACTTACTAACACCATGGGTGGCTACAGGGAAAGCTTCAGCAGCATCCTGTCCTTTGGCTGTGCTGAGGTGTACCAGCAGGGGATTCTGGGAACAGACATCCACATATCGGATGTGCCACTGCTGGCTCGCAGGAAGCTATGTCGCATGCTGGACCCTCCAGACGCGATGGGGAAAGACTGGTGCCTGCTCGCCATGAATCTGGGCCTCACAGACTTGGTGGCCAAATACAGCAACGGGACTCCAAATGGCACTCCTGATGTGGACTTCCAGGACCCGGACTCCCAGCAGGCCACAGTGCCTCCCAGCCCCACTGCGGCGCTGCTTCAGGAGTGGAGCGGCCGAGTGGACAGCACCGTGGGCGTGCTCATGGCCAAGCTGAGGGAGTTAGGCCGC
Source organism: Apogon talboti (assembly GCA_037367365.1). Taxonomy (NCBI): domain Eukaryota; kingdom Metazoa; phylum Chordata; class Actinopteri; order Kurtiformes; family Apogonidae; genus Apogon; species Apogon talboti. Next base: position 6,919,473 of record JAPQRQ010000028.1, read on the forward strand.
CGAGACGCTGCTGATTTCCTGCTCAAAGTCTCTCCTGTATTCAGGGTCAACATGGAGGCGGTGGGAGGGGCCACTAACAGCTACGCCCCCACCTGTAACGGAGGCACGTCCTATAACTCCATCAGCTCCGTTATATCTCGCTGAACTAACGGGTCGGCTTTGTGTTCTCGTCAAATGTCACATGTGATGTGACATTTGTGTAAAGCTTGGACAGTCTGTGTGTATGAACATGAAGTGCAATCCTTACAGAGTCCAGATGCTCGCTCCTTAAAGGTTTATCTTGGATTTTGAAGTGTGGTTGTGGGAGGTACTTATCCATAGATGGCAGTCAGGAGCACACAGTCCACAGCTGTGGGCAGGGTCAACAGATAGGGCCCAAAGTAAACCAATATCTGTTGAAGTGTACCTAGTATTATGAAACTTCTCTCTTTTATTTTGCTGTCACCCAACCCTTAACTCTCCCTTCAAAGTCACCTGTAACAAAAACACCAGTTTTATCTCACAGAATGTAGGAGTTGCAGGTCTAATGCTACTAGGATTGTGTATTTGCAAGAATATTGCAATATATATTATCATAGAGGTTCTACGATTCAATGTGTTACTGTGTATTATGGTAAATTTAGCCAGGTGTTGTATAAGGAACATCTCACAATAAGCATAAAATCTGAGATTACTTGCAGTTGGAAATACATTTGCTTTTGTTCCAGTATTTATACATCTAATGTCAAATCATTACTTTTGTGCAAGATGTGCAAAAAAATTAACATTTGCATATGAATAATGATTCTGTCTTGAATTTTTGTTAACTATTAAAAACTATTCATTAGAAGGTTTTTGAGTCGATACAGTATCACCAAACTTCATCCTGCAGTACTAATCCACATGTTCTCACTCTAACTGCCGTTGTTTCAATGCAAACTAATATATTGAAACACCAAAGTCAGTTAATAAGACATTAGCCCCTGTGTTCTGTGAGGATAAAGTGCTGCTTTTGTTGAAGGAGTCTGGGGACTTCATGACACACAATAAAGCTGTGAAAATATTCTAAATACAGGGACACTTAAAACCTCACGTAGCAGTTTTGGATTCTACTCTGTTGTGATTTAAGCAGTTTAAGATAAAACTAGACTTCTGCTGCTTCCTGGCTTTGTTCACAGACTTTAGAAACTGTAGCCGAGAACGAAAGTTTGAAGCTGAGCTCTCGCCGCTGCACCACCCTGACGCTGATGCCGTGGTAGTACCTCCTGGAAGCCCCACTTCACATCCTGAACACTAGGACTTTACTGAGCGCGTGCAACTGAAGCAGTCGTGTTTGTGCTCTCCACTCCTGTACAGCTGACTTTTTCCTACACTTTGAATGTTACGAGTGAGCCAATTGTCCTGAGCTCCAAAGAGGAATTTTGACGTTTATTCTGTTCTTAATCTTGTTGTGCTGCTTTTTAACCCTTCCCCTTTACATGTTGCTCTCACAGCTAACAGCCCGAAGGTCAAATCTGTAAAAGTTCATGACAGAATGGAGGTGGTTTGAAAAGATGGCAGCCTCATGTTTGGACCTTCATCCAACCGAAACTTGCTGCATTAGGCTGCCACCTTTACTCCATCATCCATGACAGCTCCGTAGAATAATCTCTTCCTCTTTGCTTCTTTTTTTTTTTTTTTTTTTAACTGATGTGACATTTGACCATTCATCTTAGCATTTAAAAGAATTAGATTTTTTTTTCAGAGTGCCTTTGTGGCCTTCTACCTCCCTCAAGAGCACAAATAGTATCGTTAAGTATAAAAAAAGTTGTTCTTTCCAGACATTTGATGAACCGTGCCTTGTTGACACTAATAGTAAAATGAATTTTAATCAACCATTATGAAGCAGAAGAGTCCATACTGACACAGAGCTGACAAGCCAAAACCAAACCAACAGCTCAGCCCTACCAGAATGATTTTCACTGGGATTTGTGCTGCATTCAGGCGTTGGGTGAGAATCTAAAACGTGTTGATGCTCCTTCTGAACAGAGCTGATGTAACACTCTGTGGACAAACAGGGTCTAAGGGAAACCAGTTCAGTCTGGTGGACTTCTGTTATACGGTCAATTCTTGAATTCCATCATTCATCCAAAAAAAAAAATACTAGGAATCCATATTTTCTTAATCATTTTCCTGGGATAAACCATCTGAGTATGTTTAAAAGGTGGTACGAAATACCTGGTATAATGTTAATTGCAGACATTTAACCTCAAGTCAACAGTCGATCTGAAAAAGCTGGTTAAGCATTGATCCTTGTCAGCCAAAAATCCCTCAGGTGTGCATTGAAAACAAAACAGAGCTTAAACAGGTTTCATGTTGGAATGACACAACTTTAATTTCCAACATTATGTTCATGTGTTCCACTGCCCCATGTTGGAAAAACTGGCTTTGATGAAGTGAAAGTGAACAGTAGCTACTGTATGTTCACATTTTCTACTACATCATACACCAGCATGTAGGACGTCAATGCACTTGACTGTTTCAAACCAATACTGTACGATTAAACAGTACCTTATTTAGAAAAAGAAAAACAAAAGCTCCACTCATGTTTTGGTTATTGTCATGTAGGTCTGGGTGATATGTCCAAACATGTGAGGAATGTCATGAGAAAAATATTTCCATCAGTCAGTGTTTATAGTTCTCTCATTAAATGTCAAATCATTGCCTCTTCTTGGTTTAGTTGTGTTGGTTTTGAGTAAAAATTGAAGAAACCTGCTGGTGTTTTAACCAGCAGGTAGAGATGCAACATTCAACCCAATTTTAATGGCAACAAAATATTAAAATGATACCAACAACAAACATTGAAATATTTTGGCTTTAATCTAACAATGTAAACAAAATGGATAAAGACAGAAGAAAATCTGTATTGCGATAACTATTATCACAATATAAAATGATACTGTACAAAATTATCATCATATTCAACATGGAAATATATGAGTAAACTTAAATGAAACAACCAAACATTAAAAGACCATGTTTTAGTTGACAGTGTCAACCAAAGAAACCATAAAGAAAAAAGGACAAAAGACAAATATGGGTTGCAATAATTAGCTTTATTGCAATATGAAACTGTATCACGATAGTTGTCATTTTATTGTACAGCTCTAGTTTCATCCTTATGGAGGCACTTAAAAACTTAATGACATGATTCTACACTGCATGATGTTTCTATTGCATTGCCCTGCCCTCTTTAATTTTAATTTAATTTAATTTTCACACTGACTTTAATGCACATTTTCAACATAAACACACATCTGTTTCTATGTTTATGGGATGTAATAAGGCCTTGATGTGTCATCAGTTTTGTATCCACATATTTGTATTTCCTGGGAAATGATTAGGAAACTCTGGGACTCGTTGACGATACCATTAGCTTTTCATAGGATGCTTTTCTATTCAGACAAAGGGATGAGCAGCCATTAAAGCAAGCAGAGACAACAGCTGTCTCCGTCCAACTTCTGTGTCTTCTTCATGAATCTGGAGTGGGCTGTGAAGGGTCGTGACTGGACCACAACTCGGAGCCCAGCGCTGACACAACACAGAACCGTGTACTTCAACTCCTTCATCTGGAAATGAAAAATGGCACCAAAATGAAAACAAAAACTCACCAGGATTTCCAACAAAAAAGCTGTGTTTAGGTTTGAAGGTTTTCTACTCCACTGAGAGGCACATACTGTCGACGCTTCAACAGCTTTTGTACAGCTTCGCTTTTGTTGAGCTCTGCTGAAGCTTGGTTCAGTATCACTGACAGTGTTGTTCTGCTTCACGTCTTTTTTCACTTTGTTTTTACATTAAGCGACGTTTGCACACGTCGAGGACAGGGTTTTTTAGTATTGATATTTGAAAAAGGCCAAAGTCTCCTGAATTGAGACACTTTGTGGAAGCAGATATTTGATGATGTTTGTGTGTATTTGGAAACAGGAAATGCTTTTTTATTCCAATCCTAGATGTTGATAGAAAGGATTCCTAAATGGTTCAACTTTGGGGATGTAAAGAGCCCTTTCTGCTCAGTATTTCCTGTCCCTTTGGCTCCACATCCCCAGTGTTAACAGCTGTTCACAGATAACAAACATGGACTTCTTGTTCTATTTTCAGCTCAGCCTAAACTTGCCAATGTAAATAATTGAGACCTGTTTCCTCCAAACTTCTCACAATTTCCTGTTTATTTTGTCTGCTCACTCTCTTTTTTCTTTCCCCAAATATGTTGACTTTCAAGGCAAACTGAATGTACTACTCATCTCTCCTTAGAAAAAACAATAACGTATGGTGATCGAACTCCCAATGAGTCCAAAAACATGACATGAAATGTTTGGGACTTGGAGTCCATCTGGTCGTTTTTTGCTTTTATGAAACTGTTGTATAGACTGTGTCATTGCCAATACGGTGTCCCTCAGACACACATCTTCATCTTGTCTTCTTGCCTTGGACGTGACACCGGCCAACAGCCAGGTCTAACAAAGGGAAACGAGACGGGGTTTGTTTGAGAAAAGGCCGGGATCTCCGTCTCATGGACTGGGCTTCTGGTGTTTCCACTGTGACTGCAGCACAAACCAGTGGACTTACAGGTGTTGATGAACTCAGCGTTCTCTTTTGGGCTGACTGCCCCCCCCCCCCCCCCTCGGTCCAGTCGCCACATTGCACACTCATTTTGTTGCTATTTATGTTTCATTCTTTTAGCATGTCTTTGAATGCCATGTTCTTAGTACTTCTGACACTTTATAGTGTAATACATTTTATAATAAACTCTTTACCTAATGTTGTTTCTCCTTTGATTCTTTTTTTCATCAGGTTTTCATTCAAAGAACTTTGAAAGAACACAAGTAATACTGTACTTGTTTGCCAAGTGGACACAAAATATAAAGGAAAGGAAAAACTACTTCAAACTAAAAGACAACAAGAGGAAAAATGGAGAAAAGTAAATAAATCTCATATTGGAAAGAAGCCTGCATACATACACACTGGAGATGCAATAGTTGTGAAAGTCTGGAGCCAATACCAGTGTTACTTTCTGTTTATTTTGTTTTTATTATTTATTCCCTTTTTCCACAGAAACAATGAAATCTTCATTAAACAAAATAAATTAGTTTAGTCATCAGCCCATCTTTAGTATAATGCAGCAGACACACACACACCGTCCCTGTCATGGGTGTAATGTTGGCTTATTTACATCAAAGCTGATAATGGGTGGTATACAGTACAACAGTCTTCAGACGCCTTTAGGTTTGTTTAAGCAAAATTATAATGACCTTTTTATTCATTTCTCAGTGTCTGTATCAAGGTACAAACAATTATAATATACAGTAAACATGCAAACAGCATTAAACTAAATTTACCCAAAAATTGTGAATATTATGCTACAATATCCATATTTTTTGAAAGCATACATATTATACAGCTTCTACAATAATTATAGAACCTGTATGATGTATGTGTGCTCCACACAGATGGAGGATAAAAGACAGTTTAAGTCTGAGGAAAAACTTTGGGACATTCTGAAGGATGCTTGGTTGATTTAGGAAAACAGTCAATCCAAGACAGGTCAAGATGTACAAGATGTCCAAAGAGAGGTCACACAAATACTGATATGTCCTGTAAAAGCCATTTACATATGAATTATTTTTGTACGTTTCAATACTAGGCACATATGTCCTCCATTTTCCTGCATTTTGCATTTTGTTGTTTTTTTTTTTACTTAACCCAGGAGCCCCAGAAGTTTTTGAATTTTGGCTTTTTTTAATTAAATAATTGCTTATATTGGAAACATGATGCAACAGTTTTTTCAGATGCATTCTTAATAATTTGTATGGAATTTAATTTGCGGTTGACAGTTGTTTCTTTTTTTTGTATAAAGATTTGAATT
>JAPQRQ010000028.1:6930626-6956680 GCA_037367365.1 Apogon talboti
GGATGTAAAACTATGAGGTTTTAAAAAGAATTCAATCCGGTGCAAACAGGTCTGCCTTGAAAATGACGATTTAATAAGCAACACCTATGATCGGCTTATATGTAATATGATGCATATCATTTATAAACTTCTGTGTTTGGATGAACTAGTTCCGATATTAGCATCACTTTTACCCATGATGCATGAGTAACAATAATCTAACATTAACTTTCTAAGAGTGTAACAGTTTGTTCTCCAGAATGAAGCATCTTAAATCCCTACATACTTTTATTTTCCATTGTCTTTCCACTTTCTAAACTGGATGCCATGTCTTCTGTGCACTCATTCATACCCTGAACAAAACTCCCAATATATGCGGGAAGTTGTTTTTTTTTCTAGTACAGCTAACTCCACATGTCGTTTTTATTATGGCACTTTACAGTATTTTATCTACTGTTTTGATATACTTTTACACATTTATTTATGTATATTTATAACATGTAGAATTATTGGCATATATAATTTTTTTTCTGTGCTGAGCCTTAACAGCAAAATGTCATTCTGTGTGTACAAATATGACAATAAATGACAATAAAGTCTGTCTAACTCTTTCATAAGAATATTTTTATTGAATCAAAGGATGTAAATATTCCTTCCAGGAGCTGAAATATTCACAGGTAAGCACAGGCAACAACCACGTCAGTCATCAGCAGGTTGAACCGGTCATTGATCTGCTCCGGTGGACTCTGCTGACCTGCCGACTCATCCACAGACACACAAAACACTCAGTCAATCATTAACTGTTGATCTTGAGCAACAGGATCCAGTCACACAATCAGCTGGTGAGGGCGACGCTCATTTCTGCAAACGCACACTGTATTTTTAGCAAACTGTAAAGAATCATCAAGCGTCATGTTAAATGGACCACAGGCACTGATGGGGACGGTCATATGCATCTGAGACATGTGACACCATAAAGCCATGATTCAGGCGTGTTAAATATAACACTGTTTATTTAGCATGAAGCTGCCTGTACCCAAAGCGTCTGGAAGACCTTCATCTTTATACAGAAGCTTCAACAGCTGTTTTTATTCCACAGCTTCTCCTGCACCATAATGTCCAGCCCAGTCCTCAACACAGGATATTTCACAATTTATACAACAGAGACTGAACAATCCACTGTAAAAAATATTAACATCAGCAACAAGGTGAAAAAATACAGTGGGCTGATTTATTTAAGGCTGTAAAATATGAGTTAAAATGTATTTTAAAAGGGTCACTGCAGCCTAAATATTTAATAGAATCATATTACATTCACAGACAGAATTAAACAAGAAAAGATTTATATTATGGGGAAAAAAGCCTGAAATTTTCTCATATTTACTTAGTTTTAGTGCAATATTTAATGCAGCACATTCAGACTATAACTTAACAATGAGTATCACTTTATTTCCATGATTAATTTATTTCCATTTGACTCAATAACATTTCGTTGTTCACAAGATTGACAAAAATGGTGATAATAATGATGATAATATGATAATAATAAAATGATTATAACTCAAGACCCAAATGACAAAAACACAGAATCTGGAAACCAAGCATAAGAACGAATATGAACAAAAAGTGGAGAAAATGATCAACACGATGGTCAATTTTGATGAAAATAATTGTTTAAATTGACAAAAATGAACAAAAGAGGCAAGAAAATGGAGAAATGTAAAGACAATTGTTGTAGAAATGAATGAGAAAGAACAAAAGAGTCAAGAAGATGAAAAAACATAACAAAATTAACATTAAATATTTAATAAAAAGAACAAAATGCAGCAAATAAAATATTCCAAAGTTAAGTTATAATATTACTTTAAAAAGACACCAATATAATTATTAAATTTACATTGAAGCTGAAAATAGTGACTTTTAAATGAGTAAAATGTGTGCATTTTCACTCTTAAAATCTTCTCAGTATTATAGAATCAGATTATTTCTACTAAGTCATTTAGATGGTTTAGAAAACTACATTGTTATTTCATTCAGGAAATGCTGCTTTCTGGGTGAAAGTTGGACTTTTTGCAGTGTGCTGAGGTCAAGGTTCAGACTGATACTGAGACCGAGCTGGACTTTTACACACAAATAGATCAATTAAAGTGACGTCGCACTGTCAGCAGCAAAATGTTGTGTGTCAGTGAGTTTCATCATTTATGTTATTTGTTGACTGTGTGTTGGCTGTAAAATGAAAGAATTAATTGGAAAAATGAGCAGAGCCTTGGTTCATTTCAAGTTCGCAATGACTGATGTGTGTCATCTGAGTTTACAGCTCTGTCTTTTGTGTTGTTTTTGTCTCATTTCATCTATTAGACTGTTTTCATCGTGTTACTTTTTTTCCTCTTGTACATTGTGTTATTTTATCATTTCTGTTGTTCTTTAACTTTTGTCTTATGTATCTTTTTTCATAACTCTCTTTTCCTTCTCTTTGCTTTTGCCTTGTTGAATTCAGATTGCTCTCATTTTTTTTTACATTTGATTTTTAGTTACAATAGTCAGTGTACAATAATTCAAATGAACAGAATAAGCACTAAATGAGCCTCCTCAGTGAAAGTAAAGATACCTGAAAGCTTCTCTTAGGCACTGAGAGTGCTCAGTAATTTCCCACTTCAGACATGATGCAGTACTTCTGGTCGTAGAGCCTGTAAAAGCAAAAACAACTATTTCACAATCTTATCAATCACATGAGCGTCGACCTGATTAAGTCAGGTGTGTTTGCCAGCACTTCCTGGAATTCCTGTTATGATGTCTATTCTTTTGATGAACAGAACACCACTGATAAAGTCAACCATCCTGTTGGTGAGGTTTACAGTTCACTGTGTGTTAAATACACTGTCAAACTGTTACATATTATTAATGCTCAGTGTTTTCGCCCCATAATCTCTTCATTTGGAGAGTCAATAACACAGTCAAATCTCTGATCAAATATGATCTGATGCCACCTGAGTGTCCTCACATACCGCCTGTAAACCACACTGTTCAGTCCACTGGTGAAAACCCTCATGATGCAGAGGAGCCTACCTCTGTTCTTCACTTTTGGTCTTTTTCACATTGAACAGAACTCTGAAGAGCTGCTGTTTTCAGGTGTTGCTGTTTTGATCATTGACAGAAATTTGCAGGCATTTCAAAGCCTGTTTCTGATTCATGTTTCACTTCAGTCCAATCCCACATGTAATTTATTGACTAAAAATATCATAACTCAACATGAGCAGCCCATAAACAGGGACATGATCATCTGCAGCATCTTCTGCTGACTGTCTGTCCTATGATTTTGAGTGTGCAGTGTTTGTTTTAACACCATCTTTGGACATTAATCAGACCATTTAACTACAAATAACACACCAGATTTCACCGTATCTTTAAATCTGCTAATGCTGTGTTTCCCATAGTGGGGTCTGGGGTCCCCTCTGGGTTTGCCACCCATAGCCAAGGAGTCAACAAACTTATTTGGTATAAATAATACACTTGTTTAAAATAAAAGTACATGGAAAAGATTTGTACCAGTAACACTAGCATCTTGTGTCCTGGTCGTATCAGTTTTATGTGATTACAAATAACATATTACTGTACCACAGACTGCTCATTTGCCTGGTTATAAGTAACAGGTTGATAATAATTACTGGTATGATTTGTTCTGACCTTTGTACCAATTATTTTAAGAACAAGCAACATGTTTATGATTTTAAAGGCACAATATGTAGGTACAGACCCAAAAACTTCATGGCACTGATTGAATTACTTAGGATCTAAGTTCTTGAATGACTTGTATCATTTAATTCTAAATTTCTATACTTAAGGAGTAGATCTTATCAGTGTTAATGCCTCCAACATTTCCAGCTTTTATACATTTTTAATAATGATGTCAGATTAAGACATAACTTCAATATATGCTAAACAGGTTAATGTCATTGCTCGTAAAACTGGTTTAAGTGTATAAAATGCTAATAATCTCAAAATTAAAAGTAAAGGTTTTATTGTTATGTATAATGTAATTTTTGTTGAACTGGTAGGTTGTATAGAAGACAAAAGCATCATTTTAAAACTGGTCGTGAAACCCCAGTATCAGTACAGGTGTTATTACCCAGCTCTATCATTCACGCATGCTTGTGTGCATTTGTGAAATTTGTATTATTGCAGTTTGAAGCTAACTGCAATATTTCTAACTAATTCTTACATCCATTACAAAACTGGTTTCTATGTGAAGGACTTGAGCTGTTTCTTAGAAATGCTGTGTGCTTACATAATGACCAGCTCCACAACACGGACTCCAATACAAAGCATACACACAAGCATAAGTATTACACATTGAACTTGTAAAGTTGAAACAGATAGTTACCATAAGAGCTATGAAATATCTGGGTTTATTAGGACTTTAGCAGACAAGCTTTTCAAATCAGTTTCTTGAAAAGTACAATATTTAAGAAAATTCTCTTGTGTTTGCAAGTGATACCAACAGGTTTAGAAATAAAATGTATCTTTTCTCAGTATTAACTAAGCGGACGTAGATATAAATGTTTTCAAAAACAAAGAGTTCAATTTTAGTGTCAAAAAATACAAATAATAGTAAGAACACCAGTATGATTATGAAGGAGCTTTTGGATATTTTTCTTCTCTGTGGCTGTTGTCTGGAACTGAAAGGCTTGAACCCCTGTGGTAATGAACTGTGTCTACATTCAGCCACTGTCAACATATTTAGTTTCGTTGTCTAGAACATGAGAATGTAAGAGAGCTTGTAATGATCTGTTTTCACTTCACTACATGGCTGATACAGCAACACTTTATCTGATTAAATCAATAGTAAATAGTATTGATTCTTTCCTGCACATGTGCATGTAAACAGCTGATTAGAGGCCCTGTTACATGTACACATGGCCTAGATAATCCTCTAAACTGTACAAGAATTAAAGTATTAATTAGCAAATCCTGCTTTGGCTCCTCTTACAAGGGTGTTGAAATGTGAGGTTTCACATGTATTGTTATTTAGAGCAGTGTATGTTTGTATTTGGCCTTAATCTGAGATCTAATTTGTTTTGTTTGTTTGATCTGTCTTTTAATCATATTTGCTGTCTCTCACTCTGATTGGTCTTATTCTAAAACACGAACAAAATAAGCACTTGGGAATGAATCAAATGTCTTCGGAAATCAAAATAACTAGTGCGTTGACCCGTGGGGATTCTAATCGTGGTAGTTTTTATGCTGTTGTTTATTCATGCATGCTGTACCGCATTTGTCCAGAAGTCACCGCCAAAGCGTTCTGGGCATAGCAACGTGATTGTAAGGGTACTGTATCTCAAAATTACTAATATCGCCCAAAATATTGGTCCTATCAACTTGCCGTTTTCGCTGCTCTCTTCCTTGACCAAAAATACATATGTATGTCAAAAGGCAAAGGCCCGCTCTGTCCGTTTTTTCAGTTATAAAGCGGATACACATACACGCACGCACACAGAGGCCAATTGGTTTTAAATATATACTGTAGATAGTCCCATATGAACTGTATGCTGTTTGGACACCATTCAAATGCGGCGGAATCACGTGCTTCCATGATGATCTCAGATGACGGGGGCGGGGCATGCCGCACATAAACAAGAAGGGGACCAATCAGAAGGCGCGTTGGGCTACGTTTAGGTGCCGCTCGAGCCTTTATAAACTTTGTGTACCGCAGCCAGGTTACCGTATTCAGTCTTTCATCTAGAATAAACTATTGTAAGTATCATTTCTTATTCTAAGATAAAAGTAGTCTGTTTGAAACCTCAGTATAGATAATATATCATTGTGCTTCGTGTTTCGGAGGTTTTTGTTTGTCGTTTTAGCGCAGGACGAACTAATCCCCGTTTGAAAAATGTGTAATTTACCAAATTTTTCGAATTTACTTGTTATTATGAGCGTAAGTTTCCCTTCTATTTGTCGCTGTATTGGAGTGTTCGTCTTTTCGTTTTAATCGGCTGCTTTTGTCGTCGTCTCGGTCGTATTCTTTATGAGTGAAGCCATTGTTACATTTGTTTTAACAACACGTTAATATCAGTAAGAAACCCGCAATGGATTCTAAGGCTTCTTCAGCTAGCACATATCTGAAAGCCACTGCTGTTTTGCGCAGTTTTGGTTTTCTTTTCGTTTTCCTGGTCGGAGTTTCGACGTCCGGGCCCGATTGTCTGGCTTCGGCGGATCCCGTGACTGCGAACAAAACAACAGGCTGGGTTTCATCCTGGGATTCGGCCAAGTTTATGATCTTGGGCTTTCATGAAGACCCCCAGACAACCATCTCTACTATCTTTGTTCATTCTTAGAGTCCATATTACATTATTATGAGCATTTTTGCCCATATGTTGGTACCGTGGCCTATAAACATAAACCCATCCCTGTTTTTCTTGGAGCAGTCGGGAAGTGGCTGCTCTGTCGGGAATGTGGACTGCAGCTTCATGCATTTTTTCCCCCTCTGTGAATCATTAGTGAACATTGTGTACTTGGACGCAACAAAGCACAAGGATGTTGAAACATGTGACTAAGAACTTAAGATGAAAATGAGTGTGTTCCCTTTCCACGGAGCCTTTGCTTTGTGTGATGATTGCACCGTCACCGCTGTTCTTTAGCCGGAGTCAATGATTAGTCTGCGTCTGCGCAAACTCAGCCCTAACTTGTGTTGTTGTTCCAGTATTGAAGCCATGGTGCTACCTCTAGTCGTACTGGCTATGTGCGTGGCTGCAGCCCTGTCAGCCCCCAGCCTGGACCCACAGCTCAGCGACCACTGGGACCTGTGGAAGAGCTGGCACTCCAAAAACTACCATGAGGTGAGGGCTTCTATTTAACATATCCATATGGATCATTTGTTCTGGTCTGTTATTTAGTTATTTTTTTAAGTATCTGAATGCTATTTGTTTTTGTAGAAGGAAGAGGGCTGGAGGAGAATGATCTGGGAGAAAAACTTGAAGAAGATTGAGTTGCACAATCTGGAGCACTCCATGGGTAAACACTCATACCGTCTAGGAATGAACCACTTCGGAGACATGGTAAGAACACAGTGACCCATAGTTTTACTGAAACCATTTATCAGGTCTATTGTAGTAGACTGTTAAAAGGAGGATAAATGCCTGTGATAATCATTTGTTAAAGTTTTGGCCCTAAAATGCACAAGACACACAGACTGCTTTATTCTGAAGTCTTTTTGGTGCTTTTCCTGCTGGTTGTGGTGTCATTTCCTCATATCTCTGTCATTTCTGCAGACTCATGAGGAGTTCAGGCAGATCATGAATGGCTACAAGCAGAAGGCACAGAGAAAGTTCAAGGGCTCCCTGTTCATGGAACCCAATTTCCTGGAGGCCCCACGTGCCGTGGACTGGAGGGATCGTGGATATGTCACTCCTGTTAAGGACCAGGTCATTACTACTTTTCTTGGTATCTGCAGATCCATAATAAGCCTGAGAATGTCATCAGTTTTTACCCATCGGCCAACTCTGGCCAGAGGGGTAGTCTAATCATTTTGTCGTCTGTCTGTCCATTCTGGCGCAACACGTTATGTTTAATATTGGTCTTAAAAGGCATCGAAGGCTGAATTTGTTAGGTCAAGCTCTAAACAAAGTAGTGAATCATAAAAGTATCTCATCTTTTTGTAACACGTAGAATTATGTTTTCAGGAGCATATTTAATTATTTAGCTGCTGCATAACACACTCAGACAACCTAAATGTCTGAAAATTAGGTGGTCTTAAAGAAACAACACTAAACAAAGTAAAAAATGAAATGCAGTGGTGGAAGGTGGATATTTTCAACAACAGCAAAAAGGCAGTTGAAGAGTGAAAAGTTAAATCTGTTGCAGTGGAGTCTTTAAAAGTCGGCTTTCATGAGGCCTGCTGCCAGCTTTGACAGTACATTTCCAGTGAATCTGAGAGTTTTGAAGAACTTTATTTGGCTTCAGGAGGAGGATGTGAAGCTCACCTCGTAAACACTTCAACCTTCAGTCCATCAAAGACATCCTGTTCTTGACATAACAAAATCAATCCGTGTGAAGACGCATTTCATCGCTGCTTAGTTTTTTCTAATGCATTGGATAAAGCAAAATACATTATTTAGAAGAACCTACTGAGAGTAAATATGATGACGTAATATTTGACTTTTAACCAGCCATATCATCATAAGCTTGTTTTGCCTGAACATAAAGATAAGGTGGCCACTTGGAGGTTGTTGTTGTTATCTGTGTGCTTCACACACTCCTCAGTGCAGTTAGTTTCTCCTCCCCCTCTGCATACGTTCATGGTCTGTAAGTTGAAACCTGTTGGACCAGTTGGAGAAAACACCAATGTGTACATTACAGTAGGGCAAAGTACTGTAGCTATTTATAGAGCCAGGGTTCTCATAGGACATGAAAACAATATGTAGGACACGGTGAAAACAAAGGAATATTAGGAAATAACATTCAGATCTGAGTGATTATGTCAGGGGTGGGGGGTTCTAGTTCAGATGAAGGTATCAGGGTTGTAACCACATCCGCTCAGACATAATTTTGCTGATTTCATGTGTCTTAACGTCCTCATTGTATTGTCTTCAGGGTCAGTGTGGTTCTTGCTGGGCCTTCAGCACCACTGGAGCTCTGGAGGGCCAGGTGTTCAGGAAGACTGGCCAGCTGGTGTCTCTTAGTGAGCAGAACCTGGTGGACTGCTCCAGACCCGAGGGCAACGAAGGCTGCAACGGCGGGCTGATGGACCAGGCCTTCCAGTATGTCAAGGACAACCAGGGCCTGGACTCCGAGGACTCCTACCCCTACCTGGGAACGGTACGTGTCTTACAGACTGACTATCTTTGTGTGTGAAAATCTAAAAATATCAAAAATAGTTCTGTTTGGTGGTGTGCAGTTGGTACTGAATCTGATGCCACTGGTACAGTAGGAGTGATAAACATTCTTAATTCTGTTGCAAAGAAACATGCACAAAAGTTCCAAAAATAGGGTCAATGTTTAGTCTGTCTACCAAAAAATATTTGTTGGTTCAGGGTTCAATCTTTGCATTTCTCAGTATTTGATATTTGTTAAAGGAGTAGCATCGACTAAACAACCCGCCCCCCGTTCTGTGTTCTTTCAGGATGACCAGCCCTGCCACTACGACCCCAAGTTCAACTCTGCCAATGACACTGGCTTTGTCGACGTCCCTAGCGGCAAGGAGCATGCTCTGATGAAGGCTGTGGCCGCTGTAGGACCCGTTTCAGTTGCCATCGATGCTGGACATGAGTCTTTCCAGTTTTATCAGTCTGGTAAACTTTGTTTTACTATAGAAAAGTGCAGTTAATGGATCTTATCCGTGACTTCCACTTGGTTTTAGTATATGCTTCATGGCTGACTTGTCATGCCTTCCTTTTCCCCTTTAGGAATCTACTATGAGAAGGACTGCAGCAGTGAGGAGCTGGACCACGGTGTGCTGGTGGTGGGTTATGGCTTTGAGGGAGAAGATGTGGACGGCAAGAAATACTGGATTGTAAAGAACAGGTAGGTGAAAGGGTTAAATGGCCACTGGAGGATGTTGAACCTGCTGATGGATCAGGTGTGATATGTCGACGATGTGTCCTGACCTCTTGTCTTTGTTTTACAGCTGGAGTGAGAAGTGGGGAGACAAAGGCTACATCTACATGGCCAAAGACAGGAAGAACCACTGTGGAATTGCCACAGCAGCCAGCTACCCCCTGGTTTAAGCATGGCCTTGGAGCTCTGTTAGTGTTTTTATTGCAGTGGTGTGACTGGAGATGAGGGACTGCTCTTCAGTCTGTCAGAGACACGTCGACAGGAGATTCTGTCACGTTTTCTGGGCGAACACTGTTTTTAGGGAAATGGCGCCATTTTTGTTTTGGCTGATTTCTTGCCACTTTGTTTTAAAGATTTTAGCATTTTATTGTTTGTAAATATGTGTTTACTTGGTAAGTGGAATGTTAACACTTGCTTTGGTCATTGTAAATCTCTTGTTTTTTTTGTACTTTTACTGTGATCAATTAAAAACTTCTGAAACACTAGATTGGATGGAGGATGTTTGTCTTTAAGAGTCTTGAATGTTTATAATGAATTTTGTTTCGTCTAGATTTTAATTGTTCATTATGGTAGATTCACACATGCATGTGCCTGTGTGTAGTTTGTGTTGAGTCTGTTTCAACCTTTACTGACATTACCTAAATCTATGACATAACGGCCTGTATACTTTTTGTAACCACTTGTGTTCCTTACTAATCACCTTATTTATTAAAAGAGGGGTGAAGAGCATTTGCTGTAATTACCCATAATCCAGTGTGATGTTGGCGAATGTCAAACAACCAACATCGTATATTTAAGTCCATTTTTAGAAACTTTAAGGCAATTTAATAGCAACCCAACTCAAAGCTGCAAGAACAACTTGATAGAAAAATTGATTTTTGGTCTTTTTTATTTTTTTTTTGCTGGACAGAAAAAATCTTTGCAAGTTTCAGCTTTAAAGATTGAAACTCACACCGGGCTGTAGGTAATTACAGTAAATGTTCTTCACACCTTTTTTTTTAGAAATAAGGTGATTAGTCAGGAATCCAAGTGGTTGCAGATGTGAAGCAATTACAGTCCTGTTTCTCTGGCTTTAATGGGACCAATACTGTACAGTTATCGATCAGTCACTCCAATTGATGGGACTATTCACCTCAACTTCATCTGAAGCTTCAGTACTGACGATGGTGTTCCGTTTCTGTGGGATGATGTGTGTGGTGTTTCTAAAGTATCACTAACAATGTTTGAGGAATCAAGCCCTCCTTTTGTGGAAGTAAATATCCACAAATGAGACTTGGGTCGCCCTCTGATGTTGATGCCTCACTTTGTTTTAGCTTTTAGTCACATGATGTATGGTGAGCTCCCTGAAGTCTGGGATTCAGATCTCATAGGATTATGAACTTTCAATAATGCTGTTGTTTCTTTAAGTCCCAGAGTCACACTGGTTCCACTACAACACTCTTACAGTAGAAGGACCTGAAGCATACAGGTCTTCACTGAGTAATCTATCATAAACATACTTTTTTATTCAATGAGGAAAAACGAAATGGAGAGAAATATAAGCAGGCATTTAGACATGACTTTTTATAACACTTACTGCTCATGGAAGAGAATAATATTTTAAAATATTTTTTAATTAAACCACAAATGTTTGGATTGCATTATTCTTTGACTCATTTTCTGATTGGCCAGTGTTTCAGCCACCTCAGAATATTTACACATTTTTATTTCATATGCTTTACTGTGTAATTAAGAAAGTGTAACAGCTTTGTCCCAACTGTGTGTCACATGGTTAATTATAAAATCTTGTAGTTTGTGAAGCTTGAATGATACGTAAATTATGTTTAATGATGTCAACTGCAAAAATCTTAAGTCAGACATTGGATGGATGTGACTTCCATGCATCATTATAAGTTCTATTCTGTTAGAAAAGTGATCATTGTCAGAGTGCCTCATTTTATTCATATATCCCACAATCCCAGAGTATCACAGCTGCTTAATATACAACATACAGTAAATGGCCATCTGATTGGCTATAATTGAAGTTGCAGTTGCTGCACCATGTATGTGAATATGTCTCTTTTAGAGTTTGAAGATGCTGTGACACCTAACAGATTATTAGTGCTGCACTTGGCTGTTTTCATGATCAACTCTGATGCAAAACACTGGGAAATGGTTCTCACTTTGTGGGCATGTTTGTGCTTGCATGTTATTGGTACAAAATTGTATTCTATTCTGTTTTACTGTGTATTACATTCAACTGCCACTGGAGGCATGAATTTCCCTGAGGAAGTGAAGTGTCTATTAATAACCAGTTAATGATTTCAGGTCTTTTCTTCATCTATGTTTGCAGGCACTGGCATCAACAAAAAGTTGAACTCAATTTCTATATAACCTTAGATGATGATGATGATGATGATGATTATTATTATATGTACAATGTATTTTAGTCTTAAATTCCCTGTGACCTTCTGAAAACAAGTTGAAGTTTAACAACCCTCTTTCTTCTCAGAGGTTACTTTTGGTTACATATCACATATTGACCCAAATAGCAGAATTAACATTTCCTGTCCTACAGTAAAGCTGGTTCAGGTCACTGTGTTTCTGTGTCATATTTACCTCAGCTCTGAGTTCAGCCCAGGCTGATACACAGAACCAGCATTCAGAGCAACAGTAGGAATGTGTTGTGTAACCTGAGACAAAGGAGGACTGAGAGAGACATCAAAGGGTCAGATCACATAAAAACATGCCCTCCCCCATCTGTCTCTTTAACCCCTTTAACTGGTCATATTAGTCGTCCATCCTTCAGAGTCAGGGTCTGCTCCAGGTTTCTACCTGTTAATAATAGTTTTTCCATCCACTGTTACCAAGTGTTTGCTCCTGGAGGATTCTGTTGGTGTCTGTGAATTGGCTTAAGAGTCTGGTTTAGACCAGCTCTAAATGTAAAGTGTCACGAGACAATGTGGCGCTATACAAATACAATTTGATTGATTGGTTGATTAATTGGAAAATTTGTTTTATACATTGAATTTAAGGTCAAACATGGGAACAAATCTGTCGTTTAAACATTTTTTTTTTTTAAAAACTGCAAACTTTTGGATTTAAACCAGTCATCAATTTTAATTAATCTCTTTCCGTGTTCAGTAGCTCATTTGAAG
This sequence comes from Apogon talboti, assembly GCA_037367365.1. Classification (NCBI taxonomy): domain Eukaryota; kingdom Metazoa; phylum Chordata; class Actinopteri; order Kurtiformes; family Apogonidae; genus Apogon; species Apogon talboti. The sequence continues at coordinate 6,943,292 of JAPQRQ010000028.1, forward strand.
TGCATCAGTAGGAAACTGGATCATGGAGGTCAGCTGAGACTCTGACCTCCCCATCTCACCAGTCTGATGAAACACTGCTGGATGATTTGACATATCTGTGTCTGTGAAAATGCATGTTGATGGAAAAGGAAAGTGGATTGTTCCTCTTTCTTAAAATGTGGGATTCACGTTAATGTTTCAGTATTATATGTGCACAAAGAAATGCTCTGACTCAGCTTAACAAATTGTTGCCACTGTCATTATGCTTAATGGACTGAACCAAAGACTCCTTGTTTTGTAAAGGGTGAGTAAAGTGTTCTTCTACGCCAAAACATTTGGCTTCATTCTGAATTCATATAATTCATAAAGGTACAGACCATGGACTAGGTCTGTACTTATGAGCAATATTTATGACATTTTAGAGCCAGCTAAGATCTATTATACAACTCTTACAAGTGTATTGTTGAAAGCTGCAGCGATCACAGCTCAAAGACTAGAGACAAAACTGACTTTTAGGAGAGCATTCAACAGTTCAACTCAACATTCACGGATCTATGAGGAAATGTTCTTTTAACAGTTTTAATGACATAATCTCATATGACATAAACCATATGAAAAAAAAATCTTACACTTTTTTGAGGATGTCTCCCATAACTGAAGGTTCTTTAATGAATTGGAAATACAGTGGAACATGAATTAAGTGTTTTTCTATCAGAAACATGAGGAAAAGCTGATGAATACAAAAGGCCATGACAGGTCAGATTTTAATCCTTGTCCCTGGATGCATTCTTCTCTAAAAAAAATTTATTAAATAAAAATTATTTATTTCTTGATGCTGAAATTAAAAAAAAGGATAAAGTGGTAAAACATTACTGTATGTGCTTTATATGCCCTTTTAATTTGATAAAAATTTTAAATCTGTGATTTCTATCTTCTTCGTTTTTTCCAAACATGAAAACCCTTTATTTTCTGACAAAGCAAATATTGGTATTGTATTGGTATTGTAAATACCATGAATGTACTGTATGGTCTTTAAAAAAAACTGGATTGTCCATTTTTTCAATCTTGGCCTTCACTGGAAAATAGATTTCATGGATACTTCTGGACGAAGGACAGGTACTCGTTGACGTCGTCAGGGGAGCCGACCACGAAGGGCACCCGCTGATGGAGGGCCTCCGGCTGGACGTCAAGGACCCTCTGGGTGCCGGTGGTGGCCAACCCTCCTGCCTGCTCGATGAGGAAGGCGATGGGGTTACACTCATACAGCAGACGCAGCTTTGAGGAGAAAAGACATAAAGAGACATGTTACATTCAGAGATCTCTAAGAAACAGTTTTAATGAGCGGATTAAACAGTAACAGTATGAATTATTCTTTAATAGCCACAATATGATCGTGTTTATTGTTTATTTATAGTTTGTTTTACATTAGTCACCTCATCTACACAAGGCAGTATTTATAGACCTTTAAAAATATGTAATTATCCTGAATTCTGATGGTACAGTGCTTTGACTTTTACAGTACTTTTACTGCTGTGCTGTCTTGAAATACAAATTTGAGATATTTGCACTTCAATACAGTGTTTCCATTTTTTCACCTTCGTGTTCTATTCAATTTGCTTGACAACTTCCATCACTTCTTCAGATTTCAGGTTTTATCTGCTATTTGATGAGGATGAAGTGTTTTTCTTTATGGGTTTAGTGTCAGATTCTCTCATGCTCAAATATTAATCAGCTCTAAATGAGGTCACATAGGGTTGAAGGACAATTAGGTGGAGTCAAGAAGGAAATGAACCAGAGGTTCTACTGTAGTTTATCTTTATGAGCAGTCTTTACTGTCTCTCAGGTTATTAGACTCTATGTCTGGTTTGTCATTCAGTGAACCAGTTTCACCTAAAGGCCTGGATCTGTGACCTACAAAGCATCAGTATCTTGAGCTAGTCGTGGTCAGACATCATCTGGAGCAAAGCACAGCCTGGGACTCAAGAAGTATGATGACTGGACCTGCTGACAGATTTTTCACCTACTTGGTCACAGTGAAATAACATACTACACCCTAAAACCTCTACAGTAAAACTGCAGTGCTTTATAGTTGTGGTCTTAATGAGCAACACCGTCAGAATTCCCTTTCAGCATATTATAATTCAAGCAGTCTAAAAGGAAACCAGATTTTTGTCCCTTCTCTAGACTCTGGCTGTTGGGCCATAGAAAATCCCTGCCCTGACATGAGGTTTTAGCCACTACAGGTGTTAATGCACAGGTTTAGACAGGTGGTAATGGTATACTGAGGTCCACATAAACAATGTTGAATCTGTCAGATTCTTCATTAATAGGACGATTATGAAACTTGACAGTTTTGGCAGAACACAGAGTATTTTCACACCTGAAAGACTGAACCAAGGTCTGAGCCATAGATTATCATATATACTTATTGGACAGAGGATTTGTGACATCACCCATTGGTTTCTAACCTTTTGTTTTGAAGTCAGTAGTTGTCTCCATGTTGTTGTTTTTTTGTAGTCAGAAGTTACCATATTTGGACAAAACGCATAGACTTACAGGAGTCTGATGGGTCAGAAGTGAGGTAATGCTAAGGGTTAACTTGGTGACTAGATGGTAAACTTCATCAAGGTTTGGAAAACAAAGTCTTCAGTCTAAGTCTTACAGTCAGTGGAAGGTAGTAACCAAAACTACAGCAGAGCTGTCTATCAGGGAAAAATGTGTTTTATTTTAAATAAATCCAAATTCTAAAACTCTAGCTTGACAGCATATGAGCTAGCCTACAGGAGCCAGGGCTTTTAGGAGCCAACCAGAGCTGGTCTCAGCAGCTCTGAGCACTATTACAGCTTTATGATACTTGTGCTTTGGTCTCCTTTTGGAAGACCTTTGTCCTCTGGCCTGAACCATGATTTTTTGTTGTTTTTGTTTGTTTGTTTGTTGTTTTACATTGTCTTCATTTGGGCAACTTAGTTTTGCTTCCACATTGTAATTTTAGTTTTGGACTTCTGCATTCTGTCCTTCTTGTCTACATGTGCTGTGTCTCCCTTTAAGACAATTGTGTATGTCTGACGTTGGCACTAATTTGCCTCATTTTTAACTGTCTGTGCTTCTTCTTCTTCCTCTTCTTCTTTCTTGCAGTGTCAGCTTTGTGTAACTTCTTGTGAGTGATTCAAAAGTTGTAAAATACCCAAAATACAATGACATCATGTGTTACACATGATCCAAACCCTGATTCTAACAGACTTTTGATCTGACAAAAGACAGACTATTTGGTCTACATCACTGAGCCTGTTGACACATTTCTGGAGTTGTCAGATTATTAAAGTGACCATGTAAACAGGATAGTCTGATCTGTTTTATCAGATAATGGCAGTAATCTGATTATAAGAAATCTGATTAACACGCCTGGTTTTCTCCCCAAAAGTCAGATGTCTTCATGCGTGCCTACAGGTTAATCTGATTTATTTCATTCTTTTACGTTTGCGCATGTGTAAATATAATTAAAATTGTAGAGAATGGAAGTTATGTAGTCAAACGTGAGTGGAAGACAACAGAAAGTTTAAGTCTATCATCACTATGTATACGTACTCTGAAAGAAATCTGATAATGTACTGGAGTGTCTAAACCAGGGTGTTCTGATTATTGCATTTCTTAAATACATGTAAATGCATTAGATCTGATTATTACAATTATCTGACAACCCACAGTTATCTGACTTTTATGGTCATGTAAACAGGCTCAATGTCATGTCTGGTCTCATTCCACAAATGTAAACTTGGTTCAAATCAAACTAATGAACAAACCTTTTTGGCGGCCACTTTCAGTTGGAAATGGCAGAGCTGTAGCTGTACTGATACACACAGAGGTAGCCAATGAACACAAATTAAGTTCCACTTCTTATCAGTATAAGTTGTTTGATAGTAGTAAAGAGTGTAGACATAGAGGTTAGAGTTACTAAAACAAAACTGTGGCGGTTTTTGACAGCTTTCACTTCTTAATGCCAAGGTGCAATAGGCCAGTTTGTTGAGTTTCAGTTCTTGGAAATCTATGTTCTTTGATCAAACTTGGAACATAGGTATTAATACAACCTTGAATGACGACTCATTCAATCATCTGATATTAATATTAGTCATCAAATGGTTAAACTGGGCAACTAAAGCTCAGAAACAACTAATTTAGATTCATTTTACAGTTGCTGCACAGTGATTCTGTTGTGACTTGCTTCTAGTATGATGGTGATGCTATGGTAATGTCTTCTTCCTATCTCCTCCTTCCTTTATCCATGGCTTAGACACACATACCTTAGTGCATGATATGCGAGTTAATGGGTTGGGTTGGCCTGGAAGGGATGAGCTGCATTTTTTCTTCTAAATAGTTAAATAGATCTCCTCATGCTATGTTTGCCCTGTAGTAACCATACCATTCTGCTATTCTACCATCAGGTGTCTATATACACTATGGCTGATGAGATATACAGTATGACCACTCCAGCCAAACAGTGAGGCAGTAACAGTACAGTTTCTGTCTGTGCGCGGTTGTGTTTATCGTTTACCTTTCCCTTAGGGCTCTTTTCATTGGCAGGGTACATGAAGATCCCTCCATATGCGATGGTACGGTGAACATCAGAGACCATGGAACCCACGTACCGAGCTCCATAAGGGGAACTACCATCCTGCAACAAGACAGGAAACAAATGTCAATACCAAAGTATGTGTGTGCCAAGACCTAAGAAAGCTGGAGGTTTGCTTTGTAATGTATACCAACCTTTTCCATTAGTTACCAAGATAGCATGGCGTAATGACACACAGTTTCATAATGAACTGAAAATATTTTGCACCTCTCATAACAACACTACAGATTGTAAAGCTGAGTTACTATGATGAGACAATCTGAACTACAATTGAACTTCATTTACATAACTTCTCAGTAGCACAGACCACCTATGCAACATGCAGTGGACTAATCCAACATGCAGGGCTGACAAACTCTAAATAAGAGTTAAATACACTCAAAAGCCTAGTGACATTACTGGTACAAAGGCCGGTGATGTAATGCTTTGTAGACCATTTAATATCGATTTACTGTAAGTTGAGGAGGGAAGTTTGGTCAGTATAACGAGTCACAACATGAAAAAAATGGAGCTGTATATCATTAGCCTCATAGCAGAATTGCCAAAGTCATATTTTTTCAGGACATAGCCAGTGATGGAAAATGAAGAGGCAGTGTTAGGAAAGTAAATTATGCAGATATCACAATTTGGCCAAAAATATGACTTGGGTAATTATGCTATGAGGCTAATGATATGTTGTTCAGTTAATGCATACACATGCACAAGTTTTGTAAATAAAAAAAATTATGTGGGCAGACAATTTCAAATAAAAAGGTGTTTATTCGTTTTCTGTTGTGAACTTCAAAGTGGGACTGAAACATAAAACAAAAGAGCTGAACCAGACAACTGACGTGAAAGTCGTACCAATAAAAAGGATCAAAAGTGTCAAAAATCCAAGGAGCTGAAAACTATGACAGATTTGAATGGATGTTTGGAGGGAAAATTGGTATCAAAAATAGAATTCTTTAGTTAATGCCATCAATGCCAAAGTATTGGTGAAAATTTAACAAAAAAAAAAAAAGAATGACATTTAGTCCTTGCCTTCACACCTTGCAGGTTTTTAAATTTTCCAGCTTGTATTTATGTCACTAACAATTGACTGATTACAGAGGTAATTAGTTTTGAAGGTGAGAAAATGATCAAAATATCTAGAGAAAATGATTTGAAAAGTCATGAGGTTTGATAAACTGTGAATCCATCTGTGACAGTTTAGTTTTATTCACATCTCTCTAGGTGATGATAATTCTGATCCACTTAAGGCTCTTATGATCCCCATGCTTCCTGATGAAGCCACTGGGATATGTAATGATCCAATGACTGTGTCCTAAGGAGTTTATATTAAAAATAACTTCAATCATAAGATGTGCATGGCTTTAGGCTTATACTATCAGCTTGGAAACTTGCATTAATAAAAGAGACAGTTACTTCTGAGATTTAATGTTAACAGCTACAGCTTTTTTTCCCCTTGAGATTATTTTCATGATTCTACTATGGAGGAGAAACTATAGCGCACAAAGGTCAAAGTCCACCTGCAGCAGCCGGAACAGAAAGTTTTGTTTAAAACAACACAAACAGGCTGCAGGGCATCCGTAACCAGATTCATTTATCTAGATCGACCTTTGACCGAAAAAATGGTCCCGTTCACTGCACCAGTCTTCTCTTCTAGTCAAGTCCACCTCTGAAGAGTAGAGTATACGGTGATGTCCTGCGGTGAGCTGCATGTTCAGACCAGCTCAATGTGATGCAGAGTCATGTGCCTGCTGAGTCACATCCTAGTCATCACGAGGGAGGGCTGTGTGTCGAGTGAGGGGTAGTTCCTGAACACAGACCCTCCCAAATGATGGAGCTCTCACTAACGTGCTAGGAACATCAAAGCTATCTGGTCACGGATACAACATCACCAAACAGAAGAAAGAGAAGTGTAGAAAAGGTTTTCATTAAGATTCATTGGAGACAGCCTGCACAACTTTGACAAGTCTGGACCTGGTTGAGTCCTGGTCTGCAGTCAGGTGGTGTTAACCTGACTTCGTTGACATGTGGACTTTGTGTCAGCGTTTCGGCAAAGTAGAAGCGGAGCAGTTGCACTCATTGTGGCTGGGTCCTCTGCTATAATAGGATTGGTCACATGTTACTGAAACCTCTTATTAACACTGCTTTCAAGCCTTAAAGTATGTTTGGGAACTAGCACTTCCTAGACTCAGTGTGAGTTTATCTGAGGTGTCCTCAGGAAGGGATACATGCACACTTGATACTTACATAAATAAATATGCGTATACTCATGGCATAGTCAAACCCAAGTACTAAACCCAATTTAAAAAAAAAACTTATTTTGGCATCAGGACTTCATGAAGGAGTCAAAATTTTAAAACAAGGTATACAACCATGCTGTGACAATAATGGTATTTGAGTGTTTAAAGGAGAATCCAATTAAATTCAGTTCAATTCAATGTATTTCAATTTAAGGCTTTTAAAAGATTATACAGAGTGGAAATCCAACAATTCCTCCAGGAGCCCAAGGTGTCAGTGGGGAGGAAAACACCTTGGAGTTTTCTCAAAGTTTTGAGATGTCATTCCTCATCTGATAATATTACTCATTGTGAAAAGGGCCATTGCACAACCAAATGTACAGAGTATTATAGGTGGGAATGAACTGTGTCAGAATGGAGAACAGGTTTGAGGACTTTATGGTCTTGCTATGAGTAGAACAGACTGTTCTAGTTCTCTAAGGAACTTTTAGGCCTGACTTCATGAACCTTGTGTTAAAAAGCTTTAACATATTCTGCATCAGAGAATCATTGTCATATTCTTTAATACATCCACCCCATTTTATTTATTGTGAACAATCTGTAGGTTGGTTCCATTCATTTTGTCTTCTTTCCAATCTGTCTTTGTTCCATGTTCCTCCAAGAATTAATTTGAAGTACTTTTCAACCACCTTCATCACATCCATTTTTTGTTTGATCCATACTCAGTATCTGCAAAACAAATAATATCTGCCTCAACAAACCCTTGTAGTCAACATGGTAAACGGTAGATAAAGAATTCTGTCAGGCGTACACCTCTTCTAGGTGTGTCACTGGCAGCAACAACTGGTTTCAGCAGGTGAGAAACTACTGCGCTATTTACAACAATACATTCCTACCCGGAGCCTGGATGTTTTTGAGGATTTTCCACGGTGCCAGAGGTGATGGATGGATGGAAGTGTTCTCAGTTCATCACAAGGCTGACATAAACAGACCATCAACCATTGACACTCATCAGTTTCCTGCTGATCCAGGAGACAGAGAGCGTCTTTCTATTTCATTACAATCTGTTTGTCTCTGACTTCAGATAGCCTTTGGATTATCAGATTTGTTTCTTACACTCATTGATCATTGATTGTTTTGTTTTGTTTTTTCTCATATCAAACCTGTTTATCCTCAGTCTGACAATAGAACTGACAGGACTGAAATGACATCCACTGCACCTCAAGGAACTTAAAAAACAAACTGATGACAGAAATAGGAATCCAAATGCATTAAGTGATATGACATGTGTTTCTTTGAGCACATTCACAAGATAGAGGAATTGCTCAGACCCAAAGGTCTGTGATGATCATGATCCTGTGGTCAGTGAGGACATTGGTATATCAGTAAACAGTCAGAGCGCAGAGTGGATGACAGAGACTAAAGAGAACTTGAGCGTCATGTTTTTGTGACAGAGCTGTGAAGTGCTGAGTGTGCATGAGTGTAGATCGGAGTTTCCATACAAGAGGCTGTAACAGGATGTTTCTTCACACATCTGTATCCTCATCTTGCAGCTCAGCTGACCATGCCACTGCCCTCCATCCTGTCTCACCCTGCTGTCATGCTTCAGTGACTGTTGATCACATGCATGGCTATTCTTTGCTCACTCTGCAACATTTTCATCTATACATTGAACCTATGTGACATTTGTGTTGTATTTATCACAACAGCAGCGTGTTAACATTTAACAATAAAGCCAACCTCTTTTAAAAATACCACATTTGTGTCAATGAAAAGAACATGTTCCCAGGGGGTTTACATTTACCTTTATAAGAACATCCTGGTAGATCATGCTGTTTTATTTTCTAAGAGATCTACAGTCTTAAGACTGTTTTATCCCATTAACTGACAAATCAAGATGTAATGGGCACTTACTTAAAAAAGTCTGAGTTTGTCTTTATCAACTTGTATCTTTTCTTGATACATTTAGTGAGCCTTCCTGCTACCCACTACAGATTTTTAGTGCCTTCAACAAAAAATCCTGATGAAAATCATTGCACCAGAGCAAATGCTTGGTCAGGACTCACATGATGAGTGTGAAATTCTGCCGGTGTCTGAAATCCTCAGGACTTAGCGTAAGTATAGCTGTGTGTCAGCAGAATACAAAGCCTTGTTTCAACCGGAGCTTTGGTTAAAGGTATCACATCCAAAACCTCAAAGTAAAACAAGTGATCAACTTTCCAGCTTTAGCTCTGACTGTATCATATGTTTGTATGTCTAGAGCTGTTTCTCTTTCGGTTGTTTATGGTGTAACATGCTCTCACCTCTGGGTACTTCTTGTGTTTAAGGTACTCGTTGATAGAGGGGTGGAAGTACTTGGCGTAGCCCTCGTTTAGACTATAGATCTTGCCTTTGGGTTTGATCTTCACATTCCTCTCGGTCAGGATGAATTCACCAATAGCCTGAGGACCAAGAACGCAGTTATTAGATGTAATCATCCGCGACACAGCAGGAATTACTTGATGGACGCCTCAATTCCTAATTGGGGAGTGCCCTAAAGAATAAAGTCCCTACAGCTGATAGTGTTAAAGTGGAAATCTGAGTGTAAAAAAACAAACAGTTAAAATGACTAATTATTAAAAGACATTTTTAACAGAACACAACATTTCTTGCAGTTTATGGCATAAGATGAAGGGATTGTGAAGTAAATAAAGAAACTGAGTTAAAGGAAACAGCCTAAATATACTTTTTGAGAACAGAAATCCATTACAAAATCATTGGAGGCAAGTAACTGTAAATGTTTCAGCAGTATCAGGAAAATAAGGTTTCTCTTCTTTGTCAGTTCCCTTAGTTCACTGCAAAACAAAATGTTTTGAATGTACACTGAACCTTTAAATCCTGTTGTGACTAAAGCTGCTTTTACAAAGCCTAATTCCTCTGAGAAAATGGAGTAGATATATTAGAGGATATTTCCTCTCCATGTTCCTCTGTTCAGGCCTTTTCCACCACATTAGTTCTGGTTCTTGAGCTGGTTCTGTTTAAGAGTCTTGGATTCCTGGTGCTTTCAGTGAACCAGACCATGTTTCCAAATGCTTTGAATGGAGGGCAGTGCAGAGTGTACATTGGACCATAATATCATAACATTCTAACATATACAGCTCCACTTTTTGACAACTTTTAGCTTTAGTCTCCTAAGTTCTTTATTTCATTTTGCTTGTTTTCTACATTCTTTTTTCCACTGCTTTCTGAGACTTTGTCACTGTGGTAGTCGTTCCATCATCTTCCTGTATAAAACTAATAATTTTTTGGCTCCAGCTGAGAACCAGAATTTCAGGCTAAAACAGTTCAAACGAACCAGAACATCACCAGTTCCACGTTGGTAGAAAAGGGCAGCCTGAATTAACCTGAACTGGAACTATAAGGTGATAAATGTGTATATGTGAAATGTAAAAAGGCCGCATTTTTTAATGCAACCATTAATGCGGCAGTATTTTTTTTTTAATTCAGAAAGAATTAAAAAACAACAACACATAAAACAAGCAAAAGAAATAGATGAGGTAAAATTTTCTTTACTACTGAGCTGTGCTGTATTTCCAAATAAAGGAGGATTTATATTTGTTTACAGCTCTGCATTACAGGGTGATGATTGACAAGAACATAAATGTTTTCTAAAATAAAAGCATAAAATCCTACAACAGTGAAGGAATAAAGGCATTAAATTTGAGAGGAGCAGAAGGACATTGACCAGAAGTACACTTAAACTTCATTCTGTTGACAGTTCATGCTAATGATAGCGAAGTACTCACAGGGTCCAGCATAAAGAAGTTGAGTCCTGCACCAGTGCTGAGGGCGACCAGAGTGGCGCTGCCGTACAGCGCATAACCTGCACACACGATGTTGTTGCCCTGTTGTAGAGCATCTTTATCTGTAGGCTCACCTTCTGATTCCTGGAAGAAACAGTGGAGGAAAAAATAAACCCAGGCAGAGCGGCAGGAATGTGGCACTACAAACAGCAAACACTTCATTCAATAAAACCAAACTGTCCTGTATTAAGGAAATAAAATCCAAGCCAAAGCGAAAATTTCAATGGAGTGAGCACATTTATTTTAACTAGATATTTATCAAATAGAAAGTTCATAATAGACCTTAAAAACATACAAAAAGAATGCTTAAGTCTTAGTGTTGTTAAATTGAGAAGTTATATACATATATATTCATAAAATATAGAATACAGTCTTCTTTCTCTGCCGGAGTAGGATGTAAAGTTTAGTTTTAGTCTGTTACTGGTTCAATCTAGCTCAATATTAATATTAGATCAGATATAGTTAAAATATCTGAGATTAATTGTCCTTAAATGTTTATAAAAACCCATTTTCCAAAAACAAGCCATTATATATTTTCCAAATTCCCTTTTTGATGTGTGAATCTGCTTCAAAGGATATGCCAATATGCTGAAAAGAAACACTCAAACCATAGAGATTCATAAACAGAACAGCAGCGCCCTCCTCTGCATGAGAGTCTGACTTCATCTACAGTAACAGGTGAAGATAATGAATCATTTCTAAACGACATGTGTAAACCTCCAAGCCACTGGGCACCTACAATGTCTTTTAATTCCTCATTCAGAGACACTGTTGTGCAAGTTTTGGTGCAAGGATTCAAAATGATTGAATACAATGACCATCTGAATCCAAAAAAATCATGTTGTCTCTCAGTTTTATACATGTATGAATTTGTGGAACATTGTGGAAGCTCTCACATGTACAATAGTGCATTCACTTCTCATAAAAGCAAAAAACCAAAAATAAAAACAGTCAGGCCTAGTTAGTGTTCATCGTTACATAAACTAATATGTATTGAAAGTAGGGCTGTCAAAATTAACGCATTAACACAGATTAATCCATCATCATGATTAATCTGATTAAAATTTTTAACGTAACTAACACATCTGCAGCACAGAATGACTCTGAACGTCTCTGGCAATGTATTTCTTGTAGTTTGTCCAAGTAGAGTTACCGTCGTGCTTGCGTAAATGGGCATTTGATCCGGTAGTGACAGACAGCAGAACCAAACGATAAAGATGGAAGACACTAAACAGCACGTTGGCCGTCTACATGGGAAATTTGAGTACAAAACAACCAAGACGCAGCAGTTGTTTCAAACTGATGCGTTTCAAGTTGTTTTGTTGAAACTGCTGAAGGTGTTTAATAAACTCATTAAATGCATATATATTCCCTTCTTTCTTGAGTCTGTTTGCTCATGAAAAATGAAATGCAATTAATATAGATTAAAAATTTATCATATTTAATCATGATTAATCTAAATTAATCTAAAGCAACCCTGTGATTAATCTGATTAAAAATTTTAATCATTTGACAGCACTAATTGAAACAAATAATTTTAACCAAAAAATAAAGCTACTCATTAAGTGCTTCTTCTATTTTATCTTCTGCGTATCTTTTACCTTTTCTTTTTTTAGGCCAGCATTCTTGTTTTAATAAGGTTATAATGACCACAACCAGAACTGGAATATCCAGGAAATATATAAACAGCACTGAACATAAAAATTCAGAAGAAAAATTGTGAATATTATAGATGCTGTGCTGAATCATCTGAACAGAGAAGAAAAATACTGCAAATCTGTAGAAGAGCTGGAAGGTCTGAAGGAACCTCAGTGTAATCAACCACAAGATTACTGAGCAAACTTTAACACAGTCAAACCCGTGAAACATGTACCAGGTGCACATGGAGGTCAGACTCTGTAGAAGACATTCACTTCTACTTTTGATGTTTGTAATACTGAGCACATGTATTTCTTCTTGCATTGCTGGTTGTAGCTTCATAAAGAGACTGAGGATCAAGGATCTCTGCTGACTTTGTGCACCAACCTAAATGTTTTAGCTGAAACCAAACCTCAGAGGATTACATCACATTAGCCTGAAGAGACTGTCTGCTTTCTAGTTGGAAGCTGTTTTGTCAAAAAGAAAGAGAGGTGTCAAAAACTGGAACAGTACTGAAAATATAAATACAGTAACAACTAAATGTGACTGTAGTGTGCGCTGTTAAACCTTGCCCTGCTGAAATCTACACCTGAATAGTATGCAGTCTGAATCATGATAGCATTAGACACAAATAACACAGGAGTATAGGAAACATTCAGTGTCAGTGTGTAACAAAAGGACCAAAGTGGAATGTCGACATAAGGAACATTTCTGTGAACCACAGCCTCACTGGCATAACACTGAAACATATTGTTAGCCTCAGAGCATAATTGCCTAAGTCATACAGTATATGGACAAAAGTATTGGGACATGTTAGATTCAGGTGTTTCTTTTCTAACAGGGGTCTGGACTACTAAACACTAATGACAAATGTCATAACATAGTTTTATATTGTGGTAAATCTCTCTCTCTGCCGATTTGTTGAGAGACATAACAGCAATAGAGCCACCAGAAGCTCCCCAAATCAAAATTGCAAAATCCCTTTCTGCAGAACAACATTTGGACAGTCAGCCTTCTCCTGTAAGAGCCCCAAACTCTGGAACTCACTGCCACTTGAAATAAAATCCACTTCAGAGTT
>JAPQRQ010000028.1:6964315-6979908 GCA_037367365.1 Apogon talboti
GAAAACCCGTCCTTCCTCTCTTCTGCCTTGCCGTTTTCGCCACATTATTGTTATTATTATAACTTGCCTTTCCAGATAAAAATGTCTGTTCTTTGTTTTAGATTTTGTAAAATAAATTTCCCAAAAAATGCGACTTATAGTCCGGTGCGACTTATAGTCCGAAAAATACGGTAAATATTGTCATTTCTACAGTGGATGAACAAAGCACCAACCCATACAGTCCATATATCAGTACTTACAGGTGAGCCAGGCCTGCCTTGCGTACAGCTGAAGAAATGGCCTTTATGGCAGTCAACATGGCATTAATGAGCTGGGTCAGCTCACCAGTGGCCCCTTTAGCCTGTCGGCCTGTCTCAATGACGAATCGAGTTAGGGTCCATACATTTGTGTCAAATGCAGAATTGTCCGACATGTTGGCTGGTGTGGCTGCTTCTCGTCCTGATCTCTCCTGTTGCACGGTAGCAAGCCGTGTGTTCACTGTGTGAAGGGGGGGTAGTAAGTGAGCGACCTCATTACTAGCCTAGTCCTTGTCATTCTCTGAGCCATGAAGGGAAGCCAGGGGATCTATTTGTGAGCGCAACCATGTGGAAGTGTATGCCGTGTGTGTGTGTGTGCAGAGATGAGTGAAGGAGTTTCAAGTGTCAGCTGTGGTGAATAGGACAGACTGAACTGCAGGCAAACACTTATCAGTTCTTTTATCCTTTAAGGCAAAAACATTGCAACATATTGAACAAGTGTAACCAAAGACTTGGGCAACATGAGAGCTCTTGGTGAAAACTGTCACATTCATTGCAAAGGAACCTGAGAAAATTCTTGAATGTCTTATTTGGGTTCATGTACCTGACAATGAAGTCAGGTACATGTCTTTTATTACATTACATATTACAATAGTCTTTTAAAGGATAAGCAGTGGTTAACTTTAAGACACACAGTTGATACTCACTGTCAAGAAAGCATTTCATTTAGCCTCTGTAATCTTTTTATTTGACTTCAGACATACTCAAACCAACTGTCGTCCTTTAGTTTGAAGGGACTGGTGCGTGGCCTGTCTGCTGTAGCAAATGACTAGTCATAGAAAAAAGATACAAGTAAAGATATAAGACTTTATTTTTAAAGAAGTAGGAGCAGAAGATTGTCAGTTGCCAGGTTCTGTCACAGCTGCAGCTCAGATGAACATTAAATGTCATTAGGGTCCTATGAGCTTCCTCTGACCTTTAGCTTAAAGGCCAGCTCCTCTGGATAAAGTATCTTAACTTTTATAGACTGCATGTCTTCCAACTTTCTCATTTTCAAAGTCATGGGTGTGAATCATTTAGTCTTTTGTTAAATGTGCTACATTAACAGAGGAAGATTCATATTTCTTGAAACACTGAAAAGGCTTTTGGAAAATACTGTACTGAAAACACTTTTAGGGTGACGTTAAAGGCTCAATAAGTAACTTGCATACCTGCTTAGGTGTCTGCATGATACTTGTGTTGGAGTCTATTTGTTTACTGATATTTGCTAACTCAATTTCTTAGCTGACGACTGGCTGTGTTAATTTCCTACATAAGTGATAGTAGCTTGTATATTGATTTTTACATCAAGGCTTCAGGTCTGTTAGCCTTAAAAATACTCACTTTCACAAGACACAGTACAAAAAGAGGATAAGTACCTTCTTAAAATACAGTATTATTAGCAGCTAGTAAAAAAACAATTACAAGAACATGGTATAAAGTGAAACCTCCGACTGAGGAGCAGTGGGTGGGCACTGTGAGAGAGATATATACTGTATGTAATGGAAAAATTGACATATAAAGAACCACAATTTCACAACAAATGGTCAGACAAAATAAACCATGAAGAGGACACCACCACCACCACTGGATTATAAGGACTTGAAAAAAATTATTTATGTTTAATAATGTATTCATGTTGCTCCTCACAACTGTAAATGATTTCAGAAAATTTTAATTAAAAAAAAGTCACTTTCAGTCTCTTTAGTGTTTCTGTGGCAACAGTTGTAGTTATCTTAGTCAGCCAATGTTTACAAATGACCAACTCCCAGCACAACAGTCCAACATAAATTTTATGTAAGAACACCACCATGCCAAATGGATAGTACTTAATGAACATACACATGCTAATGTTTAATGGAGGATTAACAATGCAAACAATGAGAGTCATCTTAAATTATTTGGATTTATTGAGTCTTCATCATACCGAACAGTAGTAGTTCACATAACGAGGCATCAAGTATTATTGCATAACATTTGTATTTGGTCCTTCACATTTCTAGATTGTCTGGTTGTTCTTGGTAAGGCACAAATAGAGGTAAACTGAAAACCTTCAGTTAAGTTTAATCAAGAACACTGGTCTCTGCTTTTGGCACATCTTTGGTCTTTGGTCGTTTTTTGTGCAGTCTGTGCATGTTGTCTTTTTAGCTTATGAAGGAATTGTATTGGTTCAATGAGCCAGTACAGTAAATATTGCTGATGTAGCAATATGAAAGCCTTGTAACTCCAAATGTGGTCATTCCATGAGTGGATTTTTAGGCTCAGGACCTTTTCACACCTGACAAAAAAGAATATGAGGCTTCCTCAGTTCCTGAAAAGATAAAGGTTTAGAGATACATGGCTTTCGTCGTACAGCGGTAGTTCATAAGGTGAGTTGGTACGGTCTCACTTCTTGGCATGCTTCTTGCAGATAGCGATATACTCCAGTACATCATCAGGAGAGCCCATGGCCACCGGGGCTCGTTGGTGGATGCTTGTGGGCTGGATGTCTAAGATATCCTCGAAGCCGGTGCTGGCCAGGCCGCCTGCCTGCTCCATGATGTAGGCCATGGGGTTGCCTTCATACAGCAGCCGCAACTTGGATGAAAAGGAGAGGGTTGGTTTCTAGTTATAATCTCAAACCCTCTAAAAGGACTATTGATATCAAACTGTTTAGTCTTTGGTGTTTTACATCATTATGATGTTGACCCAGGACCATCATTGCAACTGACCATCATGTTGTTTTCATGTCACACCCTCGTGAATAGAGTTAAAAAATTCAAGAGGCCACAACCACATCTTAAAAATGGGACCAATGTGGTGTGTAACTCTACTGACACCTCCTAGATGTGGCCTCCCAAATCCCAAACTCC
The DNA here is from genome assembly GCA_037367365.1 of Apogon talboti. NCBI lineage: Eukaryota > Metazoa > Chordata > Actinopteri > Kurtiformes > Apogonidae > Apogon > Apogon talboti. Next base: position 6,967,443 of record JAPQRQ010000028.1, read on the forward strand.
CATAGACTTCCATTAAACTCATCTCTAGAAATATAAGTCAATAAATATTTTCTGAGGGCATTCAGCTCAGACCAGGTCTCTAATTTGGTTTTGCTGGTCCTCCTGTAAATTATTGTACGATTAATAGATATATCTAATATCTGTGTCATTGGATTTTGATTGACAAGTGGTTTTTACAGCTTGCTTGCTTATAGACTTTTTTTCTGTTCTTCGAATAAAGCACATTTTTTCCTTACAGCCAGAGCTGCTGACCTTGTATTTAAAGTTAAACTTCAGTGCCATCAAATGATTTTGTTATGAAAGTGTTATGTGATGTTTACTGTTTACTATAAGTTATCATTAGCTATTAGCTCATCCATCTCCCATTGTGCTTCACCAGTTCCACCCTTTTGTCCAAAATATAGTTAGTTAGCTGAATACTTGTCAATAGAATTAGAGACATGAAAATAATAATAATAAAATAGTGGGTCATAAATGTGGAATTTAGCTTAAAATAAACAATTACCTATAGCTTGAATTAGTACTCGTAAACTAGTACTTGTACTTGTAAAGTAGGCTTTGCTGGTCCTTTATATAATGCAAATGAAGCACTTTTCTGGACTTTTATCTGATTCTCAAAGTTCTGAATTTACAATATGATTAGTCAGTTCTAACAACGGTCCAGGAGCAACACAATTACTGTATTGTTATTGAAACATCAAAATAGCCAACTGTTTCAATTGTAAAATAATGTCTTTCTACTCTTGTTGGTATGTTGGTAGCGTTCTACATCTGCATAGCGTGTCAGCATGTTGAGCTAAATCTTGCACATACTGGAAGGATGTGGAAAATGAAGAAACAACATTGTGACATTGTCACAAGTTGCCAATGTATGTAAGCATATAAGCAAGAATGGCTTCACAATACTGAGAATTTTTCAGATGAAGACAGTGCATGAAAATAACTTGAAATACCATAGAAAGTGCAACTTCAGGGAAAAAACTTGATTGATTGATAAAAAAAAAGAAATACGAGAGTTTACAGCAACAGGGAGCTGCTGTCTTTTATTTCATTATTTCATTTAATCATTTCAGATATGATTAATCTGTCATTATCAACAGGCTATGTACCACAGCCCTTTGAAGTAGCTGTAATCAAACCTCTTGTTAAAAAGCCCAGCCTTGACCCTGCAGTTTTAGCTAACTACAGACCCATATCAAATCTAACATTCATATCTAAGATTCTGGAGAAAATAGTAGCCAATCAGTTATGCGACTTCTTTCAAGCCAACAGTCGATTTGAGAATTTCCAGTCAGGTTTTAGGGAACATCATAGTACAGAAACGGCATTGGTCAAAGTTACTAATGACTTTTAACTGCTTCAGATAAGGGACTTGTTTGTATACTGGTCTTATTAGACCTTAGTGCATCTTTTGACACTGTCGACCATCATATCCTTCTGCAACGATTGGACCAATCAGTTGGTATTAAAGGATCAGCATTAATGTGGTGTAAATCCTATCTAACAGATCGTTTACAGTTTGTTAATGTTAATAATGAATCTTCTTAGTCCACTACAGTTAGTCATGGAGTTCCTCAAGGCTCAGTTCTTGGACCAATACTGTTTATCTTATACATGCTTCCTTTGGGTAACTTAATAAGGAAACACTCAATCAACTTTCATTGTTACGCTTATGATACCCAATTATATTTATCTATTAAACCTGATGTAGCCAAGCAGCTAACTTAAACTACAGGAGTGCATTAAAGGGATTAAATATTGGCTGACCAACAACTTTCTGCTGTTAAACTCAAACAAAACTGCTTGGCCCAAAAACTGTTAGGGTTACAGTGTCTAGCGAAGTAGTCATTATAGATGGTGTTATCCTGGAGCTCAAAACCACCATGAGGAATCTCAGTGTTATTTTCGATCAGGATTTATCATTTAACTCATACATAAATCAGATTTCTAGAACTGCCTTTTTTCATCTGTGTAATATTGCTAAAATCAGGGATATTTTAACACAGAATGATGCAAAAAAATTAATCCATGCTTTTATTACATCCGGACTACATTATTGTAATTCAAGTTTCTCAGGCTGGCCCGAAAAGTCTTTAAAAACCCTTTAAATCTCTTTAATCCAGAATGCTGCTGCTCGTGTACTGTCTAGAACCAATATCAGAGACCATATTTCTCCTGTGTTGGCTTCTCTGCACTGGCTCCCTGTAAAAGCTAGAATAGACTTTAAAATACTCCTCTTCACTTACAAAGCCCTTCATGGTCAGACACCTACCTATCTGAAAGAGCTTTTAGGTCCATACAATCCATCTAGAGCACTACGCTCTCAACATGTAGTCTTACTAGAATCGTAGGACGGGAGCTAGAGCCTTCAGCTATCAAGCTGCACTATTGTGGAACCACCTCCTTACCTCGGTCCGGGAGGCAGACACCTTCTCCATGTTTAAGTGTAGTGTACTGTTTGTTGTAGTTACTGGTAATTATACTAACAACAGATTATTCTACTTTTTAACAGTTCTAGTTCAGTTTGCTGTGCATCCATTTGTCTCCCCCTATTTCCCCCCCTCCTCAATCTTTCTCTCTCTCTCTCACCCTCTCTCTCTTGCTTTACCCTGTCTCTTTAACCCCACCTGGTCAAAGCAGGTGACCATCCTCCAGGAGTCAGGGTCTGCTCCAGGTTTTACTGCCTGTTAAAAAGAAGTTTTTCCTCGCCACTGTCACCAAGTGTTTACTCCTGGAGGATTCTGTTGGGTTTCTGTAAATTAGCTTGAGAGCCTTGTTTCAAACAGCTCTACAAAGTGCCATAAGATAACTTTTGTTATGATTTGGCACTATATAAATAAAATTTGATTTGATTTGATTTCGATGTATGAAGCAGAACAAAGAGTTGAAGGCAGAAACTGATTCTTACCTTCCCTTTGGGGCTCTTCACATTTCCTGGGTATAAAAAGATGCCTCCATACATCAATGTTCTGTGAACGTCTGCCACCATGGAGCCAATATAGCGGGCGTTATAGGGTTCACTGCCATCCTACAGTAACATAAAGCAGTACATTAGTAGGGTTTGCCAAACCTGCACCAAAGAGAATCCTCATTCTGAAAATGAGCAGTACCAAAACTGGAAAGAACATGATCAATAGACAAAATAAACATAAAACAAAAAATGTTGGTACTGAAATATGGAATGTGAGAGTGAATGGTTGTTCATCTTTATATGTCAGTCCTGTGATGGACTGGCCAGTGTGAACCCCATCTTCGCCCAATGAGAGCTGGGACAGGCTCAAGCACCCCCACAACCCTCTTGAGGATTAAGCGGTATGGAAAATGAATGAATGAATGAAATATGTCAAACATGGACATTTGGTACTCCAGCACTGAAGAACTGATGTGACTGACAAATCATTTGAAGTTGAGTGATTATCATTATATAACTTGACACCAGTAAAAGAGGACAACAGTATTGTCATTCATTATCTTCAGTGTAGACTCAGAGAATGTGAAGAGAAGAGCCTCTTACTGAAGGGGCTCCAAATGGGGCTTGAAATGCAAGCTAAAGCACTGGGCATTAAAGTGTAAACTACTGACAATCACCAGATGCCAGCTCCAAACAGCCCAGCTTCCATAAACTTCAATGAACTACTCTCTGTTGTCATTTTTTCAGGAGTCATTCTGGTCTCCTTCACTTTATTTAGACCCTGTAATGAGTGATTTGGTGTAAAATTATTGGGTGGATAGGTGGCATTCCTGGAGTATTTATTTCCAGGCTATTCAGTAAATTAACTCCAAACCTTTGCTCCATTCCAGTTTACACATTTTAAGCACTGTATTGCTCAGAAAGAAAATAGATGGAAGTATGTTTTTAACAGTATTTCAAGGTGAATGATTAACAGTCCAACCAGAGCCTGAAGTTTGAAACAATGTGGAAAATCTGGACAAATAGTCTCAATGAAGACTATGAGGTTCAGTAATAAAAGATTACCCACTTTGTTTTGTTTTCATGTGAAATAATTGTATTTTCAAACAGTATTAGGTAGTAAATTTACCTGAGGGAACTTCTTCTTCTGCAGATACTCCATGACAGCAGGCTCAAAGTATAGTGAATAGCCTTCATTCAAGCTGTAGATCTTGCCTTTCTTCTTGATCCTCACATCACGGTCAACCAGGATAAACTCACCAATGGCCTGAGGAGCAGAAGACAGAAACTATGACCACTACCTGTGAATGCTTTTGTGTTCTCTGACTCACATGAGACCACACACTGACCGGGTCCAGCATAAAGCAGTTGACTCCTTGGCCAGTGGACAGCACCATCATGGTGGCGCTGCCGTAAAGGGCATAACCTGCTGCCACCAGTTTCCTCCCAGGCTGCAGTGCATCCTTCTCACTTGGCTCAGTATCTGTGGTCTGTGGGAGAGGTTGGTGTGGTCATTTATTTAGATTTCATAGCATATTTGAGCAGTAAGTTGGCAGCAAAGTTGAGCACGATTCCTTGTTTAGGGATTCGTTCTCCTAAAAACAGTACAATTTTAAAAAGCAATACATATTCATTGATCAGCCTGCAGTATTGTTACTGTAATATGGCAAGCATTTTAAAAGCTGGACTGCACATATCTCTATACGTTTCTTTAGCAGACATCTGTAATTGACCTCTTCCCTGTCAGTATTAAAATTCCATATACCCACAGTGATGTTCCTCCTGTGTACAGTTGGCATTCCAGATACTCATGACATTAAATGACAGAATTCTTGCTATTCATGCATAGTAGGCTTTCAGTTTGAGATATCCGGAATGTCACGGTTACATATCTGCAATTGAATTCCTTGAGAAAAAATACCCATTTCAGTTATTTACAAAAAATTGCTACCAGGCATAATTTTTTTTCAAATCTCCAAGTTGAAAAACTATTAAATGTCCATAACATAACTGTTAAAATACATTAGGACTACTTAAAATGTCATTACAGATACCCACAATTGACATTCCAAATAAAAATGCAATCTAAGATATCTCCAATAACAAAGTGTAATTGTTCTGTAAGTGACATTTTAATATAACAAGGTTCAACATACTGTATCTTAGGTATCCATAATAGAATTCCTACTACTGAAATACTACAACTATATTAAAAAGGCTTGCCACAGACCTAAGTAATCTGTTCTGACATCATCAAGTTTCAATATGCGGCTATACAAATACAAAGTCAAAATAGTGCAATAATTAAGCTGACTTTAACATTGTAAATCCAGATGGTGGAAAGGACTTAATTAGGAAAATCAAATTAAACAAAGTTCCAGTACCTTTTTGTAGATGGCAAAAATGGTACCAATGGATACGAGACAGTCGATGTTAGATGAGCCATCCAATGGATCAAAGCACACGATGTATTTTCCCTGAAAAACATGTAAAATTTTTAGGGAATATTACCTGTACTGTTGTCTGAAGTGTGTTTTTCAAATGTTGTTTTCCTATAAAAATATCAAAACTGCAATGACTAGAAAAAAATGGATTTCAACAATAGCTTTATGAAGATCTAATTTACCCAACTGTATACATGTGATATGACACATACAGTAGAATCATGACTTTGTATTATGCTCTATCATTTATTTTCAATTACACTCTATTACTAACCATTTTATGTTTTGTATTTAATATTTTATTATATTTAACTCAAAATTTGAAAAAAGGTTTGGAAACAGGTTCAAGATAAAAAAAGAAAAAGAGTCAAATATGACAATTCTATTTTTTGAGCATGTATTCAAAATGTAATCAGAAAAAAGCCTTTCCATGTAGTCACTGTGAGAGAAAAATAGATTCACTGCATTTACAGAAAACGTAGTACATTGTGATCTGTGCCTGGATGTGAAATGCCTGATATCAGTGTAGAAGTTTTTGGTTATATTGTATTATTTTAATGTTGTTCTGCTGATAAACACCTGTATATAATGTCCTGTGTCTGAAGGGTCTTATGACAAGACATGTGACAAAAAATGTGATCTGGTTTCAGTGAGGAATGAGCCAAAGGCTCATTCCAAAAATGAGATTGTGAATAAATGCAAACAGGTTTTTTAAGATTGGCTGGGTCTGATGCAATGCCTTACTCAACTCTGAATGTGTCCATTCGACAGGACCAGGAAGAGCACAGATGTGTGCTTTGGTTTTGTTGTGAGTCACTTACCCTGGCCTCTGGCTCCACGATGATGGCTGTTTCATTCTCTTCAGACACCAACACGCAGGAGCTGAAGGAAGACTTGAGCATGTTGATGACCAGATCATTGGACAGAATGTCCAGCTTTTTCACCTGGTCACCTGTCACATTAGTGCTGCCGGCGATGCCGTACCTAAGGAGACCAACAAACACCCTGTTTCAGCATAAGTAGGAATGTTAGTGAGGCTTATCACCTCTTAATCCACACAAAACGCTGTAATGTATGGCTCTGTAATTGCAAACGACTCAAAGGAACAATTCATCAATTCCCATCCCTGGACTAATAACTTTATTTATTTATTTGGAGCCACTATTAGCTGCAGCAAAGCTGCCACTATTCTTCCAGTGGTCCATCAAAAAAACAAACCAAAAAAAATAAATAAATACATTTAAAAAAAAAAAAAAAATCACAATATACATTAAGTACAACACACTCTGTCACCAGGAATATACAAAACAAAAAGAAAACATTTGAAAAGATGGACACTCTATTTTATCTGAACAGCCTGTCATTCATTTTACACAACAGGCTGCTTAGCTGTATTCTGATTACGAGCAAAATAAATAAGGCTCACTTTTTATTCTACTGCTCTGTCTACAAGGACATGACAAATTATTAATAAGATTGTTATAAGGGTTGACTTGTAAACACATGAGGGTTGTTAAGTTCTTTCACTGTACAAAGTTCTGATGAATGTAATTTTGATGACCCAACCACACTAGCAAAAGTGAGCAGAAGATTCAGGTTTCTAACTCACCTGTCATTTACCAGGAAATTAACATATAGAAGAACTCATAAAATGTACTATTTTCTTTTCTTTATGCAGCATGTTAACTTAAAACAGTCAGATTGAAACACTTTGAATTGATGTGACAGTCTGGTTGGTCTAATAATAGTCCAGACCACAGTAGTTATATCAGATGATAAATAAACACAAAGAAAACCTGCAACCGATGCATGACACTGCATTTCTTCACTGCTCATGGAAGTTCACAACTGAATAGAGTATTGCATCAACCACTGAAATGACCCAGGAATCAATCTCACAAGACACAATAGAAACAATTGCGAAACATTATTACTTATAACAATACAATGTGATTATCTCTTAGGAAATATGTTTCTATTTTATCTCACCTGTCATACCAGGAAATCCCTTTTGACTGTTGCACTGAAAAAAGTATAGCCAGAATGTGTTCTTCATTTTCCTTAAAATCTTATTCGTCAAAATATACAGAATATTGATTGATGAAAGCAGTCAAAATTATTGTTCCACACATTTCACATAGGCTTACGTTATAGTGGGCGTGTTCGTTCCTGATTGGTGCTCCTGAGTTCCTGCGCTCTCACTTTTGCCAACGTGGATGGACCATTAGAAGCTTCATTCATCGCCAGAGCTTTTTACAGTGAAAGAACTTAACGCAGTGTAGCTGCCATTCTGACTCTCTAGTGTTCTACAATCTAAGTTAACCTCATTCTAAGTTGATTGAGTGTACTCACAGGTGGGCGATCCCAGCTTTACGCACGGCGCTGGAGATGGCTTTGACCGCCGTGCACAGCGCGTTCAGCAGGGTGGTCAGCTCGCCCGTGCCTTTCGCCCTCTTGCCCTCCTCCATCACGAACCGGGTCACTGTCACCACATTGGTGTCGAAGGTTCCCTGGTCGGACATGGTGACAGACACGGTTTCCTGCAGCCAGACAGACACAGAGTAGCTACAGTAGAGCAGAAGCTGGAGGAGGAAATGCTGCAGAACTTAAATCTAGCTGCAACACGGAACTGAGCGGAGGGAGTGAAGACACCCAGCCAATCCAGAGCTGTGGGAGAGGTGTGGCAGGCTGGATACACTATCCGCATTGTACACACCACACTGGAGGCTGAGGGTTCAGATAATGATACTGAGACTGGGATGTGAGCAGAAGAATAGACGCTGCACATACCTGAACTGAGACAGACTTTACGCAACAACGACATGGACTGTTCAACACGTCTAGAAATGATAGGTGAACTAAGAGCACATTTGTCCCCTCTTGCTCTCAGATGAACCTTTTCAGGTTTCTGGGTTGTGTACAGTGTAGTGTGACTTTTCAACAGAATACTTTTAACTTAGCCAATACCAATAAGCCAATAAGTACTACTTGTGTGTATGTATGTGTAAGTACGTGTATATTATATATCAGTCAGCCAGGGGCGGACTGGGGCAATAAAGCGGCCCCGGAATTTGTACCTGGAGAGTGGGCTGGATGGGGTAGTAGTGGTCAGCCAAAAGGAATGTCATGTCCCATAAAACATTGATATTATTTAAGTTTATGTAACACAAATCAGCCCACAGCAAAATAATTACAGTGTATGTTTGACACACAAACCCTAGACTATACACATGTGTAATTCTAACAGATGTTAACAGAACACCAAGTTCCACCAAAGCAATAGTATTTTACCAAAACACATAATTATGTCTCTGAAAAACATCTGTGTAGGTTCTCATTTCCCCAGGTCATCGTCCTTTTATGTAGTTCTTCTCGGTTCAACTGGAAGAAGCCAAACCAATCCAGTTGAACTGAGAAGAACCACCAAGAACAACTACTAAGTGTTAACATACTTATATTTATGTATTCCTCACCAAGTTAAAGTGACACCTTTGTTGGTGTTACTATTATAACTGTGTGATAGTGTTAAATTTCTGACATGCACAATGTTGTAGTGTATCTTTAACATTAAATTGTGTTATTCCCTTTCTATTGGTGTTACTTTTTAACAGTGTTAAATGTTTAATGTCTGCCACTGATGCCACATCTCACTTAACACTGAGGCATAACTATATATATTATAGGTAGCTATGATGAGCTCCAGCACCCCCGCGACCCTCTCAAGGATAAAGTGGTTCAGAACATGGATGGACTGTACATAATATATATTTTACATAAATATGAAATGACAAAAATACATTCTAATCAAACTGAGAGTCATTTATGGCTACTAAACACTAAACATAGAATTAGCTGCAAAATAATGACTCACATGGTTAATCAGTTTGGTTAATTAATCAGCAGTCATAGGACAATTTACAAGCTGTGAGTACAGGAAGAACTAGGCTCAACAAACAAAAAACAAAAAGGAAAGTGTAAACTGTCCTGTAAACGGTAAGCTTTACAATAAACAATGTAAGATAAAAAAGACAAAAATAATGTAAAAGACAAAACATAAAAATAATGTAACGGACAAAACAAGATGCAAATGACATTAAAAAAGTCAATAATATGACTGTGATTGATGTTCCAACATTCCAACTCTTGCTTTGTTAGTTGCCAGTAGTTGCTGACCACCATCACCTCACAGCAAAAAAGGTGGCAGCTGGAATGGAATTGGCATGTTGTCTCTGTGCCTATGTGGGTTCTCTCTCACTGTCCGAGGACATGCACCTTAATATTCTCACTGGTCAATCGAAATCAGCTGTAGGTGAGTGTGTGAGTGAATGAATATTTGTCTGTATGTCAGCCCTGTGATGAACTGGCCATGTGTCCATGGTGGACCCTGCATAGACTATAAGACCATATTACATAATGTACTGTGTATACAAAGTCACCCTGAGTCAAGTCTTCTGAATAGCAACATGAATGACAAAAAGGTTGTTCTGACCCTTTAAGATACAGGTGTATATCAATAAATTAGAATATCAACAAACGGCTGATTTTTTTCAGTAATATATTTCAAACCGTGAAACACATCTTTATTTATAGATTCATCACACAGACTGATGTATTTCAAGTGTTCCTTTTCATTTTGATGATTATAAATTACAGCTAATAAAAACCCAAAATTCAGTACCTCAGAAATTTTTTATATTACTTAAGACCAATAAAAAAGGATTTTCAACACAGAGATGTTGAACTACTGAAAAGTATGAACATGTATAGCACTCAATTCTTGGTTGGGGCTCCCTTTGCATGAATTACTGCAGCAATGCCGTGTGGCATGGAGGCGATCAGTCTGTGGAACTGCTGAGGTGTTACGAAGCCCAGGTTGCTCTGATAGCAGCCTTGAGCTTTTCTGTGTTGTTGGGTCTGGGGTCCCGCATCTTCCTCTTCACAATACCGCATAGATTCTTTATGGGATTTAGGTAAGGTGAGTTTGCTGGCCAATCACAGGAATACCCTGGTCCTCAAACCAGGTATTGGTATTTTTGGCAGTGTGAGCAGGTGCCAAGTCCTGCTGGAAAATGAAATGAGGCTTACACTGTCGGAGGCCGACAGCAAAGGTATATCCCCAAAATCCCCCCAGTCCTCTGCTATATATAAATCTATTCACAATAATTGTTAGACAATCGATATGAACTCAATTTGAGCTACATCGACCTGATATTGAAAGAATAATGGTCAGAGAACCATTTTTCCCCACAACACTCCACCTAGTGAATGAAAATGACACCATGTGAGCTCTGGATGGTAGCGAGAAAATGGACAAAAGTTGAAAGATGATCAATATGAACCAAATTTTGTCTCAATCAGCCTATTGTTGCTTGATTTATGTCCAAAAAACTGATTTTCACCTAAAGCGCCCCCATCTGGATGACTTCTAATACTCATAGAGAAGCTGAAATCCACAGCGTTCTTCCACTAGGGGTCCCCGATGTGGGTTATCAAGGAATAAGAAATCCAACCAAATCTGTCCTAGTTATTGTGTTCACATGAAGGATATCCGGCGGCAGATTCCGCAAAACTCGATTTCAGGGATATAATTAGCATCTCCATGAAGCTGGTCAGCAGAGGGAAGTATGAAGTGCTCTAAAACTTCCTGGTAGACGGCTGCGTTGACTTTGGACCTGATAAAACACAGTGGACCAACACCAGCAGATGACATGGCTCGGTGGTGTAAAGTCCTCTTTGATGATGAAAGTAACTTTTGCATTTGGAAATCAAGGTCCCAGAGTCTGGAGGAAGAGAGGAAAGACACAGAATCCAAGTTACTTGAGGTCCAGCGTAAAGTTTCCCTCGTCAGCGGTGGTTTGGGGAACCATGTCATCTGCTGCTCCTTTTTGTGCTTCATGTTCATACTTTTCAGTAGTCCAACATTTCTGTGTTGAAAATTGTTTTTTAAAATTGGTCTTAAGTAATATTCTAATTTTCTGAGATACTGAATTTTGGGTTTTCATTCGCTATAAGTTATTATAACTTCAAAATTAAAATCAAAATTAAAAGAAATAAACAGTTGAAATATATAATTCTGTGTGTGATAAATATATATAAATCAAATCAAATCAAATTTTATTTATATAGCGCCAAATCATAACAAAAGTTATCTCACTGACACTTTACATATAGAGTTGGTCGAAACCAGGCTCTTAAGCTAATATACAGAAACCCAACAGAAACCTCCAGGAGCAAACACTAGGTGACAGTGGCGAGGAATAACTTCCTTGAACAGACCCCACCTCCTGGAGGATGGTCGTCTTGCCTTGACCAGTTTGGGTTAAAGAGAGATGGTAAAGGAAGAGAGAGAGAGAGAGAGAGAGAGAGAGAGAGACTGGGGAAGGGGGGGAAATAGGGGAGACACAAGGATGCACAACAAACTGAACTAGAACTACTAAAAAGTAGAATAGCTGGTGGTAGTATAATTACCAGTAACTACAACAAATGTCCATAACTATTAATACTATTACTACAAATGCAAGTATTAACAATGGATGTACTACTACTGCTACAACTAGTACAAATAATAGAAACTTCTACCATCTATGTAAGTATATAATAAACACTGTCACAACTATATGGATAAATGAGCGATGATGACGGAGGTATCAAAGATGTGTTTCACTTTTTGAATTGAATTACTGAAAAAAGGCAACTTTTTGATGATATTCTAATTTATTGAGATGCACCTGTATTAGTTATTTTTAATTAAGGAGGGAAATGATAAATGTAGCTACAGCACTTTCAAATCTTTATTAACATTACTATTTAAAAATTGGATTTTTAATTACTTAAGTCGACTTTTGAAGAACTACAAACCTCCATACTCACCCTACTATCAAGTACTTGACTTAAACCAAACGTTTCTAACGCTGTTCATATAAACCACCATAAGATGGCGCTGTTGGCCAGTCATCCGCGTTTGGGACGTTCGATCTTCTCTGAGCTTATAAAACCTTTGAGGTTTATTTAGTCAGAAAAACCGTATTATGCGTTTAACCCTTATGTTGTGTTCCGGTCAAATTTGACCGATTTAAAAGTTTTACCTCTGAAAATTGTAGTTAATTTATTC
>JAPQRQ010000028.1:6983406-7000588 GCA_037367365.1 Apogon talboti
TAATTAGCGCTGGTCATATTTCGGCTTCCGGTTGTGTCAAACTTTAATACACTAGTTAGTTTTCGTCAGAAAACATTTTAATGGACAACAAACACATTCCTATCAACATGAAGAATTGATGAGGCTAAATATATTCAATATTCATACGCCGAAAGAAAGCATTTTAAACGTTTTAATCACGAGAACTATATTGTTTTGCTAGAAAGAAACGTCCAACAACGTAACAAATTAATTTAAAAGTTGCCGAACCACCGACATGTACATTGTTTTTTATTTATTTATTTATTTATTTATTTATTTATTCCAAGTGTCAGTTTAGGAGCCGCAGAATATCCTTAACAGCTAAAATACGACGACATTCACAAACGTAAACAGTTAACGAGCTAGCTTACTATTTATGCTGTGTTTGTGGCTAGTACTTTTCCCCTGAGTACTTTCCCGTTTAAATAAATAGAGTAGAGTTAAATCCTGTTTGCTTAGCACTCTGCGGCTCCGCCGGTAAAAGTAGGCCATCCTGGGCGCAGGTAAGCTACACCTGTAGCACACACTGACCTTCATATCAGCGGCTGAGCGGAGCGGGACCTGTCCTGGCACGGACTGCGCATGTGCGGTACTCGACAACTTGTTGCTGGAGCGGACAAGTAAGTACAAAGGGGCTGGTGGCGGAACGGACGGGCCACGCTGCGTGTGTGGGAGAACCACGGAGCTCTCAGACTCCTTCTGCTGCGTTTAACTTGACGTTCTAACGCTAACTGGAACATTTCGCACCTAAACCTCGACTCCGGGGACCCAGAGTAGGCGTTACATTCCAGTTCTGAAAGAAGAGCCTGGGGACACTTGGCGTCGGGTAAGTTAGAACAGGGAGCTTCTGATAACCGGAGATGTTTTACTGTAATGTTGAGGTATTTAATCGATTTTTTTTCACATAAATATCCTTTTAATTTACGTTGTTGAATTAGAGTTGTATATGTTGCCCTCGGTGTATTTTCTTGGTAAGGTCAGGTGGTCCTTCAGCGACCAGACCAGACAATCCCATGAAGCGCTGCTGGTTAAGCAGGATTACGTTTAAAGTCATATGCTGTTTGTTGGACCTGCTCGTTGGGGGTAATCCTGTGTGTTTTTTCTCCAACAAATAAGCTTGTTTACAGCGAACAGGTGTCATGCAAATATTGGGAGTATCTCACATGGTGGTGGAGAGGCTGCATGGGTTGAATTTTGAGCTTCAAAAGCAAGAAAACCACTTAAAACTAAACAAACTTTTGACAAAATGAAGACTGTGGCTTTTAAACAGTTTTCTCAGACTCTGACCCGTCTTATTCATGTGACTTGGTAATCCCTCACCACTATATGATCCATACTGACTCATCTTTGTGTGGATTTAAGGCTTAAATGTGGTTTTCACTGTCCAAAGCATCCTCAACTCAAGCACCCAAAAGAATGTTATAGATTCGTTTGTCACACTGTCTTTTTCTGTCTGAAATGGAGTAAACTGCTAAACACTTTAGAGTGTCCTTATGGGCTGACGAAAGGGACTGTGGTAAACCTTGAAGCTGCTGTTCATATGTTGAGTTGAGTTTATTAACAGTTTTTTCTTCTGCTGCTCTAAACTGTTTTTGTGTGATTTGTTGCTCTCACTCTGAAGCAGATGACAGGGGAGCTGGGGTATTTGAGGATCACAATAGTCCAAGATGAAGCTAAGGTTTAGACCTGGATGGTGGTCTCTTTTGTGAGTTTGAAGCCTTTCCCTGGGGTCAAATGGAGGGCTCTTCATCTTCTCCTGGACTTTTCTTTCTTTCAAGATAAAGCAGTGAACTATGCAGGAGGGAAGAATATGAGCTCAGAGATGTCAGTTTAATGAAATTCTTTAGCTTCCAGTGTGGCACTTTTTGGCATATATTCCTGAATCCATTTTTCTACACTTGGATATAATGACTGTAGATAATAAATGTTGCTTTTATTCTGAAAGCAAACAAAGGAGACTCAGATGTAAAAGTCTCAACATGGTTCATCCTTGGTAAGCCTTCACTTTCCCCTCTGTAACCCTACTGAATAAAAGTTATTTGCCGCATGCTACATTTTGATGTAGCCTACTTTGACAAAATGGTAACAAGAATTAGGGAACCAAAGGGATTGATTTACTGTAGGGAATGAAATCCAGGACCCAAACCCAGGAACTCAGAAACACCTTTTACCAGTTCCACCAAAGAGTGTAGTTTTCATGCAAAGATTTGTGGCAAAAGTCTCACTGCAACAATAATGCAAATGCAGATTCCCACTGTTTGTGTTGCATTTAGCAAAGGTAACATTCTTTAATAGGCTCTACATGTTTTGTTTTCTCTAAACTGATAGTTTTACTAAGATTAAATATGCAAAGAAAAAAATATCACATTATATCATAATGAGATTCATATTGACAATAGAAGGCCCTACTTTGAAGAATACCTCCAGTGTTTTAAGTCCAGATAACTTTAATGGTTATATTTTAACATCATACTTTGATGCATTTGCCTAACTAACCTCTCTGGGTTGTACATAACATTAAACTTTAGCCAAAGAGTTTGTTTTGGACACTTAAACCCACAGTCCAATCTTGTTTTGTGTCCTGTGTACGTATAGTGGTACACAGTATACACAGCACCTCAGGTCATCGTGTTTTACAGGTACTAACCTGAAAAGGTGTCATGTGACCGCACATTTCTCCAATATATGAGAAAATATTAGTAAGAGAATCATACCCTTCAGTATATGCAATGTACCATTTCATGAACATAAAATATACAGATGCTCCACACTGATTGTCCAGCCAGTTTGACTCTGCAGTGTCTCGTCTGCTTGGAGTGATAGCATAGTGCGGGTTTTCCTATGTCTTCTTTTAGCAGTGGTGCACCACAACGACCAGGAAATCACTACCACTGCAAACATATGTTGTAATTTAGCTCAAATGTTATCTATAACTACATTAGCTGTAGTTTGGATGCTGAAGAAGTGGTGATTGTAAAATAATATCAGAGATTTTTAACATAACCTCATCTTTCACACTGAAACAGCTATCACTAATACCTAAATAGCTACTAATATGAGATGAAGTTGAAATTATTGCCCAAAACACTACAGCTGAGTTACAATGACACATGAAGCCATAAGACTGTACTCTTGTGCCAGTGTTCCATTTCCATTGTTTAATCTGTCAAATTCTGTGACACTAAAATCACAGAGCAGAGTATAAATCCAGAATTCTTGCATTTTGTGTTTTTTATGGATATCTTCTTCATCACAGTGTGAAGTATTGCAGATAACCGATATACAAATATGTATAAAATGTCATGGAATCACTGTAATATGATACCACCAATATCATAGACTGTGTATAGATAATGATAGTATTGCATTAATTCACTAACTAATGCAGTGCTAATACTACTAATGCAATGTTGGGCTTAACTGATGACTATGGAGATGACAAAATGAAACATACATCAGCTGTGTCTCCACTTGTTTGCATCAGTACTAAACATAGGCAGACTATGACTGAAAGAAACACTTGCAATACATTTTTTATGTTTCAAATTTGTTTGACATTTTAAAAAAAAACATGGAACATGCATACAAGAAGAAAAATACTCTGAAATACTTAATTCCAGGCAAAGCAGTTGACTGTCCCTGAAATGATAACAAAAGTTAGCAGCCTATTCTCATGCAAGTTTACAAAACAGAGTAAATCTGTAGGCAATGGTGATTCTTTGAAACTGTCCATAACGTTCTGCAGTGTTTCTGTAGTGCTCTGATGCTTATCTGACAATTGGCAAGACTGACACATCGACTGTTTTACAGACTGACACACCGTTAAAAAAAGTCAACATTTATTAACAGACTATTCTTGACTGAAATGAGGACTCAAGCCCTCTGAACTGGCAAATGGCCTGTTGTAAAGCAATCTGCCATTTTTGTTTTCCAATATTTTGTGTTTAATGATTTAGCTTAAACATATGGCCCTTCTCATACTTCAGCTAAGTCATTGTAGAGGGAAATATTGTCCACCCCTATTCTATACATTTCAGAGTCTCTCACACTTGTTCTGTTACAGGCTTAGTGTTAAATCTGTACATTGCAACATGCAAAGCATGTATACCACATACCACAGCCTCTCAACTGTTTTATGTCCAATACATAAGCAGATCTGGTGGAACTCTGCAACCTGGTGTTGCTTGGTACATCAGACTTAGCTGGTCCACATCAGGCTTAGCTTGTCCACATCAGGACATCAGGCCGCTCATTCATTTGGCCCTTTGTAGACATATGGCAGGGGTCTCTCAATTAACACCTTGGTGAGGCAACCCCTCTGTCCACATGATCAAAGCTCTGGCCTGGGCTGCAGAGATGTGTCAGCCCTGGTCACAGCCTCCCTGTGATTATGACTCCCATCCCTCTGGTGTTTGTTTAGAGAAAATGACTTCCACTCGGCTGCGCTGTCTGAACAGGTTGTACATCAAATGTGGCCTTGCTTTTCTTGCGGCTTTACAGTTCTCGTGGAATCCTTGCTGTGGTGTTTTCTCTGTAATTTAATGCAGAGGTGGTGCTGAAGGGTAATTTTAGTTTTTGGTTGAACATCTGTTCCCATTTTTGCTTTCTTGCACATTTGAGTGCTAAAAATGTAACTCTCCCTGCTGCTTTAATGAGGAACTTCTACATTCATGCACTTGTGTCTTTTCCCTGTGAGATCCACTGCTGTTTTCCCCTGTTTTTTTTGGCTAGTCTTGGTGTTATTGTGGAGGTGAAAGCAGCTATTACAGCTGCTTATGTCTTATAGTGTGGGGCAAAGACCTACATGAGCCTCTGGGACTGCCCTGTTATTACAAGATCAAATCCACTTTGTAAAACCACTGAAACCAAACAATTAGAGTTCCTCTGCACAAATAAACCCCACGCTGAGAAGTGTGCATATTTGATGAGAGCTAACTGGATAATAAATTAGATATACAGACTAACATGGGTATCCTGAAGGAACAACCTTGGCAAAATGTAAAACGAGCACAGCAGGTTCCCAACAGAGGACTTGGTATAGTTATAAAAACAGAACATGAAAGTCAAATTTCAGGGAATCCTCCTAAAAGATTTAGAGTAGCTGGCAGGCCAGCACCACACTGTTTGCAAATTTGCTCGGAAGTTATTAAAGCATTGATCAAAGCTTTGGCAGAGCTGTGCAAAACAGTGTAAAATCAGTGCTGGGTGGATTTAGAGATTTACCACAGTTTGAGTGGCCTAAGATGGACTGGGAGACATTTGAGTTGGCTGGATTTATTATTACTGAGCACTGTGTGAACAGTTAGCGTGTAACGTTTGATGTGGGAAAAGTCTTATCTAAATCATCCACTACCTTCATGTTAACTTCACCTCAAGATATGTAGTAAATTGCTGATGAGTTGACATTCCATTGTTAATATCACCTTGGTCTTCAGAAAATTGTAAATCATCTGTTTGTGCTATGTATCAACAGGTTAAAGGAAATAAGACCAAAAAGACTGTAATGAAAATGGTAGTTGGCTACAGTCCTACTCTTTTATATTGGTGGATGCTAGACCTCAGTTATTTATTAACTCCAATTAAAAGTAGTGAGCTTTATCACTGCCAAGCTCATTGATCCTTCCAAGAAACATTTTTCTTTTCTCCAGGTTTGAATGATACCACAGAACCATGCCACTGTGTTACAGGGTGCGTTTCTATCAACATTTTTAATGAATTGAAATTGTGTATTAGCAAGAGTAAGATTTGGCAGACACTGGAGTTGTGGTACACTGTTCAACTGTTCAGTGACACCTGTACAAATATGGTCTTCATGGAGGAGTCATGAGAAGAAAACCTCTCCTGCATCCTCACCACAAAATTAAAATTATAATTATAAATTAGAACAGCAATTTGTACTAGACGATATATTATCAATATCATAATTAAAGAAATATACATAAGAGTGCAAAACTAGTTGTGTGCAATTATAATTATGTGGTTATAATGTGAACAGTCTAATAGCCACAGGCAGGAATAATTTCCTGTGTGGTTCAGTGATGCATTTGGGTGGATTCAGTCTCTCACTGAACATCCTCCTGTGACTGACCAGCACATCATGGAGTGAGTGGGTGAGTGGAATTGTCCAGTATTGTGTTGATCTTGGACAACATTGGCCTCTCTGACACCACCGTCACAGAGTCCAACAACGTTACTGGCCTTGTGGATCAGCTTGTTGAGGCTGTTGGCATCGGCAACCCTCAGCCTGCCATCCTCACATGCAACAGCATAGAGGATGGCACTGGCCACAATAGACTCATAGAAGATCCTGAGCATTGTCCGGCAGATGTTGAATGACCTCAGCCGCCTCAGGAAGTAGAGACCGTTCTAGCCTTCTTGTAGTGTGATGATGTGTTTTTTGCTCAGTCCAGTTTATTGTCAATCTGTGTAAGACTGTTTCCACCCATTTTGAATGGAACTATTGTAATAAAGAAATCTTGTCAACAGAGGGTGTTGCATAATGTGCAACCGTCACCGGTGTTGCACTTCTAACTGCTGGGTAATTTGCTAGAACCAAAGAAATATATTCTGTCTTGGAACAGGTGTATTTTTGAACAAATGCAATGAAACTTTTAAAATTGGTTACATAAACCTTTTCCATGTTGGAAGAAAGTATGATTGAGGTTTTAAAAACCAAACTACATTTGTTTCAGGTTTCCTACGTGGGCAGCTTCATGTGTTTTAACATTTTGAGCTGAATTTCACTACTGGTAGAATCTTAATATACAGTTTTTGTGTTATAAAATTCCAAACATTATCACTGCATTTATTGTTTTAAATACCTCATTGTTTAATTTCTCTGCTTTTGGTGATAGTCCATTGATAAGCACTTCCCTTAATGGCCTCAGGGGATAAAGTGATGTGAGTGATGTTAAAATAAAAATAAAAAGTCACGTTTTCATTGGTGTTTTTCACATACTGTTGTAGGGGTGAGCGATATGGCATAAAATTTATAGCACTTTTTTCCCCCTTTTATTCTGATAACGATATTTTATCACTGTATTAAATTGTGAAAGGCCGCGGTCTTCTGAAAACATGATTATAGCTCTTTTTGCTGTATTTTCAATATGAGAGGATATATCTTAGCAGAGTGTTGAAAACAATGTATTTATTGGGTTAAAATGAGAAAATAAATTGGACTTGCATACCTTAAAAGGAGTAACTTGCCCTTTTCAAGCTGTGACTTTACCTTACTGGTAAGCAACCTGGCAATCTAGTCTAATCTAGTTTTTAACATTTGTATTCTCTTTTCCAGCTATTAGGCTATTATCATTCTGATCCAACACCCAAATCTGACCTAACCTTTTGACATTTGCAAACTTGACCCATTCAAAATAACAGAATCCAGAGGCACAATCACTATCCTTGTATTACACCCTATAAAATGCTACTGAATTCAAACTGAGTGAATACTCCTTACTTAAACATTTGTCAAAGACTTCTGACAGACGCTGAAAGATTTTAATAGCAAATAAGACCAGCACAGCTTAGGAAGCACAGTAGCAATGTGCTACACTGCAAACAGGATTTTGGTTTTAGATCAAACAACTCACACAGATCATTAACCAACCACCAGAACCAATAGTTATAGAAACTGACTGTTGTCCTTTTAATAGATTTTTAACATGTCCGTACTCGAGATAGAGTTTTGACTCTGAAATGAACTTAAAATAATCAAAGGTTTTTACTTGCAGTTCCATTTTACTGTAAAGCCGTTGTCCAACTCCAGTTCCTGGTGGCTCTGTCAAAGTGAAGCGCTCTAAATAAAATGAAATCTCCTTGCATGTGGCTTTAGTGTTGAAAATGAAATCACTCGGTCAAGTAAATAAGTGTAAAGAAAATATATAAATACTTTCTGTAAAATAATACAATGAATTAGTGTTTTGAAAATTCAAATAAAAATGATATCCCTAGAACTCTAGCACATCTTGCATGTGAGGTCTTTTTTCCAAAAACACTAGCCTGTCAACATGTTCTGGTTTAGGTGTTGCCCGGCTGCATGTGACAACGTTACCACCTGTGCTGAATGCACACTCAGAGGGAGAGCTAGTGGCTGGAATGCACAGGCATTTCTTAGCCAAGAGGCTCAACCTTGGAAACTGGGTACAGTGAAGACGCCACCATTCCAAGGGATTTGAATCACTGTCTGCTGCTACCATCAGCAGGTAGCCATCAAAACTCTGACCCTTGCTTCAGTAAAGAACCAGTGTTACTGGCACTCTTTTCAGGCTGCTCTTGGTTGAGCAGAAATGCCTGGAGCTTCACTCTCTGCTGCAGCCTCCGGGATAGCTGCGGAGGTGGAGGCAGTGGATGTCTTCTCCTCCAGGGCCTTTATCTTTTCTGTGGCTCTCCTCTTCACCTCACTCAGTGTCTCCTCTGTAATGTAGGAGGCCTTGAATCGAGGGTCTAGAAATGTCACCGTGGTCAGCAGTTCCTGGAGCACTGTATTTTTCATTCAAGTAATCCAAGACTTTCTTTTTAATGTCCTCTGTGAGCCCTGTTTTGTCCTCTTTTGGCTTCAAGATTTCAGAATTGAGTAGATGAAGTACTGGCTTCATGTATGAGATACTGACATAATCCTCACCTGATAGGACATCAGTGAAATCTTGAGTGGTTTTAGAGCTTCAGTGATTGATTTCAACACCTGAATGTCTTGACAGTGGGTAAAAGGTGCCTTTGGATCTGCTGCAAGCGATTGTGTAATGTACTCCACTGTTCCTGTTAACTGCCGTTTTTAAATTACATTCCAAACAGAGGAAATTGTACCTGAAAATGCTTTACTATCTTCTTATAGCCTTCTCCTGCTTTGTGGGCATCAATCATTTTCAGTTTCAGAGTTCTAGGCAACTGCTTAGAGGAACCCATGGCTGCTGACCGTTGGTACAAGGTCAGATGAGTCTGGATATTTATAAAGCTTTGAAACTTGCATCACCTGGTCTTCACATCACAAAAGTGCTTGCAGTGTAAAAACTGGTATACTGCCCAACACTCTACTGTTGGTAAGGTAATACACAGACAAGTGCACAACTAGTTTGAGTCTCTTCAAGTGTTTTAAAGTGAACTGCATCCTTGTGACTTGAATAAGCTTCTCTGTGAGAACTTGGCTGTGTTGATGCTAAATTGTTAAGTGGTTCAGTGCTGCATGCTTCAGCTTGTGTGGTTTCAGCTGATTGTTGAGGCCTACCTGAGTCAATGACTGAATGAAGGTTCTCTGTGTGGTGGGATTAACCCTAGCTAAACCTTAAAGTGTGTCTCTGAGATACTTTGTTTCCTGGTATGTTAATCCCTTTCTTTCATTCATGCCTCTTTTGTGTGTTCTATCAGCAATTGTCAACAGTCAACCTCGGCTTTAAAAGACAGTTATGAATTTAGGAATAATTTTTCCAATTTTGGTAGAGCTACATCCTGAATAACTGATGAAGTGTTGGGAGAATAGAAAGATCTATTTAATCTTGCTTTATTGTGCTGTTCTATAAAAGGCATACCAGTAGTCCCAGGAGTTCCCCATGTTTGGATACAGAACCTGTGAATTTCATGGATCTGAAATTGTGCAGAGAGATAAGTGAAACGTTCAACACAGTGTATATACACATTACCTCTATGATTTAGTATGTAGGGAGGAAGTATCCATTTGTAAAAGCAGGTTGCTATTCTCTTCAAAAGTCCTTGAATGAAAGGTGAGTTGACCGAAAACCGGAGGAGTGAAAAATCCCTCCTGTTTTTACGTACGTTAAGCCAGGACAAGGCAGGTGCTAATGGAATTCAGGCCCCAACTGATACTGTAATAATCCCTCAGCAATGCAGGCATGCACAGACTTTGCCTGTCAAGTTGAAACACTCCTGAAGAAGGCAGCTTTTGCACGCTGCATGAATTTATGCCAGAATTGCACCCTTATCAGGAGAGCCAAGCGACCATAAACACCTGGCAGGAAGCTTTGTTTACCAATTGATCTAGACTGTGCCTAATTGGTTAAAGTGGAATCTACCTTCTCTTACAATAATACATGGGGCTGCATCACTTTAAGGCTATGTTTATATGTCTTTAATCTTCATTCACACAACCCCGTATATATACACCGTCAAGAACTTGCCAAGCCTGTAGATGGCAGTGTGGTGAGACAGTTGGGTACCATTCACCAATCAGAATCCTGAAAAGAATCACAACAAAACTTCTGTTACTTCTGTTATGAACAAATAGTCGCACATGTGACGCAAATGTATTCCATCGAAAACTGTGATGTCCTTCCAAGATTTCCATTTTCCTGTTTACACGCAAACGCGAAAACAGAGATTTACCGAAATCTCCACTTTAGTCGGCGTTTTTAAAAACCATTATTTTCGGTGGGCTTGGCCATTGTTGTCATATAAACGATAGGCACAAACAGCAAAGAGAAAAATTTCCGTTTTGCCAGATATCTGGCTACGTGTAAATGTAGCCTACCGTAATTTCCGGACTATTGAGCACACTTGAATATAAGCTGCACCGCACTCGTCTTTTTGCATTGAGTCAGTTCTTCACGCTGCCGTCTCCAACGTCTCACCGTCAATTCATTGATACCAAGCTTACGTGCAGCAGCTCTATTTCCTTCTTTGACAGCCACTTTAATTTGAAAGCTGCCTCATATGCATTTTTTCGTGTTTTCCATGATGAGGGTTTGCGCATGACACGCAAAATGTCTGAAGAATTTAGTGTAAGTGCATTTGATTTATGGTGATTCAAACGGTTTCATTGGTCCACTGTGACCTGTTCAGTAATTTCATTGGTCTGGTGTGACGAGCGTAAATGTATTGGCGACATAAAGCTTGTTAGCCCGTAAAACATAAATTAGCCGCATCATTGTTTAAGCCGCAGGGTTCAAAGCGTGTGAAAAAAGTAGTGGCTTATAGTCTGGAAATTATGGTAAGTCTGTTGCTTCAGGTACCAGTGAGACATGGATACAGTACATAAAATCTGATTGGTGAAACTGAAAACGTCTTAGATGCCGGACTGCCAACAACGATTGGTGATACTTAGGATTTCACAGCTCTGATAATTAAGTTATCATGGTGGTGAATATTTAATCTTCTGTATTAACAATTACACAGGCATATCAGTTACTCAAAGAATGTGTCCTTGAACATGGTGATGGTCCAAATCTTGTTTTCTTCGTCTTTCTTTTCTGTTGTCACAGGGTTGTGCTGCATTAAAAGTTGAGTCAAGGTGAACATCCTGCTGGAGGACCTTATGTTGTTTTGCTGCATGTCTGAATTTGTGTATCACACTAGGTGCAAAAACTATAACTTGTTCAACAGTCAATGAACTATCGCATTAAAAAAAGTAACTGGACAACTGTTATCTTCATTTAAGTCACATATAAAAATGAGCACCCTGCAGCTCTCACTTTGACCTTGACTGTGAATGACAAACCGTAAACTTTTGAAAGACAGAATGTAAACAGAGCAGAGTTGTTATTTTATAGAGACATGGAGAAATAATGTTATCAGCCACAGTAACCACAGTTCTGAGTATGTTTTTATTTGCCTCAAATGAAAATAGCAGCTGGGGCAAAGACGCCTAACAACACATGGCCTTATATTCCTTTATTGTAGGTGGGATGGAAATGCAAAACACTACTGAAGGTCCTCCATTTAAAACTATAGTTTAACATAAGTTATAAGTCACATCCTGTCACATGGATTGAGAACATTGTCTGGATGAAATAATAAAGTTCTTTACAGGTATCTATCATTATTTTATCAGAATTATCCTTTGCTTTATTTTTTCTGCAAATTTTTTTCCCTCTTCTGGACGAGTTTTTTTTTTCCATATTTTTGAATGTGATGTTGAAATGGAGGCAAAGTCTATTTTGTCCTGATCTATGTGTCTGACAAATACAGTATCATTTTAGCATCAGAATTTTCAGGAAATATGTGGCCAAGGTGGGAAAAAAAAGCCTGTTATTTACATAGGTGACTTTGGGTCGAAAGAATTAGGATAAATGGGAGGTAATCCACTGCCTCTCTCTTAACAGGGTGGGACAATGGAGAAACAATGTGACACTGAAACAGCAAATCCCTCTCCCTTTAAGTGTTCATTTGAAAAGGCAATTTCAATTATTTTAATTATGCAATAGTATGACCAACAACCCTCCTTATCAATATTTTTAAAGCTCTCATATACAAAGTTAATGTTAATTTAAATAATAACATTACCTTCACTTTATGTATGAAGCATCCATTAATACATAGTTCTCAATATTACTCTAGTTATGGATGGGTGTGTAGCCCTTCAACGTACAGTCATGGAAAAAATTATTAGACCACCCTCTTGGAGAGCATGCTAAGATGCATGGCTGTAGTCATCAAAAACAATGGTTATGCAATCAAGTAACTCCTGTGTGTATCATATGACTAAAACGGACAGAAAAGAAAACATGGAATGCCTAAAAGCAGTTTTTGTCAGTGCAATGCCATAGATATTGATGTAAGAACTTAAGTGATTTTGTTTATTATCAAGAAAACCATGGAAAATGGCTAGATATCAGCTCTTAAATTAAACTCTTAAAAGCTATTTTTGTTATCATTATATTTGTCCAAACAAATGTACCTTTAGTTGTACCAGGTATTAAAATGAACAAGAAATGGAAGAAAACAAGGGTGATCTAATAATTTTTTCCATGACTATACTTTAGATGTCATCATGTTGCAGGTGGATGCTCTACAACCAGGAGCCACTACAATGACTGTTAAATGACGCTTTGGTGCCAATTGATCAGCCAGCCTCTACTAGAAATATATTTTGGCTGGATTATCACATACTGAAAACTATTGTGCACTTTTATATAGGTCTGTGCACTATGGCCAAAAATGTGATCAATGTAATCTGTCTATTGCCTGTCATAGTAAATATCATATCATTGTTGCATCCCAGGTTGAAGACTGATTTTTGCTCAAGTAAAAAACAGATTTCATTTATCCTGTGCAACCACATGAACTAGAAATATGGGGGGGTTGATTTTCAAATCACTTAACCTCCACAGGTTATATTAGTCCTGTGTGAATAGGACTTAAGTGATTTAGATGAGAATGTAAACAGACCCTTTAGCCAAATAAAATTTTATTGCATTAACAGTAAGTGTTGTATCCCTCAGTTCCACTTCTACAGTATGTCTCACTGTGTGTGAGGCCATTCACCCTAACAAAACTCCATCATGTGTCCATACTGGCGTTGTCGTCAACAGCACAGAGCTGATGAGTTGATGCCACTCTTTACGGCTGAGAGAAGCCCAGAGCCTCAGCCCGCTGGCCACCAGGCTGCTCATGTTACAGCGTCTCTCACTGCCTGCCATTGTCAGGTTACTGTGTGTGTGTGTGTGTGTGTGTGCTGTCTGTGCCGCTGTGCTGCGATTGGCTCGTGCTGTGTGAGACGGTGGTGGGTGACGTCTGCATGCTAATCCCTCATTTCTCAACGGGTTATTCTCTATCCAGTCATAATGGGAATTGTGTGAGTTGCAGCAGAGGGAGTACATGACAAGATAACTTTAAAAACCTGAGTGACAGTGAGTACCATCCTTTTTAATTTAATGCTATTCTTACAGTGCCATGGGGTTCGCATGAGACTGTCACTGACTGGTAAATGTGAATGAATTTGATCTGTTGTTGTCCTCACATTTCTGTTTGATTCATAGTTAACGTGCACAGGATGCAGAATGTTGCTCTCAGCTTCCCACAAAAGCTAATTGAAAACTTTGAGAGAGCACAGTAAAAATGCACTAATTGCTTAGACTGCATGTCATTTACCAAAGGGTGTGTCGTCTGCAAAGTTTTAATGCTACAACTCAGACATTAAGGCTCTGTTTGCAATTTTAAAGTTTTCCATGTTCAACTGTGTCAAACTGAACTGCTTCAACACCATTCTTATAACTGCTTGCTCTAAATCCCAGACATGGTATAGTTAGAAGGTAAAGTGGAGATTTGAGCTTTGTTGTGTCTACAGCTGCGGTTGCATTCAAGGCTGGCTCAGCTTCGATTTTCCTGGCTCCCAGTGGACAGTTGAACAGTTGTCCTCTTTCTGCATGATAATGGCTCATAAAGTTGATGGCTTTATTAAAGACCCTTAACAATTTATTGCATACTAGTATGTGACCTGCGGGGAACCCCGGGTTGTAGATGTGGTAGTTTTGTAAATGTGTCTGTCTCTGCAATCCTGTTTTGAACTTAATTTCCTGTCATGCAGAGTGGTACTGCACTTCCGTGATTGTAAGGCAGTTGTATTCCAAAATTACTAATATCTCCGAAAATATTGGTCCAGTCTACTTGCCGAGATATTTAATGTGGAGACTATTCTTCAACTGTAGGTACCAAATTGGCCAGTTTAAACGTCTAAATTTCTCAGAACCGTGGGAATGCACACGCGCACACACACACACATGCTCTGAGACCTTCCAGTATTATGATATATATGTAGTTCTACACAAGGGCCTATCCCTTGTGTAGAACTACATATGCATATAAAGCTGAATTAGATTATATGGCAGGTTCAGGATAAGCCTTACTTAACCAGTTGTACAGACCTCAAAGAGCCAGGGTTGCATCCCACTGAGCTTTAAAATACACCTAGAGGGTGATCTTAGTTAAATGGGAAGAAACACCCAATTGCTGGCTTATGTGTCTAAACCAAAAACCATTGGTAAAAGCAATTAAAAACTAACTGGTTCAGGTTTTGAGTGTAATGATTCAGATTAAGCTACTGTAGGTTTACAAGTAGAGTTATTTTGTACACTATTATTATTTTTTTATGTTTTAAATGTAATGTACAAAATGTGAATAAATAAGTCAATATTCTTCAAGGCCAAGATAATATTTTAAAATTTTTATATCTTTAAAAGTCCAAGCATATTTACTTTACAATAGTCTGGTTTTCAAATGGACCTGAGTTTTCAGAAAATCAGCAAAAGAAAATGCAAATTTCTGTGCCTTTTCACTTATTTATTTCTACCTGTGATGGAAACGCTAGAATTTCCACCTCCCCAAAAAACTTTTTGTATTTCAGGATAATTTTCTGCATTTTCAAATAGGTCTTTGTATGTAGATATTGAAAATGTGAACCAGCAGTCACCTAGTTAAACTGTGGCAATGTTTCTGAGTAGAACTAGAAAATGTTAATCAAAATGTAGTAAAATGGTGAACTTTTCTTTAAAACATTGAATCCAAATCATTCCAAAATAATTTTACAAGGGGTCGACCGATTATTGGCCTGGCCGATTATCGGCTTTGATATTCGTAATTTTGACCATTATAGTAATCTGCTTTTTAAAGTGCTGATATAATGGATCAAACTTAAAACGGGGTTATTTTGGCTCTGATGCAGCCGGCTGTCTCAGCTTTGGTCTGCCCTAATTTCTCTGTGCCGTGAGCTTTGTCCCTCCCACTGCACCATTTGATTGGCTAAACGGCACATGCTAATCAACAGTGGAAGCATGCACCGTGTGTGTGTGTGTGTGTGTGTGAAAACTGCACACGGAGGAGAAACCTCTCTGAGCCCGATGTACCGGCTTACATGAAGGTAAATTCAGGCAGCAGATTTTGCCAAAGTTGTAATAAACACCAAAATCTACAACCCATAGCTCCAGATAATGTTACTGAAAGTCCAAATATATGAACGCAATAAGTGAAAGCGCTGTGAAGGGAACACTTGGTGGCTAGCTTTTACCAAGTAAAAAAATAATTAGTTACAAGTTACTTGTTTAAATGATGAGATTACTAGTTACTACATTTGAAAAGTAACTTCACTACTTATTACTTTACAGTTTCATAATTGAGATGCTCAAATTTAACATGTAACAAACACAATGACCCGTGAGTCATTCTATTTTCAATTTAGAATCGCAACTTAATCTTTCAACATAATGTATGTTGTATAAAGTTATTTAATACTAAGCCATATAAGAACAGCAAATAAAAATAAATAATAAATACAATTACTAAAAAAAAAAAAAAAATGTCTCAGATGGGTCAACCCGCAGCAAAAGTTATTTTTTCTTAACACAGGCTCACTTTCACCTCTCCAAAAATCAAAATGAAAACCCCAGAATTATGGATGCTGTCCAAGTTCAGCCTTTTCCTCTCCATAGGTGCACATTAATAAAAAATAACTTAACATAGTTTAATCTTAAAGTATTATTTTTTTCTTCAATTCATTCATCTTCTGAACCACTTTACCCTCGAGAGGGTCACAGGAGTTTTGCTTTTGGTTTTAGGAGAGGTGAAAATAGGTATGACTAGAGATGTCCATGCATAGTTTGGTGATGGTTGACTGCTGTTTTCAGACATTAAGCTGCCTTAAGCTTTTTGTCTATAATGTGCGCCTGAGAGGAAAAAGCTTAACATGGACAATAGTGATACATGGATCAGCAGCGGGTCGAGTTGGGGCGGGTCATTGATTGAGCAGAGACACAAAAATATGTACAGTATCATTTATGAGTTACCTATAGCAGGTTAAAATATTTAGCAATATATAGCTTACTATATTGTATATTGTAGCATGGATTGGTGGAATGGCAGGAAGTTTGCTCTGAGAGACGTATGGACACGTTTGCCACGTGATGTCATGTACACGTGATTTTTTTTGCTCCGCCTCTGACTCGGGGGCAAAAAGACTCTGCTCCTCTGGCATCCTGCATTGGTTTTAACCATGAAGTTGTCAAAAGACCACGCTAAATTTAAATACAGCCGTGACATATTATCAACTGAAAAATCTATCAATATGGTTAACACTTGTAGTGTCGTAGGATGAACTAACAGACGAAAGAAGGACAACAATATTAAATTTCACAGGGATACCCTAAAACGAATGACAAAGAATGAGGAATGACAGTATTGGTCTGGTACGTGTATGCCGAATAACCAATAACGGTAGTTGTTCTGGTAGGTGAAATAACCTCTCCCTCCGGTTTATACTTCTGTTATTCGGCATACATATGCAGTACCGACCAGAACCACTACTGTCATTCGTTTTAGGGTGTCCCAGTTTCACAGGTTTCCAGCTGATGAAAATCGGCCAGAGCTATGGTTAACAGCCATGAGAATGTGAACACACGGTGGTCATGCGCTCATGTCAGTGGTCCATTATCTGTCCCACGTC
>JAPQRQ010000028.1:7006487-7036308 GCA_037367365.1 Apogon talboti
ATATAAAGTATAATCCTCAGTCGACAGTGAAAGACCAGTTAGTCATGTGCCCTTGTAGCACTTCTAATCAGTTATTCAGTGAATTATTCAGGTTTTGAACACAGATACATAATGGCCGTTATTCAATAGAATCAAATGATTTACTGCTCATTGTTGATGTAAGTCCCCTCCTTTCCTTGTCTGGCTGTTTTCCATATTCAGTGACATCTGCCACCAAACCTTTCAACAACCAAACTCTGATTGTTCATGCTCTGTAGCAGCGCTGAAATAATAGAGCATGGGTCACCACTCCAGTCGATATTTGTTCATGCACAGGGCATTCAGGCCAGGGGAAAGTGACAGAAAGACTCAGCATGTCTTCTTTGTTTAACCGTAGATAGAGATAAATATAGTAATGTGGTTTAAGGGCTCGCTACTGAAATGATGACGGTTATCATGATGTCATTTTCTTTCATAGTAGGATATACTTTTGATTTTACATAGTGATCATTTTCCTTGGAAAAGCAGCTACATGCACTAAATCAGAATCAGATGTTACATTGACTTTCATCTTGTCACTTTCATTTTAATTCAATTGTTATTTCTTTGTTCTTGTCTTTGTCTCCCTTTTTTGTTTCACGTTTCTTGCATCATCTTCACCTTGTTATATTTGTTATGTTATCTCTGTATGCCTTTTATGTAGTTTCCTTTTTGTTACATCTTTTACATTGCTTTCATCTGATTTCATCTTTCACCTTTGTTTTTTTTTTTACCAATTTCATCTTGAAATTTCTTTTACATTTTCATCTTTCCTCTGTGGTTTTCATCTTGTTACATTCTTCTTGTCTTGTTCCATGTTGTTGTGTTTTCACCTTATGCTGTTTTCATCTTGTTACATTCTTTTAATCTATTTTTGTCATCTTTAGTCTGTTAAGTCATTTTTTATTGTTACATTTTGCTTTCTTTTGCCTTTTTCATAGTGTTCTTGTAAGTTTTTTTTTTTTTTTTTGTTATGTCATTTTCATCTTGTGTTTATTTACATAATTTTATTTCTGTGCCCTCATTTACAAGTAATTTACAGCCATGAATAATCATCTCTTTTCTTCGATTTCTCTCTTGGGACTGAAATTTCTAGCAGTGTTACCCAGCTTGGTCTAGAAACACTGATAAGAAAGAGCTGAGCCTAAAGCTTCTAATTCAAATTAAGACCTGGGCTTTTTATCAAAATACAGCAGCAACAAATCATGTCTGGTTAAATAAGAAGCAGTAGAGATTTGGATGAGTGACGGTAAATGTGGCACAGATAAGGGTATCCAGTATCTGATTGGCTTTAGAACTCCACAGCAAATCTGGATGACTGCTTTTATCCTTCTGTACTAAACTGCTATGATCATCATGTCCTGATCAGTTACACTGAAAGCTAAGTACCCTCATAATTTTGTGTCACAATGACAACACACTGTAATTATCACTTTTCATGATGATATAGTAAGCTCATGAGTAGTTCCTTATGTTGATGAGAGACCAGAAGCAGATAAAGTAAATGCAGCATCACCTACAGGATAATGTTGCAGCAAAATGGTTGGATGTCTGTTTTAGATTTAATTGCTAAAAATGATCCAGTGTAAGCTGTGTCATTGATCAGTTATTTAGAGTTAAGAGTCAGGGTCTGCTCCAGGTTTCTTCTTGTTAAAGGAAGTTTTGCCTTCCACCGTCACCAAGTGTTTGATCCTGGAGGGTTCTGTTGGTGTCTGTGAATTGGCTTAAGAGTCTGGTTTAGACCAGCTCTAAATGTTGTCGTGACATCATAATAAAGTTATGATGTAGCACTATATAAATAAAATTTGATTGATTATTGATTTGCTGCCAGACACTCAAACAATGAGCTAAAAGTCCTTAAAGAACAATTTACACCGATTGGAAACTGATTCTTAGAGCCTAAGATACCTAAGTAAAAGCCAGATGATTATGGGAGTTTTTTGTGATTAGTTTCATTCATTATTTATCATATTATTAAAGACGTAAAACTTTTATTCAACAAGATTAAAACATAAAAACATTTGGCAAGTGATTTAACTGAAAACTTAATCAAACTAAACCCTAAAGACCAAAGGTAAAAATATTTCATGATAAGTTTTTATTGCCCAGCCCAGTGAAGAGGACATAATCAGGAGTTTGCATCCTACACAGACACATGAACAAACAAACAGTGAGTGTTTTCTCAGTGTTTGTCATTTCTGTGTTCTGACCTTTGTTGGACAATAAAATCTGAAAATAACATTGTGTTGTAATGTTGCTCTCTTTCATTGAACTTGGGCTAAATGATAGGCTGACATCATGTTTACATGTTGAGAGATATTTTGAAGGAGTCAGAGATGAGCAGTGAGTCTTTAAAACACATCCTAATGAGGGTAGCCATCTGGGCACGTTTTGGGTTAATGAACCCACAAAAATGATATACATTGATAATGTAGCATTTTATAGAGGTGATATACCTAAGGTTACTGTGTGGTACAGTGAATATGTTAAGTCATTGTTTCCACCCCTCTTGATAAAACATTTGTGTAACAAAAACATTGCTGAATAATTTTGACCACACTGAAAAAAACACATTCCCAGAAGTGACGTTTTAAAAATTCCCAGAATCCCCTGAGAGTTAATCCCTTTGTTTTGGTGGAAATGGGGATCCATAATGCCACAGTGTTTCCACTGGAATGTTACAGCCATTGTGAGCCGAGTTGACTCCCACTGGGAAGACAGCACCTCCCATCTTCACCCCCTCAGCACTGCACTGCCAACAATACAATGTGTTGCATTATACCTATGAAGGCATGCTACTGTGTTCATAGCCTATGACCCTGTGACCGTGAGCTGAGCACAGAATAATGAAAGGATGACACGGAAGTCATTAGTTAGGCTCATAGTTATTATAACGTCCTCAGCAACAAGGCCTGTGATTCCTTATTCTTGTTTTTCAACACTGAAAAACTTGTATGTATTTACAAATTAAATAGGATAGTTTCATTTTAACGTAATCTGTAATCCCCAATGATGTGACACATGAAATTAAATTTACTCTCATTTATAAAAGTTTTCACTTGATTTGGAGAACATTAAAGGTATAATATGTAAAATATTAACCTTCAAATAGTGAAAAAAACTATGCTTATATACTTTGTAGACTTGCGAACTTTGATTATATCAAATGTCTAACAATGGTTGTTTTCAGAGAAATGTATAATTACAATTTACATCTTGTTCTCTTCTCATTTGGTTGCCTGTGATCATTTGGTAACAGAATGAAATGTTGCAGAATTATCCTTAGTAACACTAATACAACAGTATTCCAGTCACACTACATGCATTTTTTTTTTTATTTGAATGTCACACTGCAAATCAGTGGAGAGCTGATATTGTTCAATGTCAAGCTAGCTTTACTTGGATGTGTGAACAGGGGTTTACGCCGACCCCAATCACCAAGCTAATGTGTACGCTAATATAATAGCCGTTTCTAAATACGTGTTCTTGTCTGTTCTTCCATTCTTGCTATCTCTTGAAATCATTTGCGGCCCAAGTACTGTTCCATTTGAAAGTTTGCATAAACCAAGAGTGCATGGAATACTCGGATGTTGTTCTTGTCTGCTAACTTAAACCAAGGATGCAGTGGTTGGTGAGTCGTTTAGGCTGGGGAAATATCCCAAGATGCACTTTGTGCTACTCTCGAATGCTACAGCGACTTTGTGATAAATTAATTCAGGAATTTTTAATTGAGTAGATGACTGTCACCAGATGATGTGATATATAATTAAGACCACAAGCAAGAGGCAGAAAAGGGAGAAACGCATCTTTATTATCTTGATATGGGATTTAACGAAATGTATTACAGTTTAGACATGTAAATAGTAGTACAAATGTATTGAATTGAAATCAGTGACATTGCGGTGATTTGAGGGAAATACATTAGGGAGCTGATGGTGGAAATGCAGCAGAGACAGGGAGGAAAGTTCACAACGCAGCCGTTCATATTACAGAGACTGGCGTTCTTAGGAAGTCTGTACTCGCTGAGTTCGCAAGACCATATTCTGCATTCTTGATATTGAGAAACAGCTAATGTTAATGGCTAAGTTATCATTGGATATGTGTAATGTTAACTTAGTTTTTAATGTTATTTGTTACTGTATTAAAATGGTGACTATATGCTGCTAAATAATCAAAGCTTCAATACGTTACCAGTAGTATTCAAACGACTCCTTTCACAGCATCATCGAACTACATCTTTGTCTGTTATTTTTTTGAATGATAGACCCCTAGAGGTAGAAATTACATATTGCATATTTTTAACAATAGAAATGGTGAATATATATGGAGAGTTTTATTCATTTTTATTAAAGATTAATGGGGAGGCATTTTTTCATTGAATTACTTTAAAAAAAAAAAAATCTGTACTGTTTGGGTGCTAGTTTGAAGTGTGATGGAATCTGTTTTGTGTTGGGAACTCATCATTTGTTGATGTTGGCTAACTGAGCTGATTTCTAAGCTAATAGCTGTTTCTGACATCAATGATAACAGCCTTTGATTTCTATTTTGACGACTAAAGGTCCTTTCTCTCTGAAAATCCTTAGTAGCCATGTGTTCTTTGATCCCTCTTTTCTGTTCCTCTAAAGCATGTGTAATCTATTGACACTTCAATACTCTGAACGCTAGCTAATGTTGGTTTAAAATGGCCTTAACTAACATCAACAAATGACTGGATCCCATCACAAAGCCCAAATTTTGCACATTTTTCTTTGTAAATGTTTGATGTCCAACTCTTCACCTTTGTAACTGGTCCAGGCATTAAGAACATGTTAAAATTTTGGATAGGGATCAAATCTGACTTTCTCTTTGGGTCAGTTTCATCTTTTTGTTCACTGCAAAACACCAATTTTTGTTTTTCAACAATTTTGTGAAGCGGAGAGTGTCTTTGTTGTTATTCTTGAAGAGTAGAAACTAGGACTGGGAAAAAAAATCAATTTAATCGAAAAATTGAATTTGTTGATCACGTCGAGTTTTATTTTTAGAAAATTGATTTTCTTATCACGCAAAAAACATAGGTATTTTGTAATCGCCAACGCATCCTTCCGGGGTCCCGCAGTTCAATGAGCTCGAACCGTCGCTCCCCCTTCCCCATGTGAATCACAGAGACACGACAAACAACATAGCAGAGACAGCCAGCGGTAGAGAGCAGCTCCTTCCCACAAACAGTTATACGACTTCAGTCATTTGGAATTGGTTTGGATTCATGGTATCAGATATGAAACAGACAAACCCTTGCTGTAAAATATGCCTCCAGGCTGTTGCTACTGACAGGTAGGGTTAGGGTCCCTCCGCTTCCATGCAGCCCCCACTGTCTCCCTCATCTCCATGTCGGACCCGTATCACTCTGTTTCCTGTGTCCGTCTCCCTCATGTCCTATTCCTCTGTCACTGTCTCTAAAAGTTCGTCTGAAGTTTCATCATACATTGAATTGTTGGAGTCTGTGTCCATAACCATCTGAAACTGCGTGCATTTCCCGCAGAGCCGGCATTCTCCCATTCAAAGTGAATGGTTCTGTATACGTTGCTATGGGATACTGGTGATTCGAGTTCGAAAACTCTACAACAGGTCCTTCATTTTTCCGGAACAACTCCTTTGTTTGTTTTTGGACTAAGGAAAGTAATTCACATGATCTGCAACAGCGCCAACTACAGTATAACAGTGAAAACAGTGTAACAGTGAAAAGAGATTTCCACGTGTATGTGAATAGAGTTAATGTTTTTTTTTTCCAACATATTTGCAGTCTGCATTTAGGTAGGTTCTTTTAATAGGGGATTGAAAATTTAATAGAAAATTGAGTTTTTCATTTAAAAAAATCTGAGATTGTTTTTTAGGCCATATCGCCCAGCCCTACTGAAAACATTCTTAAGTGTCTGTCAGGCTGTCAGTAGTTCTCCTTGTTCTGAAAGTGTGGACAGGTTGTTCCTGAATCAGTCTTGAGTCACCGTTAGACAAATTAGCGCTTTTGTTTACAACCCATTCCCATTCATCTCACATTTGTTTGTATTTCAACGTCATTGGCAATAAGATTTTTAGGCTTATTTAAATCACCTTATATCTCTTTTGTGGTTCGTGATGTGAAGGTTGAATGTGAGCATAGCACCAATCACATCCACTTGCTTTTCTTTTTATCCTAATATCACTCTTTCAACCCCCGCATGGGCATAAATTAGACTTTTAAATGTGGGCCTGAAGTGTGGACAGCTCTGAGTGCTGTCATTGAGGAGAATGTAAAAGAATAAAGAGCACTGTGCCTCAGTGTACCTCATCAACACTGTCACCCCCCACAGTCCCCCATCTTCCCTAAACACTTCTTTTTATCTTCTCTTTTTCAGTGGAACAAATCATTTAGCTGCCACCTTAATGAGATTAGTCTTCTCTCTCTGCCCCCTTTACTTCCTCCCCTGTCTTTCTTTCTTTCACATACTTGAGTCCATCCTTGGGTTTCCCTCTTTTGAGGGAGCTGCCTTTGGAAAATCACAAGTGGGGCATCTCATTGAAAAGTTTTGGAGTGACAAAACTGAAATAAAAAGGAGTAAATGGAACACTGTAGTCACTTTATTTAGATACTTGCAGAGCTGCAACAATTAAAAAAATCCTTTATAACCCTTGCTCTTCCTTTTATATTTATTTTTCTAAATCACAAGTGCAATCTTTCCAGTTTCAATTTCACATATATAATTGCCTCATTCTTGGGTCTTACAAAGTAGCTGCCAGTGTTTTGTTTCAAATGCAGTACTGTTGACAGCCACTGGATGCTGGCTTTAATAACAAAAAATGAGACTTATTGACCATACAAACAGGAACCATGAATTCAGTAGGTTCACTATCCTGGCATCATAATCTGTTCATACATTTCACTAGGTTACTAGCAACCTGCATTTAGTGACAGACTTTTTGCCTCAGTAACCTTATTTAATTAATGATCTTGACATTTGAGTGGCCACAAATATGTAATGAGTTTTTCCTTGAACTTCTTTCAGTTTCTCAGAAATTCCAACACGTAGACAGAAAGACCTTAAGAAAGACCCCACAAGAGCAAATTTCTTCTCGCTCCCCGGGCTATGATAACAAAATAACATTTTGTTCACTGCATCCCAGTCTCGCAGTTTGGGAGTCCTCCAAGCTTGTTCTTGACACACCATCTGGCTAGAACTTTTTTTCCTTTGCGGTGTAGGAAATTCATTGTGAGATTGGTCAGAAACTCAGAGTGGGTGTGGTTAATGCAAAATGGCAAAGGACATCCCAGGAATTTGCCAATTGAGTTTCTCATGAAGTAAGAAATGTCCCGGACAGAATGAACTTTGCTCTTGTTCTTGCCACGTCTAGAAAATGAAACAAATTTCTCTTTGGGAGGCATCCTCACTAGATGCCCAAACCACCTTAACTGGCTCCTCTCGACATGGAGGAGCAGCAGCTCTACTCTGAGTCCCTCCCAGATGTCCAAGCTTCTCACCCTATCTCTAAGGCTGAGCCCAGCCACCCTGTGAAGGAAACTCATTTCGGCTTCTTGTACTCGCAACCTCATTCTTTCAGTCATTACCCAGAGCTCAGGACCATAGGTGAGGGTCGGAACGTAATGTAAATCGAGAGCGTCGCCTTTCAGTTTAGTTCCCTCTTGACTGCAACAGACAGGTTTAGCATCCCCATCACTGCAGACACTACCCTGATCTGCCTGTTGATCTCCCGCTCCATCCTACCCTCACTTTTGAACAAGATCCCGAGATACTTAAACTCCTCCACCTGAGGCAGGACTTTGTGTAGTCTTACTTAATGTATTTAGCTTCACTAACAAGCGGGCCACCAGTCTTTCTTTGTGAAATTATGCTGTCCAAATATAGTCACTTGTAGTGTTAAAAAAAAAAAGAAAAAGATGGCAACAGCCAAAGTTGGCCATAGCCATTTCTTTCATTCAGAATTGAGGTTGTGGTGATGAAATGAATAACTGCTAAAAACAAACATTAAAAGACATCACTTTTACTGACAATTTTAGAGTAAATTAGTTAAGTTGTAAACATTCAGCCTTTTCAGCTCAAGGCCAAACAACTTAATCATTTTGCTGTTGGTTCATCATCTCAAGGTGTCCTCAGCAAAGATAATAACCACCTCCTGAGATTAGCAGTAGCTTCCTATCTCATGACGGTTGACACAGAAGCCAGTTAATCAGGCCTAACCACTCATGGCATCACATTAGTCAGTATTTGTCCACACCCCTCCGTCATTTCAAAATCAGGCCAGCTGAGAGCACACAAATGGCAACACAAAAGCCAGCGTCTGGGCTAGTGTCTGGGCCAGCTGGGTCCAATGGACTCAACAGATGGACATGAATACATTTTACATTACACAGAAACTGCATTGATTTCTCTGAGACAGAACACCACAGTAAAACTGATGATGAAATAATCACCTGGCAATGGCAAAGCTAATGTTTGATTTGTATCATAGTATCAAATTCATTGACTCATAGGCTATTCATACAGTATGTAGGTATTCAGGGCCCAGCACTGATGCTCAGCAACATCATTTGTCCTGAACTAAGGCTTGGTAACATGGCCAAAAGATCATAAGAGGATCTTTTTAACGTAAAATCCCATTTCATGATCTGAGTCATAGATTGTAGGTGATTTGCTAGCAAAGTTTACCTCAGGTTTGGGTGGTTTCTGGAGGCTTTGGCTGTGTTTGATGGTGTTTTCTTAATGTTATGTGATACTTTTTTTGCGTAATCTTTGAAAGTAAAAGATCAAAATGTCTACTGTCAGATACAAACTGCAGCTTGATTTGTTGGTTATATTCACATCCCTGTCAGTTATCTGTACATGAATGTTCCACATTTACTGCTTTTTGTACCTTTTACACATTTTATTATGAGAATGGGTTGTGAAAGCAGCTGGGTATTGATCACAAACGGTTTAATGTTGATTGATAGAGCAATAAGTGGAAGATGTCTTGTCTTTTGGGGGCTGCATCTCATCTTGTGGTTGAAAGCCCCAGAGAGAGGCAGGATTTGCTCCTGTTCCACAGGACCTTTTGTTCCCAGGACTTGGACCACAGCACAGCTGGGACTGAGGTTAAAAACAGGCTCTTCAGTGAGTGCTGATTGATTTTGTAAGAACTCAATAAAAATATGGTGCCTGTTGTGCTTTTTCGGAATGAGCCAAGAGCCTGAGTTGTCATTTAATTGTTTCAGTTAAGTGTGCTTTCATGTAATATGAGTCAGTTCAAGTTCAGTGAAAACAATGTATGTAGTGTTTGGAGCCTGTTTGAAAATGACAAATCTGAAGCCTGTTCCATCTGGTGCAACAAAATGTTCAAATTATTAGAAGTATCACTAAAGACCCCTCCTATCCTTCTCTGTTTGTTTTCTATCTAAACTGGCAGTAATGTGTGAAACACTACTATTTCAGCATCAATCCAGTTACCGGTTTTCATCTCATCTTGTCACATTTTGCCACTCTATTGATTTTCAATTCCATGGGAGATGGGCAGACTCAAGGCTACAGTGACTCATTACCCCCTCTAGTGATCACATACTTTCACATTAACACATCAGGTGATGGTAGTGGAAAAAAGTAGTTGATTTTTAAAGGCTAATATAATGATGAAAGTCTGATGCAAAGATAAAACCAATAGCCAATGAATTAAACAGTATCATTCCTGCCTTTGACTACAAAAAAAGTCTCAAATTGATTACCATGTCTATTTTTAAATTTATCGCAAACCAGAAAACTGGTGAAATAGAATATGAGTCAAAGTAATGAATACCTAAATAAATAAATAAATCAGAATTCAACTTAAAATAAGGAGGTAATAAATGTGAAACTGAATACCAAACTGATTGTATACAATCTATACAGGTCAAATGGTAGTGATTACTATTTGAGCTATTAATTTGTTGGCCACTGTCAGCACCATCTTCTGCTGGTGCTGATAATTTGTAAAAGAAATTCCTGTCAAATTGTGTCAGAAATGTCACAGACTTGTTATGTCATTATTAAAGTGGAACTATGTAACATTTTTACCTTAATTAAACTGCTTCAAAGTAATTGTGATTGTTAAATGGCTTGTTAGAGGAAAAATGGAAGCCTTCCCCTTCCCACTAGGGTCTCTAGGGCTGAATATGCCACTTGCAACTTCTCTGCCACTGTCCCAGTGGCCTAGATCTCATCTCTCGTGAGAAATGGCATGGCGAACGCAAACGCACCCCCAGCCAGGTACCGCCTGCTAGCTTTAAACACAAGCCAACCATGTCTTCATTTCTCAGATGTTTACCATAGAAGAGAAAAGGAAGAGGTGGCCGTTGTTGGAAGATGCTAGGAAGAAGAAAAGAGTGTGACTAAAACAGGACCAAGACAAGAGTCTGCCTAGGTCCAGCTTTTGCAGAATTGAGAGAGCTAAAACAAAAGGAAGCACGCAAAATGGATGCAGCCTTGGCGTTGCTGCTGCTGCACTTGTAAGTATTGCTGAGATAAATTCTCTTTACTCAATGTATATCAGTGGATTTGCACGCTCTTGACGATTGCTATTGGTTGTAATGGTGTTTACTTGTTTATGAACTTATTTTATGAATGATGCCCAGATGCTTGCTAGCTAACGGAGATGTTAGCATACTCACGAGTAATCACGGTTGTTTGTGTCACGTAGGTGTATGCTTGTTTAGTTTACTAGATTGTCCTTTGTCTGCCCCAGGAGTGTGTTTTAACTACTAGCCACAGAATTTTGTTAGCTGAATGTAGTTTTTGTGAGATGTATGTAATGCATTATATGGTCCATGTCTAATTTGTTCTGTCTGAATAGCGACTGGCATAACAACTAGCCTTGATGTTCAATCTGACCTGGTGTTGTATGATACTTGTCCTTTGTAAAGGTGAAGGTCTAGATTGTTGTTGTTATAAATGTTAGCCCTGGGATGATGGCGTGCTAATCTCGAACGGGGCCAGGATGCGGTGACAGGTGGGAGCTGCTGATGTTTGTTAGCCTGTTGGCTCTTAAGCTGTCAGCTAACTTGAGCAGC
Source organism: Apogon talboti (assembly GCA_037367365.1). NCBI lineage: Eukaryota > Metazoa > Chordata > Actinopteri > Kurtiformes > Apogonidae > Apogon > Apogon talboti. Next base: position 7,017,553 of record JAPQRQ010000028.1, read on the forward strand.
ACATTGCTTGTGGCTGCAGACGGAGCCCCAGACTGGCGGTCCCTGTATCCACAACCGGTGTGTCAATGTGAGCCATCCACCTGGATGGCCAGAGGTTTCCTGTCCTCATGTCCCTCCGCCGCAGCTCCAGTTCAGTGACCTCCTCCATGAAGGGAAAACAAATGTCCAAAACTTCAATATCTGGCTAAAGTTTCCCACTCTGCTCCAGTAGCGTATTTGATTACTATTTTTTCTGGGCTCAACAGTGGCACTGGTCCAATGGTCCGACGCAGCATGTAGCTTAGCTTCGATTACCCCACCCCTCTTCTTTCTATATCACTGTGAGACTGCTCGGTAATCATAACGATAGGGAAATAATCTGTGATATTTGTAAAGTGTGTGTCTGAGAGAGTAAAAATGGCATGGTGTTATCAATACTGTGATAGTGAAGTGTGTGTGAAATTAGAAGCTGTAGATCTGAGAGCTGTACAACTCTCATGATCCCAGGATATTTACTTTACTTTTTTGCATTTTGAGAGATCCCAAGTGTTAGAAAATGATATTGTTAGATGAAGTGTGTCTGAAGCTCTCCTTGATAGTGTCTTTTAAGAGGAGGAGAGGAGCATGATGTTGTTTAAAACTTTAGACATAATGTAAGGGTATCTAAGGCCTACATGGACTGCATGGTGGACAGTGTTCAAAGATCAATAAGCTCTCCTATTGCCACTGTACTTTTTTTTTTTTTTTTTTTTTTTTTTTAAAAAAAAAGGTATACTAAGTCAGTAACAGTAATTGGCAGCTGAATAGTCTAGTTTTGAATGACAGGGCCCCTGCTGTCACATGCAGTGAAAATGTAATATTTAACAGAATCCAACAGGCTTTCCAAATGCTGTAATAAATGAGGCATAGAGTGTAATGCATATCTCTGCATGTGACCCACTTTTAACTCCCTCTTTCTTTTTCAAACCTTTATTTCAGATGGTTGGACTTCAGTGTACAAGTGCCTTAGAAGTCCCTCCTTTTTTTTAATTTCACTTAAATTTAAGTGAGAACATTTCAGTTATATTGAACTGCATGATGACTTTAATTACTTATAAAAAGTACAGAGTTTTTTGTTTTTTCCAGTTGAATTTATATGTTGCTAGCCTAGGAGTTCCTGTGTTTAGTTTTGTTAAATGAAAAATAAAAATGCTGAACAGCATTTCAACAAAATTAAGTGTTGGTGTTTGTATGATTCAAATTTTTGACACCAAGTTTTTGATTTTTACAGCAAGTGAATATCTGCTCCAAATATCGATTATCGGCCTTCATGAATACTAATCATGCATAATATTCTTTCAATATAATGCATAAAAAAAAACTCATTCACTATTCCAGTTGCTTTCTTTTTTAATGATTAATGATGCCGAAATTCGTGTATACGCACTTAACGATGCTGCATCCCCGTATATGCCCAAACCAAAAATAAGTAGGCTTGATATGTGGGCCAGTAGCTCATGGATCAGGGCCAGTGACAAAAGTGGACCCAGTGGGTTGAAAGGTTAATGTCGAGCCCTGTTTTTGCCTTCTTGTTGCTGGCTTCATTGAAAATAAATGCACATGGTTGGAGGGAGAGGGTTAAGTGTGGGTTTTATGACGGTGAATATGTACTTCGAAACTATAGGGGGAGCTCCATAGAGAAAAATGCGAAGAAGAACCAAAACAATAAAAACTTACAGAGTTCCACTTAAAAGCAAAAACTCACATCCACCATTAAAAGTTTCTGAGCATTAGATTAAAACATCTGCGGTGGATGTTTTTCTTGAGCTATGCAAGTACAACACCATGGCCTGAGTGTGTGAGCTGCCCTTGAATTTCCAATCATGTCACAGTCACTGTGCACCGTTGCATCTTTTGAGCTGCCTGTAATACAAAGTATGGCCGTTCCTGATGTGTACTGACACGTAATTAGTGGCAGGATATCGGGTTGCCTGCTTGCGTGACAACTTGCTTGAAAAGGACGTGTCCCCATTTAAAAGGCTTCCCTCCTACAGTGTCTTTGTAGCTTTTGATCACTACGGGTTCCAGGGCAAAGCAAACTGCTTCTCTATACATTAATGTAACCCCATCAGCACCACCCTGACCCCCTCCACCCAGCACAAATCCAACATAGGATGGCCCATGACTCATTAACACTATAATTGGTTCAGTAGCTCAATTGCCGGGGCAGATGGAACAAAACAAAAAGTCTAAATCAAGACAGACGAGGTTTGTCCACCCCCCAAAAACATTCCTGACATAGTTCAACATATTCACAAAATGGCAAATAATCTGTCCAACAGGGTGTGAAATTAGTAGAGATTAGTTCTTCCTGCTCATCTGTGCTTTATAGACCAGACAGGCTCTGTTCTTACTGGTGGAAGCTTGTGAAAGAACTTCCTTTTCCCTCCTTCGCACTGTCATCACTTTAATTAGCTTGTTCTTCTTTGTGTGGCTGCTGTCAGAGGAGGAGGGCAGCAGAGAACTGAGGGCTGGATCTCATTGGTCTGTCTCCCAAAGGTCAGAATGGGCTCACTTGGCACAAAAGCAAACATGGGAGCACTTAAGATGGAGAGTTTCTTCCACAATGCCTCTTTAGAGAAAACACATTAGAAGTGACAGTGAGGCTGCAGAATTAATCTGAAGAGATTTCTCACAGAATGAGTGTGAAGACTAGTTGTTGGGTTTTTTTTTTATTAGAATAAATAATCTTATGTTTGTTGTTGTTGTTTTTTTTTGTCATGTGGCAGTTGTGACTTATGAACTTTGAAAGGGTGGTTCTTCTAAACTAGTTTTTTAAGTAAAACAACAGTCACCTTGTAAGTACGTTAGCTCGAACTGAAGGAAGTTATAACAAGCGCAATATGTTAATAAGATGTGGAAAGAGCCTCTGTGACATGACCCATTGGATTATGGACATTTTAGACCTCAAGTTTGGAATTTGACAGTTGCATTATTTGGAGCCACAAGTGACTGTATTTGGGGAAAAGTGTGTTGCTGGGGAAGAACAATAAATTGAAACCATGGCTGTATTAAGAGAACTGGGCATAGTGCACAGAATTGTCCCCAACTGCTATGTGCTGTGTGTGTGTATTCTTTTACAGCACTGAAGTAAAATAGTGTTTGTGTGTGACTCGAAATGTGTGCTTGATGTATTTGTAGTGCTGTTCATTGTAATGTCAGTAGCACATTCCACATTCATTCTAAAATGAATTTACATCAATACATGGTCAACAGTGAGACTATGGCGAGCCACCACAGTGTGTTTAATTGATGGGAAACGCTATCTTATGTCACCGACTGTTTTCTAATGTCTGTAATGGTTAGTTAGGGCTCAGAGTGGATTTCTAGCTGTGATGGTACAGATCAATGACATGTTTACTGAATTTGGCTACTTTGAGGGAAAAGACACAAAGGGTCATGTTTGGTCAGATATGACTGTAATACAACTGTAGAGCTGGTACAAGGTTAAATACCAGTGTTCAGAAGAATATCAGTACATCCTCATTTAATTGTGAAATCACCTGGTACAGACTGCTGTCTGATCAGGAAAGTCAGTATTTAAACAGTTTTTTTTCTGTATCAAATAAAGAATACTGTCTGGCAGCAGTTTCTCCGTCTATTAGTTGATCAGCTGATCAGTAATCAGTAGTTTCAGTTTTGACAGAAATGGTTTAGCAATGAACTTTGTCAGTTGTTAAAGGCTGGATTTTGAAGGACATCTGCTCCATAAGCACTAGAACTAAATGAGACATAGAACTTACTTTTCAGCATTGTAGTATTGCCTTATCTATTCATTGACGCCGTGATACTTTGAAAATCTAGTTTGTTTTTTTGGGTAGGTTAAAGGATCTCACGTCTGTGTGGCACAGTGGATTGTGCTCAGCAGCCCATAATCTTCTCTGCCTTAGTGACTCCAATCAAGAGCTTTACATGCAGGTGGCTCCAGCCTGTTCTTGGTCAAGTGCAGTCCGAACAGAGGACGGGACTCGAGAGGAGACCGAGTGATGGAGCCAGAATGATCTCAGAGTGACTCAAAACAGACTGAGAATATGAGCAGAGAGATGACATGATGGATTGAATGTGCAGGTGTTTTGGTGTGTGTGCTGTTTGGAAGTGTCCCCACAGTTCTGGGTAAGAGAGGCTGCTAAAGTTACAGCGCGTCTTTGTTCGGAGCCCAGACAGGTTTTTAGCTCTTTGAACTGAAACCGAGGAACAGGAAATTTGTTATGAAAGGCCGCAGGTCAAATGGAGAAGAAACTGTGTGAAGTAGTCAGATACTTAGAGATAAATATATTCATTTAAAGGTTAAAAACAGAATTTACCGTTTCCTTCAGTTTTCCATTCATCTAGTAGTTCTTTTATTAGATTTTTCAGTTTATCTATTTCATGCCCTGTATCTACATTTGAGGACAATTAATTAAACCTATTTATTATTTATTATTAATTTTTTAAGGAGTCCAAAAACTATGATTCAGATTGTGTGCCTCAAAAGATCATCCTGATTTTTTTTTTTTGCCACTTCATCCACCCCTACTTCAGAGTAGCGAAATATGTATTCATTTAGTGAGAACCTTAGAATTAATTGCCCTTTTTTCTATTTTGTATGTAACATGCTGATATATCTGATTTTTATTGTACTCCCACCTGCAGGGGGATATAGTAATATTAGGGATTCCATCCGTCCGAGATTTTGTCCAACAATTTTTTTTTCCCCAAGATGCACCCAATTGTTTTCAAATTTGACACACATTTTCTTTACCAATAGAAAAAGTCCAGCACACAATTTCATGGCTGAATTTCAATTTTTGGATTCTTTTAAGAATTTTTGAATATTTGAACTCAGAAGATTTGTCCAACTGATTGCTCTAAGACTATTGTCCCAATTTGGCAGACAAAGTACGACCAGATTGAAAGTTAAGACGTGGCCAGAATGTTTGTCCTGGTTTGACTGAACGACGACAATAATTTAGTTTAATCTAGTTTGAAATTATCATTAATTTAAAATTCAAAATGAATCCCTGGGTAGGCAGGGTAGTGAGCAGGAGGGGACGGGGGTACTAGTAAGCTCTGCTATCTTTTTCACTTGTTGAACTTATATTTAAAAAACAGGCAAATAATAATTTACCTCAATTTGTCAGCAGCTTTAAATAAATCAGTTTATTTGTATTATGTTCCATGGATGTTTATTTTTTTTTATGAGAATCTGTAAAATATAACCTTTTTTAAAATTTGCAACAGATTTGTTCTCACTCCTACATTGGTCTAAGTAGTTTTTCCCACTTAATGAGTCTTATTCTTTTTTTTTCTTTTTTTTTTTTTTAAATATACACACCTGATCAAAATTTTAAGACCAGCTGAAAAATTGCATGAATTTACATTTTGCGCTGTTGGATCTAAGAAGGTTCTGAGTACAGTTTCAAAATGCAAAAAGAAAAAATAGGAGTAAGAAAAAAAAAAAATTGAGTAAGCAATTTATTGAAAACAACAATGGAACTGAAGTAGGCTCTTCATCAGCTGATCAAAAGTTTAAGACCACAGCCTTTAAAAGCCAAAATCTGTGCAAAAATGTGGATTCTATGTCATTTTCTGTCAGGTTTTCACACTGTCATGACCTCCTGGTGACCAAGGCAAAAAAGCTTTCTCTCTTTGAACAAAAAACGTCTTCAAAGGCCTCGTCTTCTTCAACGTCACCAAAATTGCCTGTTTGGACTTTGCAGAAGAACACAAACATGGGACATTGAAAGATGGAAGAAAGTTTTATTCTCTGAGAAAAAATTTTACCTTGATGATCCTGATGGCTTCCAACGTTAGTGGCATGACAAGGAGATCCCACTGGAGATGTTTTCCATGCAGTGAAGGGGGGCGCCATCATGATCTGGGGTGCTTTTTCCATCAGTGGAACAATGGAGCTTCAGCTACTCATTACTGAGTCCTTTTTTGAGACTTTTATTTCTATTTTAGGGGGTGTTTTTGAGCTGTGGTCTTAAACTTTTGATCGGCTGATGAACAGTCTTTCAGTTTGTTTTCAATAAATTGCTTACTCCAGAGTTTTGTTTTTTTTTGTCTCACTCCCATTTCTTCTTTTTTCATTCTGAAACTCTACTTAGAACCTTATTAAGATCCAACAGTAAAAAATGTAAATTCTTGCAATTTTTCAACTGGTCTGAAAATTTTGATCAGGTGTGTATAACCCAGACATACAGTCATCTTTCTCTCAAGCATGAAATGTTTTGGAAAATTTTCCCTGTTAGTTGTAGTATTTACCTCTAGAGGGTGATGTTTTCAGCAGTAGCAATTGATGTGTGCAGAGAATGAAGTAGGAAAGGTTTGTGTATCTTGGAGCTCAGACGTGTTGCAAGTCTCCTGAGTAGAGTGAGCTGAACAAACCGATAAATAATGTACCATCAGTTTGTGCTCAGGATGGTCTATTCTCTGCTTTTGTGTTCAGGAACAGGGGACATTAGTGACATGAGGATTGAACATTAGGTGGAACAAACAACTTTTGGGTATCTCTATTAACACCACAGAAATGGCATATGACAGTGTTTTTGTTTTTTTAGGGCTGTAGGCAACAAAATGTGTTGATATGCAATTTCAATCTGTTTTATTCTTTGCTGTCACATTATTAATTTATTGAACCTCAAGGCTAAAAATAATAATCAAACTATAATTGTAGTATGTCAGAAAAGGAGAAGCCCAGAAGCATTAAATTGGCTCTTTATGCTGCCTGTAGAAAATAAAATCTCTTCTAACAATAAATCTAAGGTGCCATATGGTGCATATGCCAGACTTTTTTCCCCTCAGCAACCAATATAGGTCAAACTTCAGCACAATAAATCCTGTGTCACAGTAATGATAAACACATCCAACAGTAGAGCATGGCTCAGGTTTTGTTATCGGCTTATTTTTGTAGATGATGATTATGTAGATAATAGCCTTTGAAGTGGAGTTGTTAGTTTCCGTTGTTGGATGGCAAAACTCAGTTTTGCCGTTTTTGTTTGTCTCACACCTGAGGCTCATGAGGCGAATCTGAACCGCTGGAGAGCAGCTGTCGAGTTAAGTGTTGGAACCAGATGAAGCACATTCCTAAAATAGAGACACAACAGGCAGCAACGCCTTCTGAACATGGGATTCCTTCTGTAGCGCTCAAATGAGTAGTCCAGTACTCAGAACACAGATGGAAAATAACACCATTATTCACTGATGGAAAGACAATTTCTGCAGTTTTGATACTGAGGTGTCGGAGTTAATAAGAGCACATTTTTCATTCATGTTTAATTAATTACAATACATTAATTAACATTTGTTTGTTTTTTTTGTTTATTTATGGGTAATGTTATATTATTAAGAATTGTAGATCAGTCTGCAGTTCAGTCCCACGAAACTGAACGAGATCCCTATCTGAAGATGCTATGGCCGCTGCTTTGATGCAGTTTATTAGAAAATGACATGCCTGTTTAAACAATCCTGAACCCAAAGATATGCTAATGACATTCTTAAAAGGATATGACACGCTGCAGTGGGTTGGTGTTTTGTTTTTTTTTTTGTTGTTTTTTCTTTTTCTTCCTTGTTATCCTTTATGTCGGGAAGTAAAGACTTTCCGACATAAAACCATGGATGCAGCTGGTAGGATTTTTGTCTTCCTCACACGTGTGTACAGAGAATGCCACCCCTCTGACAATATAAGACCAAATCCGTTTAGCTGACTTCTCATTCCTGTAAGTTACTGTCATCTTGCCAGGATAATTGAAAGGCTTTTTGCAGGACATCAAAAGGAACCAAAGCGCTGGACACCAGAGCTGAGGTCAGGACTGCAGGGAAGGCTGCCAAACGATAGCCAACTTCACTGCTGAGCCGTCTGGCCTCCACACCAGTCCTGCATCTTCTCCACAGTCTGCACAGCAGCTTCAAAGGCATTTCCTAATGAGGGCCAGATGCAGAGCTGAGACTACAAGTAGCCACTGCTTGTTTGGCAATTATGCCAATACACATTTACAGAGTCCCTCATGTACACAAAAATTTAGAGCTAGTTTGATGCAACCTAAAGAACATGCAAATCTAAAAAGTTTACAGTCACTTTTTACTTTTCTTCTTTAGTGCCAAAATGTCATATGGCACAACTGGCAAGCCCTGATAGCTACATCTCTTCAAAATGTTTGAAACTGTGAAATTACTGGGTCTGTTCAGATTTATTTTCTACCCTATCGGTGTCATATCCAATATGTTTTGTTGGCCTATACACAATTTAGAAGAATGCTTACCATGTATTACCATTGTTCTAAACAAAACAGGTTTGATATCCACTCTATAATATATCGTGTGGTGTGACCAATAATGGTGCTTAAAAGTGTTACATTTTTCTGAGGCTACGAAAATATTCACTGATACAGTATGTTTAAGTGAATTGGATAAATCCGAAATGTTTTACAGTAAATAACAGTTGTACCACATGACACTCAAAAGACCACTGCCAGTTCAAATTTCATTAAATCTAATTGTTTTTTGTATTTTCCAATTGTATTCATGAAAATATTATTGACCCATATGCATCAGCATGAAATCGGAGCATTCCTCTTCTTTATATGCAGCTGCACACAAATGTGGTTTTAATGTTGCTGAGCCCTTTTTCATATCCCAGCTTCTCTTAAGTATTTTTCCCATCATTAAAACTTTTATTAGGAGGAAAACAATGTGCTCAATGTTAACTGCAGCAGATCTGCAACCTTAAAGTGCTCTACTAACTTTTTGTACTATTTACTGTTGACACACAAGGTACAGAAGTGGAGCTCAGACCAATTGTTATTTTCATAGTGGAAAATGTGTAATGTCCTCCACCACATCCTCTACACTTATGTGTTTGGATAGTAAACAAATGGGTCTAGACAGATTGAATGACTGCCAAGGACGTGCCAACAACGATTATACTTGGCTATAAAGGGACCACAGAGGCAATAGCATTTTTAATCTCAAATAGTTTTATATAATTTTTTTTCTATCCTTTGCAAAGTTATTTCCCATGTAAGGTTTAAAGTAGTGACTTCCCACTTACTTTTTTCTTCTCTGTGTAGTCCAATAATTGATTAGTACTTGTGGATGCAGGTACACATTTATCTTGCATTTTATTATGTCAATAAATGACTCACTCAAGAAGCAACTTTTTTTTAGGTTTAGGAAGAAAACTATTTATACCCCCACTCACCCATAGGGTGGGGGTGTATAGTGATAATAGGAATTCCGTCCATTCGTCCAACCAATTTCTCGGACAATGTTCACTTAATGCTTTTCAAATTTGACACACATGCTCTTTACCACTAGGAGAGGTGCAGTGCACAGGTTGATGACTGAATTCATCCAACCAATTTCTCAAAGGCTACTCATCGAGAATGGCAACGTGCAATCAGATTGAAAGTTAAGAGTTGGGCAGAATAATGTTTGTCTTGGTTTGACTGAACTATCCAAAAAGTACAGTAATTTAGTTTAATCTAGTTTAAAATGATCTTTAATTTCATATTCAAAATGAATCCCTGGGAAGGCAGGGTATTGGTGAGCAGGAGGGACAAAGTGTTATTGGTACAGGCAGAGGCAGGCTGTGTATTGGTAAGCTCCGCCTACTTTTTCACTTGTTACATGGAGCTTTAATTAAACAAATAATACAACAAAAAACCCTTATCTGGAGAAATATGTTAATGCAGTTTTGTTTTTGTTTTTTTCAGGAGTCATTCTAACTACTTTGTTTTATTAGGACCATCTAGTGTTCTGGTGGTCCCAAAAAAAAATCACATTTTCATCATATGTTTACTGTGACAAAAAACACAGATCCATTCACTTGCATCTCAACAAAATTACCAAACTTGAGACTTCAAAATGATTTTGAAAGCCAATTTGTAACTTGACAGGTGTATGTCCACATGCATGTCTTGCACAGAGTCATTTGCAGATCCACTCACAGGACTGCATGAGAGTAAACCTGAGCTGAGTGATTGTAAATCTGCCGACACACACCTTTGGCTCCTGTCATGCCACTGCATTGTTTCATATTTATGTAACTGCTGAGAAGGAACAAAACAAGTTGTTCTGGTTTGTCTCTTCTTATGACGTTTACCTGTACTTATTCTCGGGCTTGTTTTTTTAGCTCTTCTCAAGGCAGTGATTAGCTTTGTTGTAGTTTTTCCTCAGTATGGAGTAAATGGTGAGTTCTTTATCTTTGTATAGAAAATTATGGACAATGTGAGTTTCTTGGTCACACGAAAAAACACTGATTTAATAGTCCTGGAAGTTATGTTGTTGCACTTGGACAAAAGGTTTTTATGTCTGCCTCCGTCTCATCATTTGTTTTTAGATCAACTGTGTTTTGGAGATGAGTGTTGTCAGTATGGAGCTACATTGTCTCTACTTTACTTGGTTTGATGGTACTTAGAATTATGTAACATGATGGTGGGGTTTGCAGCATAAATGCATTTTCTTTGCAAGTTACATTTCTCTGCAATTTGATATATATTTTACTGTTAAAGTGGCTGATGGAGAAATCTGAAAATGAAATCTGATGATAAATCATGACACTGTACAGTTGTGAGCATTAATACGTGAAGAGTGAGATAAAATAACCAGATTCCTGGTGCTTTAGCTTTATTCATGCTTCCTTTTGTTAAATTCAGTTATTTCTTTTGAAACAAAAGCTATAAAGTGGCTGAGAGCAATAATTATTACAATATATATATATATATATATCATCATAATACACATTTTATTTTATATTTATGGTTATTTTGTATCTATTGTTAGCTACACTGTTTTAAACACTGATTTACTTAATTTGACTCATTTTTGACATTCTATTATTTGGGTTTTTTAAGTGGAGCTGGGCACCGACAGTCATTTTTGTATCAATTAATATATCTATCATGATAAATGTCAAATCATTATTTCTTTTTAATTTTAAATACTGAATTGTGGTCCAGATTAAAAGTTGAAGAAACCAGTCTTATTCAGAGTTTTAAGTTGTTTGAAATACAAGAGTAAAAAAAATTAAATGGTGGGAAAGATCCAAAAAAAATCAAAGCACTGTAAAAGATGCAACAAGATGAAAGTGTTGTAAGCAATTTATCATGAGACAAAATCACACATGTAGTCTCAGATTTTCTGATTTACTGCTTATATTGTTCATTATTCAGAGTGCTTGCTTTCATAACTTTAAATAAAAATTAAAGAATAATTTGAGTTCTTATTCAATCATTTGAAAACGGTGAAACCTTATGATAACTGTTATATTCAAATATATCACAGTAATTATTGATATTTTCAACATCCAATTCAGCATCAAAATCTGCCAGAGAAAAATGATGTAAAACACTGATACGTGTAGTACTGCAGCTGACATTCTAATGTCAACCTACTACCACATTGTGCCTCATTTCCTCCTGAACATGTCTTTGTTTACATTCATTATTCAGTTCAGAGACGTGGGCGGCTTGCCTCAAACGCTGTTGTCTGTTAATATGTAAGCCTTCTCTGAAAAAGTTTCCATTGTGTTCCTATGGTTTGCTTCATTAGCTGTTGTGCACCATGAGTTAAAAGTGGGAGGATTGTGCAGAGGTTTATTATCTGCATTGGATGGCCATGTGTGTTACCTGGAGGCCATCGTACAGGGGTCAGTTCTGCCCCAAACAGCCTAAAGTCCTGTTTCCTCTTATAGGACACAGATCGTTGGCTTGTCATATGAGGAAGTCGTCTAATCTTAGCCGTGAAATGTATCCCCCCTCTCCCTCTCTCTCTCTGAGGGCTGCTGGGTAGGGGCTTGTTGTCAAGGGCTCAGGACTCAGTCTAGTTTTTTACCTGCAAGCTGTGGGAGGAAGTTAGAATGAGAGTTACAGGTAAGAACATTAGACAAGTCTCATCAGGAGTTTGAATCAAGTCAGTTTTACATATATAGACCTGATTGTAGAGTTGTTGTATTGAAGGTTTCTGTAAACATCAGATCCTGCAGGCCTCATCATCAGACTGCAATAATACCTTGTTTATGATCTTGAATTGAAAAGTTAAATGCATGGTTTATTAGATTGGAGGTTATTCTCAAAACCTCATCTGACTAATGGATCCAAAGTGATGTGACAAGCCAGAACCACAAGCATGTGACATTATGTCTTTAGCAGTCATTTACCTACAAGTTAATTCATCCGGTTAGGCTGGTGTTATGCAGCAGGCACAACTGTCATGGTTTTTTTCTCAGGGTATTCATAGAAACACACTAGTAGAAATATGATAAAAGGGAATGACTTCAGAGTGGTCCTTAACAATCTAAGTGAAGTGTGAATTTGTTTTTCTATGGGTTATAAGTGGCTTAGGTGCTGGGTCATCTATCATTAGGTTGTAGTTTTTAGGGGTTCCATCCCAAGAAAATGTGGTCTTTTTGTTCCCAGAACAACACGGATTCCAACACGAGACTTCATCTTACGTAGTCATCAACACTTTTGTCACACACACGTGTTTTGGGCGCATACAGTATCTCTGTATTATTTTCCTGTTTGAACAGCATAGCCAATAAAACTTACGATGCTGTATCCATGTCTTATAGGGCTCAAACCTTATTTGACTAGTTCTGATGATCCATGTTATATCTCAGGATGTTTTACTCCTCCCTTCAGGTATTTATTCTGGCAGCCCATGGAACAGGACACTTGGGACATGTTTGGTCAGTCAAATGTGTTTTGTCATGTTTGCATGAATCGTTCTCAGAGCTGCTTTTGGACCATTGTTAAAATCCAGCATGACACATTTTCACTTATTTGTCAAAGTTGGTCTTGTTTCAGTAATTTTTTTTAGCTTTGTTTGTCACTGTGCTCCTGTGTTTTTCTCATCAGTCAGTAGAACTCTGTGGTTATAGTAAGTGGAAGGACTCACACATCTGTGTATGGACAAAGTAAGGTCTCTGGAGGAAGCATAAGTTTTACAATGTTTGCATTGATCGCAATTTTTAGAAAGCGAAAACTTGACTCATTGAATTAATTGAAATACATTACCAGTCAAAAGTTTGGACACATCTTCTCATTTAAATGACATGAGATGGACCGCAGATGGCCAACCAGTGCTCAGCATCACTGGGAACTCCTTCAAGACTGTTGAAAACATTTCAGGTGACTACCTCATGAAGCTCATCCAGAGAATAACAAGAATGTGCACAGCAGTAATCAAAATAAAGGGTGGCTATTTTGAAGAATCTAAAATATAAAACATGTTTTGAGTTATGTCACACTTTTTTTTTAACTACATGATTTCGTATGTGTTCATTCATAGTTTTGATGCCTTCAGTGAGAATCTACAATGTAAATGAAAATAAAGACAAGCCAGGTGTGTCCAAACTTTTGACTGGTAGTGTATATTTTGCAGCCCTACAGACAGATGTATCGTAGGGCTGGGCGATATGGCCTCTAACCATTATCACAGTATTTGTAGGCTATATCGCAATACACGATACTGTATTTATCTCGATATTTTGACATTTACTAAACCTCACTGTGTAAATGTAATTCAACTCTGTAATGCATGACATTGTCACCTATTAGATTTTTTTTTCCAATATGTGCATGCTAACAACAGAAAATCACAATGAAATTATTTTTAAATTGTTTAAAGTTACTTTGGGTTAAGTGTCTTTATGAGATTCTTGAATCCTGGCTTCTGCACAATGCTAGCAGAGGACATGTCTTTGGCTATGTAGTTATTTTGTTACTGCGGCTGTAATCTCTTTCCATTTCCAACTTTTTTTGTCGTGTGGGATTGATTTGGCAAATGATGAAGGCAGAGTCATTTGCTTAGGGACTTTTTTCTGATAAAGTTGTAAGTGATGTGGGTGGCGACGTGTACATATTCAGACATACGTCGTGTTGTAGTGGATGACTTTTCAGGTGGTGAATCAAATTTGTGGTGCTGCTACCTTTCGTGGCAATAGTTTTCTGGCATATTTTGCAGATAAACACTTTTTGTTCATCATCCTTGAGAAACCTGAACCACGGCCGGATCACAGAGCCAGTACCGTTTTTCTTCGGGACAATATCATCCGTCTTGACTTTCTCTGCACTTTCCATGCTTCTCTCTCTCTCCTTTCCTGATATACCAACACACATGTGCAGCAGACAGTTTTCTGGATGGGTGGGGGAGCAAGTCAGGTGAGAGGGCATGATAAGGGAACGACAGAAGTGAAACTCCTACTGCTGACAGTGGTGCGACATTTAATACTCGATGTATGCGATAGGGTTATTTTATATATCGCACCTGAGCCAAGCCGTGATACATCGATTATATTCAATATATTGCCCACCCCTAATGTATTGTAATTGTTGCATTTCATTGAGATGCATTTCCACATACATGTTTAAAGAGCATTGTACAGTTTCCCATTGGAAACTGTTAATGAGAATGGGGAAAAATTTGGAGGGGTTAAATATCCCTCTCCTCCAAATTGTTTTTGGGATTTTTTTTTTTTCCCCATTTTTGAAGAAAAATAAGTGTGAATCGAGGGAATTGAAACACCTTATTCAAATAGATTCTTTCTAACAAACATTTAACTCACGTGACTGATTTGCTGCATATGGAATCTTTATTTCAGTTCAGTTTTATTTGTAGTGGCCAAAATCACAAAACACAGGGCCATAGATTTGGGCAGCGAGCTGTGTACCTATGTTTTGCATGGTTAATTTTCGAACAGCACGGCCAAAAAACTGGTGTACAGCTCAAAGCCATGCCAATTATGAATTTATTTTTCTCTTACCTTGTCACGGCCTAGTTTGGCTAAATCCATCTATTTTTTGCAAAAATGAAGCGAATCATCAATTAACTCTAGAGGATCCCTGTACATGTCAGTGTATCCTGATGACATGTGAGACTTAAGATGACGTGGGTGCTATGCACGTTGCCTTTACATCTGCTGGAATGTTACACACCCTGTTTAGTTTAGTTTTGTTTTGTTTTGTTTGTTTGTTTTTTTGTTTTTTTTTTACACATCTTGTTCCTCCATTTCTGCCTAATACCCTGAACAGGGATTTATAAAATTTGTTGAATTGAGAGAGAAAAAAAAAATGAAAATAAGCAAACAGTCAAGTAATTAAGTCAAATATTCTTGTAAAGTATGAAACCATGGCACAAGCTGTGTGGCGGAGGAGATACAACCTAGTTGATCTGTAAACCATTTTGTGTCACCTCCTACAATTAGTATTTTCTGTTTTGTAACTTTTGGTTGTTTCAATTATACTTGCCATGGCTGTTGTCTTGTATTCACAAACTTAAACCACATGTACATCTTTCAGTTATATTAATCTATTGTGGTGTTTTATCAGTTATTTGTTAAAAAATGCCTTTTTTTAAAATTTCTCACAGCCAAATTAACTGATTGTTTTTTCCAAATCAGTCACAAAAACTAAAAATATTGAGTTTACAGCAGAGAAATGCACATTTATGGAGTCATATCCTGCACATTTGAGGTTTTTCTGCATTCAAATGGTGCAGAGCTTTTCAGAGCAGGGGGATTGGACTGCTAGTCTATTAGT
The DNA here is from genome assembly GCA_037367365.1 of Apogon talboti. Classification (NCBI taxonomy): domain Eukaryota; kingdom Metazoa; phylum Chordata; class Actinopteri; order Kurtiformes; family Apogonidae; genus Apogon; species Apogon talboti. The sequence goes on from JAPQRQ010000028.1 coordinate 7,033,092, forward strand.
GTGCGTTCTGTAATAGATGGATTTTTTCCCTCCTGTGTGGATCAGGCCTATAATAAGTCCGGGCCCAGATGACAGACAGTTGGAGGTCAGACACCTCAGCCTAATGACATTACCATGCTGCTTTATTTGGGTGCATTCTGTAAACAAGGAGCTAGAGTGTATGTGCTGCAGATGAGTGAAATGAATAACAGACAGACTGACTGACCTTTCACATGCTCCCCCTGACTCATGATGTGGTCTGCTCCTGAGGATGAGGCATAAACCAGTTGGTAATACAGGATGTGCAGTATTTAAGCTAATCATCTTTCCTATTATTTCTGTTATCTCAACTGTTTAATGAAGCTGTTAAATTTCCAACAGACAGAAGAAAGTGACTGTCAATGCACAGAAGTCTCTGCAACATATAAACTTTACAAAAACATAAAAGAAAAATCAGTTTTCCTCTTTATTTCTTCATTGAAGTCAAATTGATAGAGGACTTCTGGAGTGGATACTGGATTGAAAATTTTCAAAACTGATATGTGACACTCGTGACAAAGATGTACTGAAGTAATGGCTTCAAGATATTTCACAGCTCAACAAAAAATGTATTATCTAAAGTGATTTTGACATCAGAACACTGAAACTTTACTTACTCACAAATATGACAAACTTATTTTTCTGAATTACATCATAAAAGAAAACTAAAATTAAGCCATGTTTTTCTTCAGATAATTTTCTTTCAGTTTTGTGGATTTGAGCTGCTGATAATCAGGGAGCAGGAGTTCTACAGAACCCTTTTTGAACCAAAAGTAAGATCAGCTCTCAGTTAAGCTAATGGTCAAAACTGGTAAATAACGCCTGTGACCTCTAATAGAGAGTAGAAAAAGACCAATTGTTCAGACAACCTTCTCTGCATCTTTTCTGCTCCAGATGCTCATTTCTAAACCAGCCCCGTGGTCCATAAAGTCGATTTTTTTCCCCCGCTGTGTTGGCTTCGTTTTAGAAGAACAGAATAGCTCTTTTGTCCTTGCTCATAATGTATCCATTGATAATGAGCAGGCCGGTGCACACTGGACCTCTATGTTCATAAATGTCACACGCAAACACACCTGTGAAAAAGCAGAGGTCAGTGCTGTCAGTCACATTAAGTGGGCTTTGGCTTTCACAGAGAAACACCTTTGTGTCGCAAAACATACATATCACTGCCATACCTTTGATGTATGTAGTTGAACTTAAGACCAAGTCGTTTTCAAGACCCTCTCAGTATTTTATTTTAAACTCATTCTATGTCTGAACTCTACATACTGTCAACAGAATGTGCTGTCAAAGAACAAGGGGAAACATCTGTAGCCTGAAGCTGAAGCCACAGTGCATCCAATTTCATGTAGAATACCACTGATGGCCACTACATGCTGACTCAACTCTAACATAAACTTCTTAGAAATACAATAATTTTTCCTGATACACGAATCTCCTGTAATTGTGATTTAGATGTTACACGAATACTTGAGGTTTTCAAAGTTAAATATCTTTAAGGTCTGAATTATATGAGGGGAGATGTAAAATTTTATCAGAAACAGAATTTCTTGGTTTGAATATTTTGTTTTATTTTCCTAGTAATTTTTGCTTTCAGTTTTTTTTTTCTTTTTAGATATTTTTGAGGTCTGAAGAGTTACTGAATTTGTTCTTAAAATGTGGAGATACACTGTTACAATACTGTTGGCACAATTTGGCTAACATAGTCATGTTAACATTGATTAAGTATACTGCGGAGGGTTTGTCAAATTGTTCTGCTGCAGTTATAGTATTTTTTCCTTTTTTTTTTAGATGTATTAAAAAGGTCATAAACTATTTTAATTTGTACTTAAAAATGTCTCAATACCCTGTTTATTACTCATGCTACTGGTAGCATTAATTCAACATACTCTATAGAGATTGTAATTTCTTAGAAATTAGCATGAATACCTTGATGGCGTTTGACATATAGCACTTCCTGATTAGCAGTGTGGCTGGTGGACACAGTACTGTTAGCATTACTCATCTAGATGTGTAACTTTGCACTGTACCCCTGCTCTACCTTTTTTATACAAATATGGTCATTGCCTCCAAAAGACTGAAATGGCTGCAGCCAAAAAGGGGACATTACTGTGGCATCCTCTTCTTTTGTAAAAGAAAACTGTGTTTAAAACAGTGCTAAAATCTCAGCTGTAGCCATTTAGACATGTATGTTTCAGTTAACTGAGATAAATTTGTATCCTGTGGTGTATTAGAATGATCATGATGATGTCCCAAACTGTTGTGCTTCTTGTTTACCAGTTTGCATGTGACCTTTGGATGCTAACATGATGTGTGAGTAAATGTGTCCTTTGTGTTTTGTCTCAGGTTGCAGGCTGCATGGTAATCTGGACTTGATGCATGGCAGTTGCATGTCCCAAGTAGGTCTTATTGTGGGACTGAGAGCACACAGCTGCAGCCATGGCTCAAACCATGCATGTGAATGGCAATGGCCCAGGTAACCACCCTTTTAACTTGCATTACATCAATCTGCCTCATCCTCTTTATTTTTATTACATCTGCTTTTTCTCTGTATGTCACTGTGTGATGAAAATTGTGCATCATGTTTTTATCCTTTTGTGCTGAAGTGTATGTCTCCCCTTATCTGATTTTTGTGCATAACTCTCTTTGTTACCCTGTTAACTACACTAAATCTTCCTAAAATTTTCAGTAGGATTAAGGATTAAGGAGGCTCAAATTCAGGTGTACAGATATGTGAAAGTTGGTTTACCTTGTTTCCCTCTTACTATATGTGTGCTGCTACATCACACATGACCCCTTGTGGCCTCGTAAGCACCATGTACTCATCCCATCTAAAAAAAAACCTTTGTTGCAAGGAATACAATGGAGATAAATATGGATTAGCTTCCAGCTATTTTAAAGTCCTGCATCATGTCTGATTCTATTAGTAGTGGAATATAACCAAGTATAGACATTGCTGTATCTTAAACAAGTGCTTCCGAACCTTTGTCATGTAATGGCTAACATAAAGTAGTGTGTGTTTGGTCCACAGTTCAGATATCAGTGGTTTTTTAAAAGCTTCAGTAAATAGTCCTGCTCCTCTCAACTTCTCACAAAATTTCATTTTCAGAAACATTTATCTAAGTAAATGCAAGTGAATGCCAAAAATTGCGTATTGTCTAAACAAAGGATTAAAGACATGTTAAGTGTAAATGGAAGG
>JAPQRQ010000028.1:7036665-7058989 GCA_037367365.1 Apogon talboti
AGGAGACACGGCACGGAGGAGATTGATTGACAATGGTCTACAGTCCCTTAGCCAATCAGGATGCAGAACACAATGCGTGTGTTCTCCCTTAGCCAATCAGGATGCAGAACACAATGTGCGTTCATACGCTGTTAAAAAAAAGCATGCAAAATTGCACTAAAAAAAATTAGCGAAACAGCGAGGCCGCGAAAGGTGAACCGCGTCATAGTAAGGGACAACTGTATTTAATATTCAGTAACATATATGGCTGGCAGTGTGGCTGGTGTTTTCAGTAAAGCCTGCTATATATCTGCAAGAACACATAGTTTTGGTGCTCCCAGAGCTCCAAGAACAAAATGGCATCATGATGTTCTTGCAACCCTGGTTTCGGAGTTCTTGCAGCTTGTTCTTGACACACCATCTGGACCATCTGTTTTTCCTATGCAGTGTCTGAGAACTACAGTATTGCTTGATTGGTGAGAAATTCAAAGTCGGTGTGGTTAATGTGGAAAAGCAGATAACCTTCCAGGAGTTCGGCACTTGAGTTTCTCCTGAAATATGAAATGTCCTGGCCAGAGCAATCTTGTTCTTGACATTTCAAAAAAACTAATTTCTTTGTTCTTGCAGTGTATGTAGCAGGCTTACATTAGCAGTAGCACTAACATTACCTTGGTGAGCTCAACTCTTACTTCCCCAGCTCCACCCCTGTCGCCCAAATATGGTCACATTTAGTGATTGCAAAGGCGGGCAAATGGTCTCACTCTTAAAATAAGGAAGACAATCTTAGTTATAAGCTGGCACATTATGGAAGTCATTGTATTAGCTAAAATATTGAACTTAGCTTTACAATATCATTTTTCCTTTTAGAAAAAAGCTTTTTTCTTTCTTTTTTTTTGCAGTGCAGGGATGAGTTTCACCTTTCAACAAATACTTTTCAAGATGAGAATGTTGCAATATTTCACAACCCCAGACGTTAAAGAAATCATAAAGGTTATGTAATTTAAAATATGTTTTCTGTTGTTATCTATTTACTCACATATTCATTGTCTACATCACACATACTTATCTAAACTTCCTTCCTGATGTTTCCCCTCTGTTTTCCTGCACTTTGAGTCCCCCTGAAACCGACTAAGACTGTCTGTTCACATATTGCACATGTAGAGAAGATTTCCACAGGCTGGTGTGAAATGGGTACTGTCAGTGGAGGCGCAGATCTGAACACACACCTGCAGATGACTCACATTCCTCACCAGACTAACAGGAGAGAGTGAAGCTTCTTACTTCCAAATCTCTCCAGGAATGTGCAGCATGCAGGACAGCTGCTTTCAGGACACTTGCACACCATGCTGAGCATAGGCCATCACCACAGTGAACACCACTCTAACATGATACCTCCAGCATGAACAGAGTCTCTGAACTGTTGTCAAGAACATTCACAGATTCACCTCAAAGGTCGCAACTCCAAATAGTGCTTTATTGCAGATCACATTTTAGAGAATATGAAAGACAGTCTGGAATGCTAAGCTAAGACTGTTAACCTCCTCCCCTAACAATCAGTAAGAATAGCATTTAGTGTTTGCAGCGTACATGCCCAAGTGATCACCTGTTGCACCAGAAGACAGTCATACTTGACCTTTATGTGGAGATGCTTCAGTGTGGCTGCCGATATTGTATCTTCATGAAGCTGTGTGTCACAAGACACAAAGGCAAAAAAGCAGATGCAGTTTAAGCAGCAGAAAACAACAAAAATCTGGTCCATGAGATGGCTCAGGCTTTAGAGGAAAATGGGAATCTGACATTAATTATTCTGATGCTGTGGGGGCAGTTTTGAACCAGAAATTCTGAGCTTTCATTTTGTTTACAATAGCCTAAACTTTTGCTTTTGCCAAACAAACCAAATACTTTTTCCCCTTCCTATTTGTGATTGCAGTAAACTTAAGACATGTCAAATAACAGCCAAATGTAGACTGTGTGTTGTGTCACTACAGTAGGAGGCAAAAGATCAGTCCTTTTTATAACAGACCCTCAGCTGATCCCGGGTCCACTGGAGGAATCTCTCCAGTATGTTTAAAACTGAAACACTGCATTGACATGTTTTCCTTCGGTTAGATGCACTAAGGTTGTGGAAGATTTGTGTGTGTGGTGAAGAATCATGTGTGAATCATTGTGGACTCTTTATTTCTATCAAATCTGTGTACAAAACTTTGGAAACGTTTCCAAAACACCCAAAATCTACTTCACACCAACTGCAATCATTAGATCTGACATGAGTCATTTAGTTATTCTTCCCAATATACAGGTTTACTCAATACTTTCTAACTGGGAACTGAAGTCATGAGCTTTCTTCAATCGCCCAGACCACTCAAAAAAACAACAGCACTTTCACCTCACCGATTACTGGAGTTGGAGGTTTACCGCTCCCTCAATCTGGTAATTTTCTTTTTAAGTTGGATCTGAACTAATGTGATGAAAGGCCAAATGCACAGTAACACGAACAAACTGAGACAATAGTAGACATTAAATTCCCATGTTCTGAGCTAGAATGACAATTTTTGTCAAAGGAGTCTGGTGGCTTTGAGGATAGTATGGTGAATTACTCATGACAGTTTTTGACTAGTAATTTCTAGTGTGTGAATAGTGAAAACAGAAAAAAAATGTGAGGACTCAGTATCTGTGTTGCTTCATGATGGCTTCAGTGTTCTAACCAGGGGGTTTACGCAGACACAGGTGTTCCTCAGACAAATTGATGCGATGTGATTATTTTCTGTCCTGTGCCTAAAACTGCCAGTTGGACTGGATGGAGCGGACCACTTCACACTGCTGAAACTTTAACCTGTAAAGTCCCAAAACAGTTTGGTCTGAACATGACTCTATATTAATATTAATAGAGCAAGCTCAGTAACTACAGTTGCAGCCATAATAATAGGTTGTTTGAGACTCTATTTAGGAAAAAAAAATACTACTGCCTTTCCTATTTTTGAGAGCCTATATCAACTAATAGTAAAATGTGGGCGGTGGATCACCTCAGTGCATTAGGAGCGAGAGTATCAGGCATTTTTACAACAAAACCTCAACTGATCCCAATTCCACTGAACTGATCCATTCTTTCTATTTAATTGCAATGTTATTTTTGTACAGAGTGATATTCTATACCAAAAGGTCACTATTGAGTTCTTCAATAATCATGGTTCCAAGATTGGTGAGTAAAATAATTCTGTAACACATGAATATTGATGTAATCATCTTTAATGATACTAGCACGGAAAGATTTCTCATTATAACACTGGACGTCACCATAATGACCATAGTGACTTATAATGGGAGTTCTGCTAATTAGTTTGCCACCAGTTTGATTCTTCTTCCTCTTCTGTAATTCATTCATGTAATAATATTCTGAACTCTCACAGCTGACTCATTCTTTTTACAATAAAAATGGCCCAGGCCTGTAATAACAGCCCTGTGGCCAGGTCACTTACCAAAACCAGAACAATCATAAGCACCATGTTCCTTCATGCAGGCCTTGCTGTCTAAAATAAAAACCCAGCGGAGTCCTGGCCTGCAGCAGACTGGTCCAGAGTGGCCGTTCTTTCCTCAACTTGAATGGCAGCAACATTTTGTAGAATGGCGGTCATTTTTGACCCCCTGGAGCTCTTTCAGGGCTACTCATTTGACTGTGTTTGAGCAGCAGGGACTGACTCGGCTGCCACTTTCAACACCCCATGGTACTGCTGCCTTCACTCAGTTCCCATTGCCTTGTTTTGTAATTGCTGTGAGGTTGTAAACATGTGCCAAAGGGCCAGGCCACTGTGCTTCTGTGAACTTAATGGATTAACTATAGTGCGTTATTCAGTGTCAGTGGTTACTGACTGTCTTTACACAATAATGTTAGAGAAACTGTTGGTGCTCTTTGTTTAAAGTGTGACTATCTCAGTGTTCATTTAGGTCGAAATTGTTGTCACAGACAGTGGCTCAGAACAGTATGTCAGTGAAATGGTGAAACCCTGTGCATTAACAGTGGTCCAGAGACAGAAAAAAAAATAAGCACAGAAAATTATCAATTAAATGTTTATTGCTTAATAGAAAAGAAACTGATATCTTCAGTTTTTTTGTTTTGTTGTTGTTTTTTAGCTCAATAAGAACATTTGCTATTGCTCCATTACTTGCTCAGTCCCCATTACATTTAAAACACTATCTCAGGAAAATCTACACAAACAATATTTTGGCATAAATTATGAAGTAAAGACACTTTGGTGGGAGCCCAAGGTTGCTGTGACCTCAAATCTGTCCATGTTTCTAATGTGACACATCAAACACAACCTGTGGGATTTTCTTCAAATATGGCACAACCACTGACTTGGGCTCAACAGTGATCTGGTTAGATTCTGGGGGCTAAAGACAAGGTCAGCATCATTTGTCTTGTTTGTTCTTGCTGCTTGCTATTTTTTTTTCTTTCTAATTCTGCTATTTTTGCTCATCTTTCTTCTACTGTTTCATCTTGTTTTTTCCTTCATCTGCCTCTCTTCTGTCTCAAAAAAGAAGTCATTATTTAAATTCAGTGCAAGTATAAGATGTCTAATTGAACAATTATTCTAAAAATGTCCATAACATTCAGGTTATGAATTGATTTAACAACGAATAGCCCAAAATGCACATATTTGAGATGCCGGTAATTTTTTTTCAGAGACTAATGACATATTATGACCAGCTGAGACAAATGAGTCCAGGATGTTACACCCCGTGGTTTATAGTATCCACCCCAGAGTATGCTTAAATTTATTTTAAATTAAACACTGCAGAAAACTCAAATACTCTGAGTCTGGTTCACATGTCTGATTGTTTTACTTGACCATCTATAGGGGGTCAAACTATCAATTTTTTTTTTTCCAACCTGCCTGTGTGTTTGCAGAGGACGCCCAAACATTTCCTCCAGTCTGCATCATCATGTACAGAGTTAAGTTGTTGAATTTGGCAGCAGCGTCTGGCATAGCTTTATGATAGATCACAGTCAACAGCTTTTCTCCGTCCATTCTAAGTTCACAGAGAAAAGGCCAGTAATGCACACTATGAATGTACTGATTGTGTTTTGTCTTGTTTCCCGAGTTTTCATGAGGACGGATGTGCCTCACTGTTTGTTGTGTGGAACTGCTGTAGTTTGATCAAAATGTTGGCTTTACTTTTCTCAAGAGAAATTAGGCCTGTAGAGTCCACAGGCAGAGTCAGGAAATACCAGGCTGCATATGAGAAAAGAACCTGTGTGTGTTTCAGGCTGTTACAGGCCCCTCCACCCATTCCCTTGCATCATGCTCTGCTCTCATGCAGTATAATGGGCTAAGTGTGAGCTAGTTCCACAGTGTACTTAGTGTATACAAGACAGTTGCAGTTGTAGAAGGCTTTGTTCAGAGTGCAGCACATCAGATTTGTTGCTTAGATTAAATCTTTAAGGCAGACTATGATTTTAAATGTTCTAAATTTCTAAAATATTTTTCATGCCCTGACTAAATAATTATTTTCTACAACAACTAACCTTCCACTTTTTTTCACATCTCACTTAGGAAAAAAAATCTCCCATTAAACTTTATGGAAATATTGATGTTTAAAACTATATGGACAAAAATATTGTAAGCTGTAAGATGTCCTGTTCACGCTGATTTGACATAAACATCTATGTTAATAATCAATATGATATTTATCACAATGTAAAACTATATTATGATGTTTGTCGTTATTGTTTTGTAACCCAGACCCCTGTTAAAAAAGAAATGGATGAATTCAAAGAGTCCTCATACTTTTGTCCATTTGTGTATGTACCACTTATGCTATGAGGCTGACGATATGACCAAATGGTACATAAAAAATAAAAGCCTTTTATATTTTCTGAGAGCATGGCGGAGCAATGCCATCTCAAGGAGGTAATGCCATGCAATAATAGTAGTGGCAAAGAAATGAACCTGTCTATTATTTCCTCTTTGCTGACTTGACATAATGCAGATGTCCCATGTACATGATATCGTAAGTCACACAATATTGAAAAATATAGAGGTGAGGTCCTTCCCCCTTCTAATTATGCCCTATGCAACCTTATTTCCAGGTGTAAAAAAAAAATTGGATTCCATTCAATAAGGTTGATGAATTTTTTGGATCCACTTGAGTTCTGTCAGTATTTACACGTGTTTGATATGTAAAAGCAAACAAAGTCAGTTTGTTGTAAAACTGTTAAACTATGCTTAAGTAGAAACACTATACATCTAAAAGTCATGGAACTGACATGATTGTCTGTGCCACTGAAGATATCTCTGCAGCAGGGTATTAGGCAGAAATGGAGGAATAGGGTGTGTAAAAAAACACAAAGTGTGTAATATACCGGTGGGCGTAAAAGCAACAAGCATAGAGTCCCCCCCAGCCCCCAGGAAAATTTTGAAAAAATAGACCCTAAATGCTGCATTCTAAATGCATTTTGGTATGTTACATTTTGACATGGAAAATAAATTTTGAACGTGATTCAATATATTTTCTTTTCTGTCATTTTTGCTAATTCATTTTATCAAGTCAACCTCATTTTTTGCTTTGTGAATGTTAATTTTTATTTTCAGGTAACGGCTTTGTGTGTTTGGCTTTTGGCGATGTTTCCATGCATAACTACCCATACCTGCCTGACTTACCTCACTCAAATCTTCTTCTTCTTCTTCTTCACTTGCTTGTCTAAACCCCCTGTAGCTGGCACATTGCTGCTACGATCTGCACCCTTATACTATTACCTGTATTAGTTTCTACTATCCTCTTGCCTGCATGTACCCACCAAATGGGTATTACCTTTATTGTTTATTAAATGTTATGTATGCCAACTATAGCTTAGTCCCAAGGCCTTAGTATGTCTGTGTCACTGTCATACATACTTAAGGTAATGGCTACTGCCATAGTGCTGTGGTACGAAATATCGGTTTGTCTATTGCCACAGAGCCAATCAAATGTTAGCATTTGTACTAGAGCCAGTCATGGATACTGTTACATGAACTCATTTGCCTCTTGTTGCCACAGTACTGTGGTGATATATGGCGTATACTTCAATGCATTCTTTTGTGCATTTTGCTACCACAGTGCTGTGGCAATTGATGAAGGAAACGACAAATTAGTGATAGTATATAGTATAGAATAGGAATTATTGTTCTAAATGCTCTAGATGTTGTTTTATGGTGTTATTTGCGCTGTGCAGTCAGTAAGATTGAGGCTGGAGGAGGTGGGTGGAGCTACATGTTGGATGCGGCAGTGTGCCGTGTAACTTCTCAGTTCTGTGTCAGTTCTGTGTATTGAGTGCTGTGCTCCGAATTCTGCACTCTGAACATTATCCCAGTGGCTGATTTATATCAATGGCGGGTCTACCTACCAGCACCCTCAGCGCCACCCCACCCCCCATTTGAAAATCTGCAAAAAAATTGCTGCTTTGACCGGGAATCATACCCCCGTCTTACGCATTGAAGTTCAAATTGTTACCTACTGAGCTAAATAATCAAATTTTTGTCACTTTTCCGTGACTAGAATTATAAATTAAGTCAAAATTCATATAAGATGGAGATGTCTAGGTATAAAACACTCTAAGTGTTTTCATACCTGAATTTTGTTCCGATTCAGGGAGTAATGTATTACGATGTGTTACAGTGTTGTGCATCACCTTGTTTCGGTTCATGTTGACACTGCTCCATGCCCCCAACACCACGCCCATGTAAACAGGTGGAAGCCACGTTCCTTCATGCACTCATTGAAAATCTTGAATACTTCAGAGTTTTTGTGCATGTTATTGAGCATTTCCAATTTATGCTCATCTTCCCAAATGGCAATGAAGCATTCTATTTCTTCCTCTGTCCAAATTGTTCCTCGACTCATTTTCTCCACTTGCTTATCCAGCAGCTGACCAAAGGTACTGTATACACACACAAGTGCATACTGTAATGTTATATATTATAATATGTCATAATAGGCTACTTTTTTATTATTATTATTTACTACTACTTTGTCACTTGTCTCTACTAGTATTTTCCAATGTGCATTTGTAGTTTTTCCACTACCGTTTTTCCACTACCTTACATGCATACGGCCGTCATATTGTCTTCTGTGTCATGTAGTGGTTGTGAATAACTTGATTATTTGTAGCTACATCAGATGATCTGAGTTGATGTCAGACTGACTCCAAAATAGATTACATTTGAGCCCAGTTACTTTGTACAAGTTCTGTTGCCCATGATGAATGGGAATTTGTGTCAGTGATAATAAGCCTGGAATCACTAAGTAGTTGAAGATGCATTTCTGAACTATCACATTCTTGTTGCTCTGTTAGGGTAGCCAAGCAAATGGTGGACACATTTAGACCTGTAGCCTAATTATTACAATTTATTAATTTTGGAAAATTTGAACTCAGAAAATTTCTCAAAGACTATTCACTCAATTTGGCAGACAAAGTGCAATCAGATTGAAAGTTCAGACTTGTGCAAAATAATGTTTGTCTCGGTTTGACTACCCAAAAAGGACAGTAATTTAGTTTGATCTAGTTTACAATTATCTTTAATTCAAAATGAATCCCAGACTAGGCAGAGTATCAGTGAGCAGGAGGGGCAAAGTTTTGTGTGGCAGGGCAGGGGTATTAAGAAGCTCTGCTTACTTTTTCACTTGTATATTCTTGTGGATGTTTAAAGGCTCTGCCAGCTCTAATTTTGAACTTTTATAGAGCCAGTGTTAAAGAAGCCAAGTCCTGGTTGTATATTTTTTCCCACATATGACATCAATGAACAACCTTCAGAACAATGTTTTTAGAGCGAATAAGGATTCACAAACTTGAATAAGCTGATTTTAGTTAGATGTTTTTGGGTTAAGCATTTTGAATGAGTTAAGTAGTGCAACAGGCAAATGAGAAGCAAGAGAAGTGTGAAAGTTTGTAAAGGAAATGGCATGAACATGTGCCAACTGGTGTCCCATCAGACTTGAGGAATTAGACCACAGCTTCTTCATATATCGCTGTATTTGATTCAATTCACAGAAAAGTCATGTTCAGGCAGCACATGGTTTCTGTTAGAACATCTGGACTGGAAATGATCTGTGACAGACATGAAAGTAGCTCCTGGAAACACATCAGGGTGCAGATTTACAGACATGTTTTGGCGGTCACTTCATACACTTTATACACTGTTGAAACACATCTACAGTTAATGTTGGATAATTAGGTCTAAATATTTTAATCATCTCTGCCGAGAAAGTTGTGCAGGCCTGGGATGAAGTGTGCCAAGTTCTGGAGGCTATTTATAAGTTGTTGATTGGGTGCTTACATAATATTTGGAGCGCTAATTTGGACCCTTTGCACTTGACTGATATAATAAACTGTTAAACTCTTTATATGACCAAAAAGGTTGATTCCACATGTTTGCATTTTAATGGATGCATGGACATTAACAATGACTCATGACTAATAAGTCAAATAATGATAAAAACAAACTCATTTGGACATCAGTTTTGATTATTTTGACCACCTTTTAGTCCATGAAATGTTACAACAGTCATTTTGTGATTGCTTTTTCTGGCCAAAGTTAAAAGTGAATAGAAAACTCTGATGTCTATGTTGCCAGGTTTTCATTGGCCATTGTATATGACAGCTTGTTCACCTGCCTGAGACTTTCAAAGCATCTGTCTTTGGAGCTTTCTTCCTGAACAGACAACTGTATTGTAGTTTTGTTTAACCTGTTCCTTCCCACATGATTTGTGTTAATTTTTCCCTATTTGCCATACTAATTTCCAAACCTTATAACTGAATGACCACAAGCCAAAATCAATTGATTTTCCACTCCTTTGATAAGTAATAACTTCTAGTTTCAGAAATGTGTTTTAGTATGTGGCTAAAATACAACCTGATCAGGTTAAATTTAGCAGAAAAGTTTTTTTCCTTGATTTTCTTTCTTTTCTTTTTTTTGGCCCATTTTTGAATAGGCATAGAGTTAATCATGGAATTGACCAGTAATACGACCCCATGACTACCAAATGGATGGGAAGCCCCCTCAGCTTTGATTGCTGTCCAGGTGATTCTTTCACTAATTATGTCTTAGTTCTCACCAGTAGTGTAAAACAAACTTACCGACTCAATTCCGGAGAATCTAAGCTTTCTAATAATTGATTGCATATCTGTATTGACAAAAGTTTTGTTATAGAAACTTGAATGTATTTAGTACAAAACGGCGACTGGATTGCCAGCAATCCGGTGGGAAAGGAGAGGTTAATGGCTTACGCTAACAAGATTGTTTATCTAGTATTAAGGCTCCCATGTCCCCTCACAGATTAGAACCACTCAGATTCCTGTAGTCCCACCCCTTTTGTCCAAATATGGTTAAGTGTGGCTGAAAAAGCTAACGTGGCAATTTAAATCACAAACTAGTGGTTTCAAAATGGGCAGTTCAAAAGCCAATGGGTAACAATGATACAATTTATTTATAGGCACCTTTCAGAACACTCAAGGTCACTGTACAAAATTGTTAAAACAAAACACAATTAAAGTTACACACATACATATAGATAAAACACATAGGTACATAAAAATGACAGCAGATAAAAGTGAAACCATGGAACTCAGTAAGCCTGTCTTAAAAAATATGTTTGAGACTGGGAAGGTGGTGACAGTCTAAATTTTTTTTTATGTGTTCTGGGAGGGCATTCCAGAGGCGGGCGGCTGAACGACTGAAGGCTCTGGACCCTACGGTGGTCAAGGGAGCAGGTGGGAGGGTGAGTCGGATGGATGAAGATGACCTAAGAATAAGGGTGGGAATCTTTATGTGGAGGAGGTTAGTGAGGTACCTAGGGGAAAGGTTGTTTATGAAGGTGAGAAATAGGATTTTATACGTAATGCAGAATTTAACAGGAAGCCAGTGGAGTTGCTGCAGGACAGGTGTTATGTGACTAATGGAGGGGGTTCTGGTGATGATATGTGTGACAGAGTTTTGAACCAGTTGGAATTTATGAACGGATTTGTCTGGTAAACCAAATAAGAGGGAGTTGCAGTAGGCAAGACGGGATGTGACCAGGCTATGGACCAGAGTTGCAGTATCGTTGATTGAGAGGTATGGACAGAGACGGGAGATACTGATGTCACAGTTCCTCTGTCCACTTATTTTATACAATCAATGGTTGGGACTGAATCCCCCTTCCTTTACTAGGTGTAAACAGACTTTGAAATTCTTAAATTAAAGGTATCTGTATGAACCAATGGCTCACAAAAATTGACAAGTGTCCAGGATTCAGATTTCCCGACATTCATAGGTTAGGGGCCTGATGACAACTCTGGGGAAGTGCCTCAAACAGCATAGAGGCCTTTTTCCAAGTTAAAAAAAAAGCAAAAAAACATGCAAATAATACACACATCACCTACATTTTGTAATTATATCTGTAGATGGTACTAGCTGTATAGATATTTGGCTACTTAACAGTTATGTTGAAATAAGTATGGGAAGATGATTTTAACTACATAACTTGCATGATGGATGGAGGAGCAGACATTAGAGAGTCATAAACAGCTATTGTTGAGTGTAAAGGTATTTGGCTATTAGCTTACATATAAATTAAAAGTAATGATTAAAAAAATTACAAGATGGTCAGAATCAGGCTTTCATGAAACAGCGCTTTTATAAAAGCTTTTGTGACTGAAGATGTAAAGGAAGTTTCAGTTACATGACACAATGCGTAAAGCATATAACCTATGCTGTTACTTTTTTTTGTAAGCATTTTAAGCCTTAGCTGTTATGAGGTACATGCACCTGCTAATGAGTATAGTATGTAACTAGGTGCATAGCTGGCTCATTACAATTCACTTTTCAATTTGTGAATAAGTTAAAAAAAAAAAGTAATGTAACCTATATAACAACTTGTAGCCACTTCCAGTTGTGTTGGTAAATGGCTGTTAACCAGTAGCTACATAAAGCAATGTTTGTAATAAGTATTATATTGAAATGAGTATGTGGAGGTAATTTCAGCTACTTGACAGACTAAATTGTGATTTTTTTCATGTAATCCTCCAATAGCTCTTTCCCATTTTAGATGCTTTGTGTTTGTTCACTTGTCTCAGTTTGTCAGTTTTTGTGCCACTCAGTGGGAAGAACTGCAGTGACTTTGGCCATCTGTTACATCATGTACATATCCTCTATATGCCATAAATATCATGAAAGTGTAATAGAGACCTGAATAAAAAAGGAAGCTTATTGTAGGCAGATTACTATTAATACCAGCTGAGTTTAGTCATGCTGGTGGAGCTCACTTGAAAATTTTACTTGGACATTTTTCAAGAAATCGTCTCATACATGACACATCCCATACTAAGCTAATGTGCAAACACCATCGTTTTAGCCAGGAGGCTTATAAAACATAATTTCTAGCAATAAATTGTTTTGATAGACATATACAAAGTGGTTCTCTAACTACAGTATCACTGTAGAACAATGGCTGTGTCAGTGTTGTGTAATCCCTGTCACGTTGACAATGTAAGCTGTTGATAAGTGGAGTCCAGCTTCTTGTCAGTGTCACTGAATGGTGACCCCTTCAGTTGTCCCGTGCTGATGTGACCTCTCAGCTGTTGGGGGTCTCTGTGGTACCAAAGGGCTGCCTGTCACTCCTATATGACATAACTGCTGAGTGCTCACAAACTCATGTTGAACAGAAGACATCATGAGACTGTAGCCACTTTTACACAGAGATCCCGGAAAGAAGGTGAGATGGTGATTCCACCTTTTTTCCACCATTGACCGATTTACACAGCCGAGCCAAAGGAGTAACAGAGGTGAGACGGACTGGACTTTTACACAGCGGACCTGCGTTCCAGAATCAAAGGGGCGGTGACGCAGCGCAGCGTAAGGTGTGGCGTATAACTTGCATGTTGGAAATACCTCAAGCATAGCGGTGTTGGTTCTGAAAACAACAACTGAGGACGAACCGAACACAGAGATGTTTATTTTAGCACTACAGAATTTAAGTTTAATTCAAACTCCAACCAAGCATCTGAGTGTCCTTTACAGTATGATGATGCTTGCAGTGAGGGACACAGACGAGCATCGTGTTGGCACCATTCGATATTGTGGTCTGATATAGGGTTAGGGTTATAATCATTTATGATCCCCCCAGCGCAGGGGTCACACATGCAGTACGTCATGAAAACGTCACACCTTGGTTGCGGAATGAGAGGTGTTCCTTTTACATAGCATTCCAGAATCATGATTCCACCTTTATCACGGCTCTGTTACTACCTCCAGAGGTGTTACAGAACCGTGACAGAGGTGGGACCACATGACCCCACCATTTTGTTTACACAGACGTCGTTCTGGAATAAAGGGGTAATATTCCCGGAACAGAAGTGCTGTGTAAAAGGGGATTGTGACTCTGCTGCTGTACACATCATATTTACACAAGGAAAACACAGCAGGGTGTGGCAGGATGAGGCCGGTGCAGTTACACAACATTTAAAATAACTTACTAAAAATACAGTCAAAGGTGTAGGCTATGTTTACTACAGCAGAGTGAAGTTTAAATCAAACTTCATTTTATTCAGTAATATATTTTGGTCAGGGCTGTAATCATAGATTCAATATGCCAGATTGAGGTTTCTCATGTGTTTAGGCCTGTTTTGCTCTGGAAGATGGTCATTTGTTGATGGTGGTTAACATCATATCTAAGATAATGACTGTCTCTGTTGCCTAGCTTTAAAATAACCACTGATTTCTATATAGACGACTTAGGTCAGTTTTTGCGTGAAAAACCCTCCAGTTATTCCTGAGCTCTGAAGTGTCTCTCTTCTCACCCTCTATAGCGATGACGGTGTACAGCGCTATCTACCATTAGTTTAAAAATAATGTCAACAATAATGTTATTTATGTTTTTTCATAATATCTACAAAAATTGTCTTGTGTCCATCACAGAGCCGACGGTGACATCTTTAATTTTTTTCTGGCACAATGTCCAAAAATGCATTTTTCATTAAAATCGTTCTGTGCTTTGTCGAATACTTCATTCTGATTGGTCAGTGATGACATTTTATATGTACTGTACTATATACAGTTTCATCATTAAGATCTAACAGATTGAATAGTAAGTCAATATGTTTTTGTCAAATTATTAATTTCTTCAATGATCAGCTGTGTAATGAATGTTCAGCGAATGGGTGATTATTGTGAAATAAACCTCTTTTTGCAAGGCAAAATAAGTTAATTTGTCTTTTGCTTTTGTTTTCCTCCTGATGTTCCTTCTGATTATACAAAGTGCTTGAACTATAAATTGGAAATATTAAAAATTATTATCAAAGAAAGTATAGAATATATTAAATATTAGAGAAAATAATGTAATTAAAGAACATAATTAAAAAATACACCATATAAGCTACATTCTATTTTTCCATGTCCCTGAGTCCATACATATGTATATTTCACAACAAGGACCCACTTGATACCGCTCAAAGTCTGTCTTAAAAATATTCTATTTACTTTGTTCTAAAGTGAAGAAAAGCAGCACATTGTCACATTTCAGAAGTGACAACACCTGAATCTTTGGTATTTTGCTTGATAAATGCCCGTTTTTTAGTGCCAGTTTATTTACAGTTGAGGTAACATTCATTCATGTTTGTGAAACTTGACATAGACTCAAATGCCTGTGTGTCTTGTGAAACCGTACACCGCAAAGTGTTCCTAAGTGTAAATAAGAGTCTAAAGGTTTGACATGTACAGTAGCTAAGCTATTTGTCTTAAGAACAGGCTGTTATTGTGTTGACCTCCCCTCCACTGAATAACACAACTCTTATTTGGAAAGGGAAGCCTCACTGGATTGGAGGAGGCAGCTGTCCAATAGTGGGCTGGGGCACTGCTGTGCTTAGTTTACACCAGTAGTGGAATTTTTTTCCCCCTTATGGAGAGAGGATTGAGAAAGAGTGAGGAGAAACAGCAGCTCATACCATCCAGCTGCTCATTGTACAGTATACTTTGACTAACAGCTAGCAGAGGACAAGAAGTGAGAGGCAAAGACAAAATGGACAGAGCCCTGTTTGACTGAGGTGAGTGAAGCTTGAACAACAAGGCACTGGGGTCTGAGCAGCAGGCTTATCCTTGTAATTCCCCCCTGTATTTTAGCTGAATGGAGGGGATTGACGGGAGAAGTTGCCGGAGCTGGGTGTACTGGAAAGGAAGAGCAGGCTGTTTATTTCAAGGCTGTGTTTCCTTTAGTTGCTGAGAGTTCCAAGCATACCAAGAACAAGACGCTGTATTTAGCCAACACAGCATGAATGCAGTGTAGTCTGGCTGGAGCTCTCCGACAGAGGGCATTTTCTACTGGATGTGTGGAGTTTGGACTTTGATTTAAGCAGCTTTGATAGATTTGTGCAGTGTATGAGGTCAAGAAAGTCACCATGAACAGCTTTGTATCCCTGTCAACAAAGTTTGGCTGATTCATTGGTTGTTTTTGTGGAGGGTTAGGGTTAATTTGAGCCATGTTTGAACTGATACTTTTAAGTTTATGTTGTAGCAACATGCAAAACTAGAACATTTTCCCTCTCCATTGAAGTTAATGTGTATTTTTGGTCTTATACTTGTTGTGTTTTAGTCTTCCCCTAAGTATAAGTTACATGAACATTCACTTAGGGTTAAAGTTCCATGAAAAAAGCTGAAACTGTTGACTTGACAGATGGATTTTGGACTAGGAAATGTTGACATAGCCAGCTTTCCTGTCTTACTGACCCCTTTAGCTGTGTCTTATCAAAGCTTTTCAAACAAGCAGCTGTTTATTTGTTACAAGCTTACCTCGTACACCTCTTTATAACAAATCCTACCAGTCGATTAAAGCAGGAATTTTGCTCAGTTTCCCAAAGCAAAATTTTAACATTTGCTTCTAATGTTGAAGCTTATGATGCAACATTCTGTTTTCCTTGGCTTCATAGTGTGATCTCACATAGTTGTGGCCTGACTTAAACCGACCCCACCAGAATGATTATCACTTTCTAGCACAGATGTGAGAAACTTGAGACGTGTTTGTGCTTGTACTGTCAAATTATTGCGATTGTCAGTGGCCAAGGAAACACAAAAGACTGTACCTGACTGTCGAGCAGTTTTGGGGACTCATTTTAATCTTATGTCAACCTTTAATTTTACATTTATTTATAATTACAAAGAACAAACTAAGAGGGGGAAAAGGTAGTAGCACAAATAGTTGATGAAAAGGCTTTAAAACTTGTTGATTATAAAAGAGTTTGATAGACAAGGTTATGGTAATTACATAATAAAATGTAAAAGCTTTCAGATTAATACTGTAAAAGATAATACTGGATGAATTAAAATGTAAAATACAGTCATGTCAAACAGTTACAAGTAGAAGCTTGGAGATTTATAAAGATCAAATTTCTAAAATGGCTCAAAGAAAGCTTATCATTTATTAGAAATTATGTATTATGTTCCAAGAGCCAGGTGCAGTAAATGTAAAAGCGGCTGCAAATTTAGGCCTAATTTGTTGAACTCGACACAAGATTCAGTTTGTAGACAGGATCTGGTGATGTAATGAATACATATGCTGTACATATTAGATGTTTGCAGAATTGTTCAAAAACATAGAGCATTCTTTGTAAACATACTTTTTTTCCCTCTTCTACAGAAAGAAGACAAAGATGCCCAAGCACAGAAGATGACAAGGAGTCTGTGGCCCCGTATTATGTTGAAACCCCCTATGGTTATCAGCTAGACCTAGACTTCCTCAAATATGTCGATGACATCGAGAGGGGCAACACCATTAAAAAGGTGAGCATCCAGAGGAAGCCCAAAGTGGCCAAACCTTTGGCGGTGCCTCGGGGCAGCACTGGTGGGGGCAGCACTCAGGCTGAATGGACCTCCACAGACTCCTTGTCCTCCTCCAACAGCGACGACAAGCAGTCTCCAGTATTCTTCACTTCCAGGTCCCAGCTCCCCACCCCACTGACCCCCACTCTTACGAGGATAGCTTGTGAGGTCCCCCCACAGCAGCAGGCCTACTCCGGCATCACAGAGCAGAAACAGCTCTTGCCACCACCATCACCCAGGTTTACTCCTCGTCATAATTCCCAGGTGGAGAAGACCCTCATGGAGACCCGGCGGCGGCTCGAACAGGAGCGTTTGCTCATGCAGCCTCACACTGAGCCTCTGCCCCCTCGCCGTCGACTTGCCAGTTTTGGCGGCATGGGCTCAACCAGCTCACTATCCTCTTACTCAGGCTCCATGGCCCCAAGCCAGATTTCTCCTAGTATACATCAACCCCTGCCCCTTAATGGTCACCTCCCCAATGGAGAGTACAATCCCTACTACCCCCCGTCAATTGGTAGCTCCATCCGCCATAGCCCTATGAGCTCTGGCATGGCCACTCCAGTGACTAATGTCAGCCCGTTACACCTGCAGCAAATCCGGGAGCAGATGGTTGTGGCCCTCAAGAAGCTTAAAGAGCTGGAAGAGCAGGTGAAAACCATTCCTATCTTGCAGGTTAAAATTGCTGTTCTTCAGGAAGAGAAAAGACAGTTGGCTGCTCAGTCCAAAAATCCAGGGCTTGGTGGCTTTCGCAAGCGTTCATACAGTGTAGGCAGTGCTGACCAAATGGAGAATCCAGGTCCTATACAAAAAGAAACAGAACTGCACATTATGGAGCCTGAATCCCAGGAGCAGAGCACTCAGCGGCTTGAGGAGTTCCGGCGTCTTACTGCTGAGGTCCAAGCTCTGGAGAAGATAACACAGGACAATAATGGAACAAAATTCCAGCCTCATAACGTCGCTCAAAACCAAGCCCAACAGAAGTCCATTGGCACGGTTACTGATGAAAATATGAACAACCTTAGTGTTGCTCCAAGGAAGCTAGAAAAACACTGTTTCCAGGATGCGGCAGTAGAAACGGATCATCAAGAAATGCGCAGCACTGCTGTTGCTGTGACAGAGGCCATGCTGGGCATGACCAGTGAGGCTGATAAAGAGATTGAGCTGCAGCAGCAGACTATTGAAGCACTGAAGGAGAAGATCTACCGCTTGGAGGTGCAGCTGAAAGAAACAACTCACCAAATGGAGATGGGTAAGCTGAAACTAGAGCTCCAAGCAGCTGGTGGGTCGAACAAGAAAAAAGCAGACAAAGGTTTGATGGTCAGGCCTGAGATGTACAATGCCTGTGTGGAGGCCAAAGTCCAGATGCGCAATCAGGGAGTGGGTGATCATCTGGACTTCAACCATGCCAGCATGGCTAAAACTCCACAAACCCACGCTGTTGGAGTGTCCTGTCAACCCAGTATGCAGAGCGTGGCCTCAGGCCCAGAGATCCCCATCGATCAATGGGTGGTCCATGAGCGTGTAGAGGTAAACCACCAATGTGTAGGAAGGCATGTGGAGATGTGCCACCAGAAAATTGGTGTGGAGCTAAATAGTTGTGAGGCAGGAGTTAACACAGAGGAGTCAGTGGACAGATTGGGAATGTGTAAACCCATGACAGAAAAGAGCAAGGAATCAAGATCAGTCGGCTGTGGAGACTGTTCAGTTGATGTGATCATTAGTCCTATCAAGACACTGGTGTCACAAGGAACTGAGCCAAATTTGGTCAGAAAGGTGGACTCGGGGGTCATGGTTGCACCTGAGTCAGCAAATCAACACACCAATACTGAGAACCAAGTTGCCAGTAAGTCCACTAATACAAAAGCAGTTGTCATGACTGACTCTTTCACTGACATGTTGTTGGTTACATGTGACAAGCACACCAACACAACTGTGACTGAAACTAGGACGGTTGCTGTTGGAGAGGGACTTGTCAAAGATGTCCACTTAACAGCAAAGATGCGTTCGATTGCTGTGGGAACCACCACAGATGTGGAGTCATTCCTTAGCAAATCAAGCTCTTCTAAAACCAAAGAATGTGGAGTGGGACCAGTCAGCATCCATGAAAACTTCTTGGTTGGCTTAAAAACCAGAAACATAGCATGTGGCCCCTCCCAGTCAGCTGAACCTGCCACAAACACAGAGACTGTGGAAATAAAGACTGTGGCTGCAGCCCCACAGGCTCAGGCCCAGCAGGGCGCTGGACTAGACCACTACATCGAGAGGGTGCAGAAGTTGCTGCAGGAGCAACAGATGCTGTTAGCAGAGAACTACAGTGAGCTGGCAGAAGCTTTTGGCCAGCCCCAGTCCCAGTTTGGTTCCATTAACAGCCAGCTGGTCAGCACGCTTTCCTCCATCAACTCAGTCATGAAGTATGGAAGTGTTGAGGACATCCTCAAACTGCAGGCAGAGTGTGCCAGTGCAAACAAAGGTGAGAGAAGCAACAATTGGAGTAGTAGTAATGTATTATGGTCCCTAATAATTGAAAAAATAAGCACACAAAAATTAAGAAATGACAGTAATATACATTTTTGATCAGTATTTAGTCTTTTAGTTTAATGCATGTCTTGAAATGGTAGTTAATTGTACACAACCCTTTTACATTACAAATTTATTTAACAGTATTTGGAATGCAACAGCTTATTCGACGAGATTCAACAGTTCAGCTGTATGTATTTGTATGCTACCTCTATAAAATCTTATATATACTCAGTAGATAATCTGTTGAACATGATAAATTTTTGCACCATTTATATTTTTGTATATACCTTGCATTAATAATAGGAAAAAATATACATATTTTAAAGGGTCAGAATTAAACAGATTTTAATTTTATACAGAATTCTATTTGTTGATTTGTTGGAAGTATTCTGTAAACATTCTATAGGTGAACTCTCCAAGTAAAATTTTAACTGGTACCCTGGTAACTGGTAAGGATAAATCAGAAAAGAAACTATAGTACCAAGTATTTCATAAACAGTGATAATATGTTTGTTTCTTATTTCTCAATATTTTGGTGCATTTTTAAAGCAAAGTGCTTGTATATTTGTCTATATTTCTCTAAGTTTGTACAAGCTCTTTGTAAATTCAAACAACATCTGAGTACAGTTAGGATGTGTGTTTGCAGTTTCTACATTATTTGTGTAGTTTTGGAATTGACTACATCAGAATTTTAGAACATGTAGGTAGTAATGGAAGGGGAATGAGATCATTCCAATTGGTAACTAGTCCCAAATAATCTGATATATCAGAATTCTATGTCTCAGTTAAGTTATTGTTCCAGCATGTTTTTAATTTCTAATGGTTGTACATTGCAAACAATAATGTCAAACCCGTGCATCTATGCTGTTGGAAACCACTTAGAGTCGTGACACAGACACTTCTAAGGCATGGCTTCATTTCACAAAGTGCTAGTTTCCATGTCGGTAAAACAATAATTTTAAAACATCAGGAATACGTTCTAACTACTTCCAACATGGCCTTAACTTAAATTCCTCTGAAAGTAGCTCCATGTATTTGATGCTCTATGCATGAATGCCCCTGTTTACAGATCAAACCGCATGTTTTTGTTGTAACATTAGTAGTAGGCTGAGCAGAATTTCACTTTGACTAAGAAAACTTGAATGTAAAGTAATGCTAGACAAACACTGGCATTCTATTGAATGCTTCCAGAATAGTGATCCACAATCAATAAGTGAGTTGATAAGAATCAGACAGACCAGCACAAATAAATAATATCAGTTCCACTCCCCAGGAAGTAGTGCATTGATAGGTTAATACTCTAATTACATTTGACCAGTTTTCAATTCTAGATTTCTTTTTAGCATGAAAATAAGGATAGTGTTTGCTTGTATGTTGCCATCATGTCCATACAGTAGGTAATGTATGTCAGTTTGTTAGCTAACCGGCCAATAGGCCGTGAGCTATTGTGATTTTTAGATTATTTATGTGTGGTTTCCAGAGGATGTTAGAGGATGTTGTGTTCAGTCTGACACAACAGCATTTCTTCTTCCACACAGACACTGCAAAAGACACAAGGGTCCTGTGATAACTGGCTTATAGTCATATCAATGATTTGAGGGTAGCTAGAGGCAGTCACAGAATAGTTTCCAAGAGCTGATACACAAATAGCCAAAACAAAACACTAGCTGGCAAACCAGTGGTGATTGTGTATTTAGTGCCCAACGGGCCTTTGAAGACAGAGTACATAGTGTGATTTATTTTCTCTTTGTCTTCTATGGCTTATTGCACAATGACTACATCAACACCATGTGACAATTGAACATTTATGACTCAACTTAAGACTTACATTCTTCAGCACTTGACATTCTGCTCTTCAGCAGATTAATTTTACCTAGTTGCAATAAATTGTCTACATTTCCAAAAAATGTTTGGGTTTTTTTTTTCTCAGATCACATGAAGCACTTCCAGGACCAGATTTTAAAAATTAACTTCACACTGGTCTTTGAAGAATTTTGTATCTAAATTTACACATCCTGAAGTTCTCCAAACAGTATTAGAATCTGTGTTATAGATTTAACACAATTTAATTGTTATTCAGAGGGCTCTCTTGGTGTCTGACTACCTCGAACAACATTTTTTTCAAATGAACAGGTCATATGAGGTGCAGTCATTAGAGTCTAGTCTGTAGCAGGGACTTCATTCACACATGGGGTAAAGATAATCCTGATTGGAATGGACAGGCCAAAGTTATCTCTGAGCCTGAAAAATGCGATGGGGGCTTTGGACACAAACCAACAATGAGCTCATTTCTTTTGAGAGCCAGTTAACGTTGCACCAATTGGCCACTTGTTTTTTGTAGAATGCTATTCCCTCACTAACACCTCCCCATGTATGCTGATTTATGGCTCCTTCTGAGTTACATAACCCGTATTCATGCCGGCTGGCACATGAATGCAGGCTGATTGTCTGCCTTGTGTGTGAGCTTGTTTCTCCTCAGTTGTTAGTCTCGGTTGGAATAATCAACTGTCCAGCTCTAGTTCCTGTCAAAGCAACTAATTTTAGTCTCACCACAGCCCTTGGACATGAAGAGCCCAGTTGAAGTAGTATGCAGAGGGGTAAATGTGCTTTTACTGAACATTTTAACATCGTGACATTATTCAATGACATGATGAAAAACAGTATTTTGTATATTAGCCCAAATGTTGAGTATACTTGTCTGTCTGATTTATTGAAATGTAGTTTTTCACACTAAAATATACTATGTGCAACTTCATATTCAGGCTGAATGCACAAATTTATGAAGCTGTGTGTAATGGGAAGGTATTGAGCAGTTTTAACTGTTTAAGTGAAAGCACAGTGAATAGTACTATTAGAACTATTATCATTTACATTCCATTTACATTCATGCATTTGGCAAACACTTTTGTCTAAATTACAAGGGGAGGATTAACAATTAAGCTACACAGAGGAACTCTTGAAAGGAGACTACTAGTTAGGAGAGCGGGGCTTCCAGAGGGTGAGAG
>JAPQRQ010000028.1:7059089-7069896 GCA_037367365.1 Apogon talboti
CTGAAGAGCTGGGTCTTCAAGAGCTTCTTGAAGATAGGCAGGGACGCCCCTGTTCTGGTAGTGCTCGGTAGGTCATTCCACCAGCATGGAACGAGCCATGAAAAGAGCCTGGATTGACTTGTGCGAGACAACATTCCCTAGATGAGCAGAGAGGTCGTGGGGTAACATAAGCCTTTATCAGAGCACTTAAGTAGGTAGGAGCAGACTCAGTAAGTACTTGTAGGCCAGCATGAGTGATTTGAATTTGATGCGGGCAGCTATGGGTAGTCAGTGTCGCTCAGTGAACAGAGGGGTGACGTGCCCTTTTAGGCTGATTGAAGACCGCGTTCTGGACCATCTGTAGTGGTTTCACAACCTTGAGCTACTGCCTGAAAACTTTGCAATGACTTCACTTTTGTGTTTGTGGTTCACCCTGTTTATGTTTGCAGAAAAACCTTGTAGCAAAATGAGACTTCATTAAAACAAATCTGCAGCTACAACACTTTTATCAATAACAAAGCAAAAAGCAGCTCACATGGTCAAACACTTGCATGAAGCCTGATGTTTTATAATACTGACTTCCCTGTCCCTCTTTTAGAGAGCAGTCAACAGCTCTGCTTGCAGTCGCTATCTCTTCAGACAGAGAGGTCACACATAGAGAAGACTTCATCAGGTCAGACTGCAGTAGATGACCCAACCAGCTCAAGTGCACAACAGCAGCAACAGATCAGTGCAGCTGAGCAGAAGAGCCGGATGGACCTGCAGATGTCGACAGCACTACACGGTATTAAAACCGAGCAATAACACCACACATATTTTAAACTTTCAAGGTTACATTTGTTGGTTAGAAAATCAGAAGCGAACTATCATTAACATATATGTGGCAGCAGTATTTTACAGAAAAGCTGGGATGTACTGTAGGCCTCCACCTCTAGACTGCTGAAGCCCTTTAGTCACTATGTACTGTATATGCTTGACAGTTCTGCTTGACATGGAAATGGAGCCCTGAAAGGCTTTTCAAGCCACACAACTCCTGTGACAGAAGCTGATTTTACTTTCTCATTTTTGCTTCAGCAATCTGTTTGTTGATATTACTAATCCAGATGAATAAAGTCATTACAATGAATAAAGTCAGCTGTGACCTGCCAAGTAAAATTGCTGTTATTGTCAGTATGATTTTAAGGTCAGTTTTAGTGATATATCAACACTTTGGAATTTTATGATGGATATATAGTAACCTGAAGATGGTTAAAGCCTCGCTGTGCATTTTTGTACAGCTTCATCAAGTTGTGTCAGAATATACTGTATTTCCATGTATTAGCAGCTCATGAACTGGTCAGATGCTGTGTTTCTAACCATAGCAGAGTAGGTGTAGCTCCTATTGAACCAGTTGAACTCTAAAAATGGATAGATTATTTCTCTTAATATCACTTCTCACTACTCACTCTTTTGTTGCAAAATTATGTTGGGAAGTACTAGCTAGTTGGCATGCTAACTACTGTAGAGGTCTCCACGTACATAAATACAATAAATCGAGATTTAGATTGACACAATTTCAAAACTGTTGTTTCATCACACTTTTATTACAATTTATTTTTGTAATTTTAGGTAAAAATGTTACACATGCGTTTAAGCAAAAATTGAAATGTGATAATTGATCTGGTTTACCATTGTAGTTGGTTGTAAGTGAATTTGGGGTGATGCACAAGCTCACCTGAATGCCTGTGCTTTTACAGATGTACACGTGGTTCATGTGTAAACCAGGCAACACTCAAATCATGGCCACAAACATGGGCTGTAACTGGAGGAGCTCCGTCACGCTGCTCACACTCCCACCTGTCAAAACAGACCAAACAGGCTCAATGGCTGTTGCTACTTAGTGTACACACACCAGGGTATACACAGGATTCTGCAATGCATGTTGGGACCTGAACACACGCGCTCTGTGTTGTCCCCCAAAGCAGCAAAAGAGGCCCCAGCCCTCCACTGGGGCAGGTCTTGGCAGATGTGCTGAACGCTTTGGCTCTCGACTGGTATTTTGGTTTTTTAGGTCTGTACTTAAAATGCATGAGATACTTGAGGGTTTGGGGAAACTTCCAGTGCCTCTCTGACAGATGGCTTTAGAAAGAACATGAGACAGACTGTTTTCTTCAGTGCCAAAACTCTTGGTCATGTCGGAGGACTATAGTGGTCCACTTAGGCGTTTCAACTTAATTTAATGAACTGGAGAGGTTTGCATTAGCAAGAGAAGATGATAATAGGGGATTGATAAGTAGAAGAAGCATAATTAACTGCAATAAAAACTTTGTTTTAGAACATGTAGAAGTCTTCTGACTATATGCTTAAAAGTCCTATTAATCTAATACAATAAAATGTAATAAATAATTCTACATCCCAAATGAATGTGCTTAAGTAAAATATGAAGATTTTCACATGCTCTTGTGCTTGGAGGTTTGAATTGAAGTCTCTTTGGAGTTGGCACTTCTTGTCATTGGATATGAAGTGTCAGACTTTTAACATACATTGTGTGGAACTCCTTAAAACCTCAGCTGAACAAACTGGAGTCATATAAACCATGTCCATAAAATCGTCTGTTTCTACTCCATTGCTGCTGAATTATAACAACTACAACAGCAGTCTCCTCTTTCCCTTTGCAAAGTGAAACTGAACGTGAAGACACTGACGCACCCCTCAGCTTTCTCGTTCCAAACACCCCGCGACGATGTCACTCGTGCACTCCCAATTTGCATGCCCCCCCTGGGAGACCCAGAGCACCCCCACAGAGGACCCCCCAGTTGAGAACCACTTTTACAGAATTCTTTTCCAACCTCTAATTATATCCCCGAAACCGAGTTCTGGGGATAAAATGGTTTTACCCTGAAAGCTGCCACCGGATATCCTACATGTGAACGTGATAACTAGGACAGATTTGGTTGGATTTCTTATCCCTTGATAACCAACATAGGGGACCCCTAGTGGAAGAACCCTATCGATTTCAGCTTCTCAAGAAGTATTCTAAGTCATCCAAATGGGGGGCGCTTTAGTTGAAAATCAGTTTTTTGGACATAAATCAAGCAATAATAGGCTGATTGTGATAAAATGCGGTTCATATTAATTGTTTTACAAATGTCCATTTTCTGGCTACCATCCAGAGTTCATACGGGGTCATGTTCATTCACTAGGTGGAGTTTTGTGGGGAAAAATTGGGTCTCTAACCATTATTCTACCACTATCAGGTTGATGTAGCTCAAAGAGTTCATATGATTGTCTAACAATTATCTTTCTTCATGCCACTACCTTGAGTTTACATGATGCCATATTTTGACACCAGGTGGTGTGATTTTTCCAAATGGTTAGGGGAGCTCCTGTTGAAAAATACTTTTTTTTGGACATTATTAAGGAAATAGTCGGCCAATCAAGCTCACACTTGGTTCATATTGATCGTCCAAACAAATATCTGATGTCTTTTCTGACATTATTCAGAAAAAAATTTTCTGACATTATTCAGGCTGGATATCCTTCACAAGAATGTGATAACTATCCCCCTTTAGCACCAACATAGGTGACCCCTAGGGAAAGAATGCTATTGATTTTGGGTGTTCCATGAATGTTATCACTTGTCCAAACGGGGGCACTTCTGTTGAAAAATCTTTTTTTCTTACATTAATAGGCCAGTCAAGCTCAAATTTGGTTCATATCAATCATCCAAAAATATCTATCTTTTCGTTATTACTCGAAGTTTGGTTGATGTTGATGCCTGTTAATAGATAAGCTTCAGTGTTTTTGTGTACGCAGTCAAGTTTGCGCACATTTTTACATGTGCAAACCTTTAGTAAATCAGACCCTAAGTATTTACTGGATATGAGTGTGAAGCACCATTTATTTGTAAATGAAGATTAAGAAGATGTTCTTGTCATAAACATGAAATCTTAAACTTAATTTTGTTGAATTCTAACATTTGTTTGTAGGTTATTCTTTCCTTGTTTATTACAATGGCGATCTGTGTTAAATATGTTGTGTATTTTCTTCTCCTCAGGGCAGCCATGCAGTCAGAACACCCTTAAATCCATCATGAAGAAGAAAGATGGTAGGCCCGACTCTAATGGCACCAAGAAGAACCTGCAGTTCGTTGGAGTGAATGGCGGGTGAGTCAGAAACAGAACTGCTTCTCCAGTGTGAACTTTAGTTTCCATCATGAATATTTTAAGTACTTTATATCCATCACTGTTCTGAAATCTAATCTTTGTTCAAATAGTTACTAAGGTGTTTTACCACATAATTTCAGTGCAAATTATATAAAACAGACCTTTTTTTAATGGGTTGGGCATGATGTTTGTGGTGATTTGTTTGTTGCTGAACCTGAGACTTCATTTTCCTGTCCTGTGGTCGCCCCCTTGTGGCCCAGGTATGAGACTACATCAAGCGACGACTCAAGTTCAGAGGACAGCAGCTCATCCGGGTCTGATGAAGAGGAAGAAGAGCAGGTGGAGGAGGATGGAAAATCAAAGGAGGGTTACAAGAACGTGGATGGAAAGGGTACCAGGAAGGAGATCCAGCCTGAGGGAGCCGAGGACGTGGACATGAAGGACGGAGACACAAGTTCAGACAAACAGGAGACAAGAGAGAGGTGAGGGACGACAAGTATAGACAGGTGAAAATGATAGTTTGAGGAGTTTATTTCAGTGCTGAAGTGGTCATTTAAAATAAGTCAGTGTTGTAACTTCCTTGGGCCAGGTAGAAGGTTTTCACTCCTACAGTATTAAATATTTTCTAAAACTTTGCAGCTCAGAACATTACAACTATTACAACCATTTTCCACAATCATGTTTTCTTGGTTTGTTTATTTTGCCACTTCTGACCCAGATCAACCTGGTGATGTCCACACATGTCACGGTTCGCTTAGAACAACTAAGTTTTACTTGGTGCCCATCGGGAACCAAATTTACGGTTCCAAAATGCTGTGATTTTTGATGTGAACACTTCGGACGTTTCGAGATTAAGTGCGGGAAACGGCACCAGCATGGTTCTGTCGGTCTGAAAATGCCTTTTGTGTCTATTGTATAGTAATACCAGGAATTCTGTCCGTCCGTCCGTCTGAGATTTTTTGTCCAACTGATTTTTCAAAGATTATTTATTCCATTCTTTGCAAATTCGACACACATCTTCCGTACCACTAGGAGTAGGTGTAGGGTGCAGTTTCATGGCTGAATTTCAATTTATTTATTTATTTTTTTTATTTTTATTTTTTTTTACAAATTCTTGAATATTTGAACTCAGAAAATTTGTCCAACCGATTTCTTGAAGATTGTTCAGGCAAAGTGCGATCAGATTGAAAGTTCAGACTTGAGTAGAATGATGTTTGTCTTGGTTTGACTGAATTATCCAAGGATAGTAATTTAGTTTAATGTAGTTAATAAGTATCTTTAATTTAAAATTATAAATTAATCCCTTGGTAGGCAGGGTGTTAGTGAGCAGGAGGGGCAAAGTGTTGTGCGGTGGGATGGGGGTATTATTAAGCTCTGCCTACTTTTTCACTTGTTGTATTATTAATAGGTCTATTATAAATTAACCTGTGTCCCTAATGGGTCTAGGGACAGACACTTGGTGAATACTGGTGGGCTGGACATGGCAGGGGTACAGACAAAAGCAAACTACAAACCAAGAGAATAACAAACTTTATCTTGGCTCCAAATCCAGTTTTCCAGATGGAGATGATTTAGACATCCAAATGTGAATGGAAACAAACTTAGTGCGCAGTTATATAAAACACTGTATCCGAATTGTTTGAAATAGTTTGAACTTACTTTGTAAAAGGAAAGTGACTTTATAAATGTAACTAGGATTTATCAGTTATTTTCCATTTTAAAGCTTTTCTGAATCATTTAATGGAATGGATTTTTTTTAATGTTTCACTTCTAAGAGATTTGCTGCACTACAACATGTTTTTTCGAGCTTCATACTAAATTATTTTGGGTAATATGTGGTGAAATGCATCACAGTAAGGGTTAGTGTGACAGTGTTTTTATGTCTTATTTATGTTCTTCCACTGATATACATGGAAGACAAACAATCAATAGATGATGTGAAAACCCTCCTGACCTTTTTTTTTTTAATTTTATTTAAAAAATTTTTAAAGAACACAGATATAGTTACATACATACGAGACAGGACAATGTCAAAGCATCAACTCACAATGACAGGACCAGAGACAACAGAAAAACACAGACAAAAAGAAAAAAAAAAAAAGATTCAATATTCAAAATTGCAAAGAGAGACATATGGTAACGTCACTACTCCCAGATCATGCCAAACCCTACACGGGTACAAGGAAATGAACCAGTCTGGTGTGCTGGTAGATTTTCCATATAATTTAAAAATGGTTGCCATATTTTGTAAAATGTCTTACTTCTTTTTTGCATCCGCAGCTATTAACTTCACAAAGCCACATTTTGATTGGAAGGGAGGCATCTGATTTCCACTGTATGGCAATACATTTCTTAGCGATTGTCAAAAGGATTTCTGTAAGTTTCTTAGCATACTTTGTCTCCAGATTGGACTTAGTAAGATTCCCTGGTAAACAAACTTCAGGGTCCAGTGGAAATGTGACCCCATGGGTACTCGACAAAGTTACACATACCCCCTGCCAAAACCCCTGCAGTTTAAAACACTGCCAGCTGGAGTGTA
The DNA here is from genome assembly GCA_037367365.1 of Apogon talboti. Taxonomy (NCBI): domain Eukaryota; kingdom Metazoa; phylum Chordata; class Actinopteri; order Kurtiformes; family Apogonidae; genus Apogon; species Apogon talboti. The sequence continues at coordinate 7,065,753 of JAPQRQ010000028.1, forward strand.
GGAATGTTACTTCCTCCGTGCCACATCTAAGAGGTGATATATTGGAGTTGTATTTATGGAATTTATGTGGGGTAATATACAGCTGATGCAGGAAGTTGAACTGGATCAGTCTATACCTAGTATTTAAAGTAGAGGTGACCCCATCTCTGCACAGATTCCTCCATGACTGCTCCTCAATGGTGATTCCCAGGTCCCCTTCCCATTTAACCCTAGATCTATTCACTCTCATAAGATGAAGAGCTTATATGAGGTGTCTGTGTTCCGACTGTTGTTGTGTTTGTGTTGTTGTGATGTCCCTCTAAAGGCACGAGCTGAGTGAGAAGATGCTGGCTGCATGCAACGTTCTCAAATGTCACCTCAGTGACCCCAAGGCTGTGAGCAGCAAAGACCTGGTGAGGACACTTCACTTTGTTTTTATCTGGAGCAGCTGGTATGAAACCTTGTAAAAAGAGAGAAGCTGGACTCACTGGGGACTGTGGTGGAGAGATGCACACTGAGTAAGCCAAAAGGACATGTTGGAAAACCCACATCATCCTCTTCATCACATTCTAACACACCAAAGAAGCAGCTGCAGTGGATGACTAGACTGAAGGTTCCAGAAACTCATCCACTGTCATGAAACTCTACAATACCATACACTGATTATTATTTGTTGAATTTTATTTTCATTTTGTTTTCTTCTCTTCACTTGAGCCGATAAGGGATAAATAGTCTTTTTCTGTATGTTGCATATACTCAGGTTTCCTGCACAACACTTTGAGGTTGACCATGTCAATTCTGTCTCCACAGAGAGCCTGTCTGAACACAGTCCAACATGAGTGGTTCAGAGTGTCCAGTCAGAAGGCTGCCATGGCGGCCGTGGTGGAGGACTACCTGGGAGCCTTTGGGGCCGTCTCACCAGCTGTACTACGTCACATCGTCAACATGGCAGACGGCAACGGCAATACTGCACTACATTACAGTGTGTCCCACTCCAACTTCCAGGTGGTGAAGAAGCTGCTGGATGCAGGTGAGGACTGTTGTAAATCTGAATGAAAGTGGAAGACGACAAGTTTGAAGGAGAACAGAAATCTGAGCACACATTGCACTGGTCTCACATGCAGATAAGAACCATGCGTGTCCTTCTGTTCCAGTGTTCAATGTGGTCCAATGAACACAGGCCTGTGTGACCTCCACTCTCACCATATACTCCTGACTGCTCAACAGTCACCTTCAAAGTCTCAAATACTAACTCCATAAGCAATTAGACATGAGGTGTGATGCCATTTGACCCCTTTTATGAGACAGAAAACAGAGTTAAAACATATTTTACTGTAACTCACGATGATCCAAGTGAAGTGAGCACAGATTATTATTGAACTAATATATATTTCAGCTCCTCAGGGCATTCATCAAGATTATAGGAACCATTTACCATATCAATGCTCTCAAATAGACCTGCTTTCATTCATTAACTGTGTATTTTCTGTAGATAATTTTTGAAATAGATGTAATACCCCATGTGGTTGCATGTAATGCAAGGCAAGGCACAGGGGACTGTCACTGACATGTTTGACAAACTCCATTTTCCACAATGACTGCTTATTCAGTTCAGACTTTTTTCCCCACATTTTTTATATCAATACGTTCAGAAGATTCAGCACAAGCCTCATGTTCGAGAATTTTTGAGATAGGATGTACGGTTTTCGATTAATCACACTTTGTTTGACAGGTGGTTTTTCAGTGAACACACACATTTCCTCCATAAAGAGCCATGTTACAAAGTCTACAAACAAATCTTAATAACTGTCACATTTCTGGGATTTCAGCAACTAATTATATATCAAAATGTTGAAAAAACTCTTTTCTTTCAAACACTATTCACATTTTAATCTTAGAATGTTTTGTTTCCGATGTACAGGCCTCTAAGCGCACAGTGCTGATTTTTCTCTCATTCACACCAATGTAAAATTTCTCTCACTCACATGTTTGACTAACTCCACGTTCCCACAATCGCTGCTTATAATTGAGAATAATGGACTTGGAAATGTTGAAATTCATCTAATGTGCTCCCAAACTAAGATCCCAACATCTCTAATTCCTCCTAAGGAATGATTGAGTACTCGGTTTGCCCCACCCCCATCCTGACCAATGACTCCCATTTTAAATACTGTTGAAGGCCCATTTTTTTGTTTTATCTATCTTTGTGATAGACTCAATGGGTGGTTATAAACTGTATTTTCAGTCTCCTTTTGGAACACCTAAAAGGGCCCTTTATTGGTTTGACCCCTTTTCATGGTTTTTGTGCAGTTTGATTTGTTGCTTTCCCAATTTGCGTCCTCCGTCCATGAGTTCAGTTTTTTTGTGTGTGTTTGTAACAAATATAACACATTACATTAACCTTTTCAAAATTGTTCATGCAAATTACAAATTCTGTTGTTAATCTTATGTGATTTGTAAATTTAGGTTTTGAAAAGCAGTGTCAATAATTCAGTTGATCCATGTATTTTGCTCTTTCCTGTTGTGTTGTGTAGTTTTGCAAACATTTTTTGTCATAAATAACTTGGACATACAAATGCAATGTGGAACAACATAATATAGAAATGTAGTTCTTTATAACCAGTCCTTCTTTGGTAATATTTCTTGCATTTACATCACACCTATCCACAAGTCCACGAATCTGGCAAGAGGCAAGCACACGGATCACATTTCCTTCAGGAAATGTGTGAATGTCTAGTTGTATGTGATGTTGTGCTCCTGGATAGAGTAGAATGGGAAATAGAACATCAAGATCATGGTTGATAATGCATCATATAGTGTTGATGAAATGTTAGGGTAATTAGTGTGGGATTGTGGTGTCAAATCTCAGAAAGCTGATGTGCAACAAGTTGATTCATACTGCTGTGCAAACCAAAGAAGTGATGAGGTAATGTATGGAGCATGCCCTGAGGCATAGAACCAAAAAACAATATTATCGAACAAAAAGAGTTGAGAATGGTTTAAAATGTTCACTGCATGTAATATTTACCATATATGTGTGTTTATGATAGAATATGACAATTTGAGATAATCAGGCCTTTAGGCTATAGTCTGAGCTGCTCTGAGTAATAGAAAACCACTGAAGCAAAGTCACCCCCTCCCTCCTATCAGGGAAGGAGGGGAGAAGAAACGAGGCTCACAAAGGAAATGCTGCACTTGGCAACGGAAGTAGACTGTAAGTGAACGCCATATTTGGGTGGGCCCCACCTGCTTCAGCAGAGGTCTGCACCAAAACAATCATAATAGTTAATGAAATTAGCATTTTCTATATGTGTTTAAGGTATAGGTCTGAACCATGTGGCTCAGAGTAGCTCTGGTGTACTTCATGTCACTGTGAATTGCTCTTGGGGTTTTTTTTGCCAACAATAAAACTGTTCTCTTGAATGCTGACTTCTCCTGGTGATTCAGTCAAAGGCCAAGTAGAAGATTCTTTGCGAGCAGAGTAAAGCCCAGTCAGAGACTGAGGCCCCATTTTGATTTAAGATGTCTATTTCACAACAGGATCACCTGTTTAAGGGCATTTCACATCTACCTCATTTAGTCCAGACTGGGATTTTCCAGTTTGATCTGGACCAGCTGTGAATCTACTATCCCACAGATCTAAAAGATGTGGTCCTGGTCCAGACCAAACTGAACCATGGGTGAGTTCATGTACAATGTGAGAACGCGTTTGGATCATTTGGACCAATCACAGGCAAGAATGTTGTTGCAAAAAAACAAAAAGACAGAAGAACGACATGCTGATATGACATACACGGCTCTCTGTAAGGATGAGATGCAGCCTACAACATATTAGATCTATGTGAAATCCAAAATACGGGCCAGTATGTATACACTGAAACAAAAGGTGTGGTTTCTTAAGAACCAAGGAGACCCTTCAGGAAACCCCCAGAACTGGCCTCAGTGAAGTGTGTGGTGCACTGTGTTGTCTGTCCACATGCTGTCCTCGCTGCGTCCATGCAGGGGTCTCTGAAGGTTCAATAGAGTGTGATGAGGTCCGGACCGCTCGCTGCTCTAAAACCCTTTTGTGCCCTCTGGCTTTTGTGGACTTGTTCAGTGTGACGGCAGATCCTCCCCCTGTTCCCACTAGTTCCTCATACCTCTCCTCCCCTCGTCCAGCCCCCCC
>JAPQRQ010000028.1:7072630-7086586 GCA_037367365.1 Apogon talboti
AAGCTTTCCATTATTCCACTCATGACTTGGTTGCTGCTGTGAGTGGGACTCCTCTGTGTGACTCACGTTGATCTGTGTGGCGTCGTAGGCGGGGCAGACGGGGCTGATGCTGGCGGTCAGTCATGGCAGGATGGACATGGTTCGTGCTCTGCTGGCTCACGGGGCCGAGGTCAACATCCAGGACGACGAGGGCTCCACTGCTCTGATGTGTGCCAGTGAACATGGACATGTGGAGATCGTCAAACTGCTGCTGGCTCAGCCTGGCTGCGACGCCACGCTCAGCGACAGCGTGAGTCCAACACACCATTAACTCATCACATACTAAAAAATAATACACACACAGTTTTTCTATTTTTAACAGCACAAATCACAGAACAGATTCTTGCACACAAGAGACACTACGTCTGAATTTCTTGGTTCTTCATCATCAAATGCCAAGGTGAACAATGGGATTGACCTTTTTGCTTCACCAGGCTCTGGTTTAAGTTGACAACATGCTCACAAACCCTGTGGACATGTGCCTTGACTAAGAACAGTGCATTGTTGCCGAATTTTGAATCTGTTATTGTAGTCATTAGAAAATATACGGTTAGCAGGTTTTAGGTGTGATCATACATTTAAGTTGCATACAATACTAGACTGTCCACTTCTGTTCATCTACACATGGTTGTGAAAATTATCAGACCTTGAAAAGTCATGCAAAAACTTAGTAGCTCTTTATATGATGCCATGTCTAAAGCGCATTATAACACACAATAAACACATGTTTTATGAACTATAATGCACTTGCAGTACCGTATTATCATATTTCTAAGCAGTTGTCATATCAGGTATCATTTCAGTACATCAGATATGCTCGTCACTCACAGTTTAAGAGAATTTTACAATATAACATAAAATAACACAATGTAATGTAATACATTATAATCATATTATAAACACTGTATAATAACTAACGCAGTGTGTTTTAATGTGATTATAAATTAAGGTAAGTGTTCACTTGGAGCTTTATTGTTTCATGTGATATGTCAGACGACAGGCAGGTTACAAGTCACTGTACCTGTATGGTTGCTGTTGCTTTAATGAAAAAGAAGACTTTGTTTAATAATACACTATTAACACATTAGTATGTTTTATAATAATGTATTGTGAATGATCATGGTGATAATTACACACCTCCATATGTTCATTATAACATATTCTAATTGTGTTCATATTGCATTTGATGTGTTATAGACAAAAGGTTTCACAGGTGTTACCAAAATGGGGATTCCTAAAATATGTGGGGTTGGAATGGTAGTGCAGTGGTTATTGGTTAAGTCTGTGTGGAGTTGACATGTTCGCTCATGCATGTTAATTTAAGAGTCAACTTTGACAGCTATAGTTGTAAACATGGAGATGTTTGGGAAATGACATGTCTTCTACTTCTCCTCTGCCTCTGTTCAGGATGAGAGTAACGCCCTGTCCATTGCTCTGGAAGCAGGACACAAGGACATTGCAGTGCTGCTTTATGCACATGTGAACTTCTCCAAAGCCCAGTCACCTGTATGTCCACCACACTGTGCAAACCAGTCATTTACACTCACGTCTTCAAATAGATGACAAATATGTCCATGTGTCTGTGTCTGATTTCCAGGGGACCCCTCGACTCAGCAGAAAGACGTCACCTAGTCCCACCCGGAGGGGCATGTTCGAATAGAAGAGCCAGCCCCAGCCCTCAGCTACCCATAAACCCTGTGCTGCTATTGGTCCATGCTGAACCATGCCTTAACCCACAGTTTGACGTGGGTACCGCTCCCCCGCCGCCAACCAATGAGATTTCATAATCCACTTCTGCGTGCGCTCGGCTCGGGTCGAGCCCAAAGTGCCCTTCGAATATGAATGTAACCTGCTGGTGCCTCTCATCCAATCAGAATTCTCCAAAAATCACCAGACCAACATCCAAGTTAAACACAACTCAATGCCATTTCTTTGTTCTTATACTTTAACTTCTTTTTTAAATTTGATGATTTTTTTTTTTTTTTAATTTCTAAAGCTCGATGTTGATCATTCAGGAGCACCATTCATGATTTCTTATTTGTTAATGCATCATAGACCACCCATTGAGAAGATCTACTTCCTGTACATACATACGACATCTCTGTGGATGAATGCATCAGTGAACAGACGTGACCTAGACTGGAGAAATTGTACTTTTATACAAATCATTTGTATCTATTTAAAAGAAAAATCACAGTATTTTGAATATTTCCTATTTCTACATAACGATCCATGAAGTTATATATTTATCAAAGTATAGTTTTTAATGCAGATCTATGTATTTCACTGTACATATGTATGGTGGTCAGTAGAGTCTAGTTCCTCTTCTCCTTTGTCTCTTATGACCATTTTTCTTTCTCTGTCTCTCATGTGTAATATAAGCTGTTTAGTGTTCGAGGTACTGACTTTCATCTGCAAATGAAAATTGAAGTGCCTTGAGGCAATGCCATATAACAATAAACATCCATTAAAGTGTAAGAGTCAGAGTTTCGTCTTCATTGTGAATCACATTTTAGTTTACATGGGTGGTTCTCAACTGGTCTCAAATAGAACCCATATGTTCTCTGTGGTTATCAGCAACCTGTCTGTGCCTGGAGTTGTTACTCACAGAACTACACCAGACCAACAGGAGTAATAGAGAAGTGCATCTTTCAAATGTACTCCATGTACTTGACCTGGTCTACAGAAGGGCAAATGGGAAAGTGCTTTCACTTAAGTTGTAACCACCTCATTAGCTGCTGCACTTAACAACTACAGCTGGTTATACTACTGTACCATACGACTGTAGATGTTCAGTTAAGGTCATGCACAAAAAGGCCTTCTCAGATTTCACACGCATGTTCTTATCATGTGCCTTTCTCCAGATTTTTGCATTTTTAAGCTGTTTACATTTTCACTTATCACAAGTTAGTCATAATTTTTAAAGAATGTTGACAGTACCTTTAAGGGCATTAACCTTGGGACCCTAGCCCCAACGCCAAACAAGAAGTGGATGAATACGAGGAGGAAAGAATCCAACACAGCCCTGTTCAGCCCCCACCACCCCACCCCCGAACCCACCCAAAGAATGAACCCCCAGAGCTAGAAAAATGTCATTTTAATTTTATTTTTATAAGGACACAGACATTTTGTGTTAGGGGAATTAGAAATAGATGAAAAATGGTTAGCGCTCCTCTCTAAGAATTGAAACCGTTAATACGAGTAACAAACAGTTTATCTGAGGCCAAATGTGCCCCAATTTCTGTGCATGTTAGAAAATCATTGGTGAAAATGTGGAAAGGCTGTGCAGTACTGAAGTGTGGAGTCGTAAAGGTTTCTCTAACAGGACTTGAACGTTTTCCTTCATTGGGATTCAGTGACTGAGTTTGTAGGGGTTCCAGGTCTGTCGGCTGCCTCAGCCGTCTGGTTGACGGTCACGGACCTGGCCGTCTTCTGACTGGACAACTGTCTGACGCATAAACACATTCAAAGCAATTGGAAAAATTAAGATGTGAGGAGTTTCAACACATCTACATCAATCTGTGAATGTCCGGTTCCTCCAGTAACACACCTGTGTAGAGGCAGATCTGTGCTGCTGCTGCTGCTGCTGCTGTGGGTGACAGATCCCAGATCAGCTGGTCTGCAGGCCAACTGGAAATTCAAAGGATTCAAGTCCCCCTGTCTGTACAGACAGAAGAAACTGGATGAAGGTGACATGATAACATCTGGAATCAGCTTCACCAACTACTTTGTTGTGCTTTTGTGGAGTAGTAAATGCATTTTTCTTAATCAATTTTAAAGCTACTGATTATTACAGTCTGACATTACAAAACACATGTGCCACCAATAAAACACTCAAGATATTTATCACAACATAATTTCATATCTCAATAACTACCATCATTGTGACAATTTCTTTTACCTTTTGGGTGTCATTTGTTTATCTTGTCAAATGAAGTACAACATTTTTCAGTGTTTTCATCTGTATGAGCTGAGGAAAAATAGCACTAAATCACAAAATCAGACTGCAGATATTCTTTAATCTTGTTGAAACTTTTTCACTGCTTTCATCTTGTGTCTTTCTTGAAGCATCTCGTTACATTTAATTTGTTTCAAACTTTAGAACAAAACTTGAGATTTTAAACTGGATAGAAATAATGATTTTAACAGTTTTTGTCACTATTAACTGACCTAAACATGTCATCGTGGTTACACATTAGGCTAAATTACCCACATAACACTGTAAAACATAAAGTGAAATACAGAGGACGACGACACCAAGCGGCAGAACTGAGCTGAAAAAGCTGAGACACAAATGAACCCCAGTGAGACAGTAGGACTGTGGTACCTGGCTGCTTCAGGAGCAGCAGACTGCAGGTCTTTTGGTTGACTGTTCTCAGAGATGGAGTTACTGAGGGTGGGTCTCTCCCGGACCACCAGCAGCCTCTGCATCAGCTGTCTGCACCTGGCAACAGATTTCACCTCCAGTTCCTGATCTGCAGAGTCCTCCTGCAGGAACCATAATCAACATCAGGGCACAAACCAGGAGCACCTTTCTATCAGAAATATCTCACTGATTCACATTAAAGCCAGGGGTGAGTAAAAAGGTCATGTACATTCTACTCATGATGGCTTTCCCAAAATAAGTTTGTGAAAAACCTATTAGCCAATTTAATAGAGAAAGAATTCTAACAATTGACATTTGGTCAGGTCTTCTGATCAGAATGAATGAATGAATAGCATTTCAAGAAGGCAGATATTTACAAAGTTTAATACTAGAGAAAAAACTAAACTCATGTTTAGACATAGATGTCACCACCATGTCTCCCATTGTCTCTGCAAGAACAACAATAATTTAAAGATGGACCAGAACAATTATTAAATGCTCAAAATAAAATGAAGGCAACTAGAATATCTCCTGGAAAATAAATATTGACACAGTATTTTTACAGGAGCAATATGTGGAATTTCTACTTTCAAATACTTATAAATTACCTAAAGGTATCATAATATTAATGAGAACAGAGTTATGATGTCAGTGTATTACAGAGACATGCACTGAATGTATTCACAGTCACAGGCCGACGTGGAGGCTGTGGGGGGGTCACAGTCTGCTTGGGAGTGATGCCTGCTTCCTGCCTGATGCTCTTCATCTTCCTCCTCCTCCTCTCATTCTGTAGCTCCACCTCCAGCTGGCTCATGTCAGTTTTGTTTTTCCTGCACTGTTTAGAAATGGAGGCCTTGTCTTCTCTGCAAACACAACAGACACACTGCCTCATCAATGAGGCTACAGCTCACTGACACAGCATTTGAGTGCAAAACAAGGGGCCTCTGGTTGAAGTCCAGATGCTCCCGGGTTTAGCTTTACAGCACTTATACTGTGGCACTAGAAGGGAATTTTACCACTTGAGTTCTGGCATGTGTGTCTGTTTTGTAGTAATCAGTGTTCAAGCATTTTTTATTTCACATTCCATGGAACATCTGAACACTGAACAGAGCAAACAGACCTGAGCTGGTTGATCTCAGTCAGGACGTGTGAGTGTTCGGTCTGAAGCTGCCGGTGCTCCTCTCTGCAGTCTCTCAGTTCTGTCTGCAGCTTCTCACATTTGTCCGTTAGCTGCTCCACCAACTGAAGGACAGAATGTTTTAATTTTATGCTAAAAAGACTTGATCAGTTTTATTAAGAAAATCTGGAATTACAATACATAATCCAACCATGACAAACACCGGTGAGATGCTTTACTCCGCTGGAATCCATTGTTTGGCTCTGATGTGAGCGATGGTCTGGTGATGCTGGCTATTAGACAACAACTCCTGAAGTGCCATTTCACACCAAAAACTAAAAATACAAACGGTCTCAGCAGGTCTGTGTATCGGCTAAAACAAACGGTTTTGTAAAAATTCTGAAAATAGCGTTGCATCATGTGAAGTGCTTTGTCCAACAACAAAACCTTAAACTCATTAAAATATATGAGCAAAAAAGTAGCAAATTTACACAATTAAAAAGTTAAAAATAATGTTTTTTTGTTGACTTAAATATTATTCAAATACTGTACACTGCAAATGATATTACAGTTATTGGAAGTACCTGTTCTTAAGCCACACATGCATGATCACATGCCGCCCCAATGTTATGGGGAGATGGCAGAGGAGCCATCAGTATGTCTGAGAGAAGACAGTTTTAGAGTTTCTGTTTGTGTTTAGGAAACCACAAGAGCAACACTGAATCAAATGCTGTGTTCACAACATACCCTTCAAACAATAACTACAAGAGTGGGAAAAACCTGTGGTACTTGTAGATTAGAGTTGGGGATATCAGGTATTTCTAATTTTGTACCAAAATATCACGTCTCTTGTCACTAACTATTTAGATGAGATGGTTATAATAATCACCTGCTTATAGTGATTAATTTGTCTCTGGCAGATGTGATCACTATAAGTGATCATTGCTTTGCTTTCTAATCTATCAAATTAATATATAAGCATTTTCAGCTAATATGATATATAACACACCAGTCTATTGCATAGTCTCATTTACCTTGAAAAGTCACAAGGAACTACAGTTGTATGCATTGTATGCAAATGCAGAGATTTAATCTACTGGGAATAATATTTAATAACAGAACGTGCCGCACACTTTTAATACCCCTTGGCCAAATATAGCTTCAGATTCTGTTGAAAGTTACTGCTCTATAATTTAGATTAGATTGTCTTTGTGTAAAACTTATTGCATACATATTTATATTTGAAAGTACTAAGATATTAGAACTGCACAAGGCTGTTTCAAGCAAACATATCACCCCCACAAAGGGGTCATGTCTCCATTTGATGCCATTTGACCTTGGAAAAGTTGGTCAAGGTGACCTATTTTCAATAGGCTTCTGCCCCATGCCAAGACGCATCCACAGTATAAATTTGGTGCAGATATTGCAATGCATTCTTCAGATAATGTGATTACGTCGTTGACTGGACAGACAGACGGACAGACAGATAACAAAACGATCACAATACCCCTTTGGCCAGAAGTTGGCCAAGGGGTGAAAAACTGTGTCACAGTGTCTGTCATATCCACCGAGTTCAGTGATAGAACATTAGTGAGGAACACAGTCACCAACCATATATGCCTGTATTCTTTGGCCTCACTTTTTTCTGGATGCAGCTCTTCCGGGATATGTCGCTGACCATTTGCTCCAGGATGTCCACATCCAGTTTGAGCTTAGTCTTGCGAGTCTGCAGGGCCGTGTTCACCTTCAGCAAGCCACAAGCATGGTCCGACAGCTGGCTACAGCGGCTCTTCACCTCCTTGTTCTCCTCTATGGCCAACCTGGTTGCCTCTGGAAGATTCTGCTCCACCCGGTGCTGCACCTCAGCCGCCATGGATGCTGCCTGGCTCTGCATCTCCTTCCCTAATCTGTAGTTACAACAGAGAAATGGCTAAGGCTAAAGCACATTAGTATGCCTTTTATCTGTCAGTACATCAGTATATGGCAGAACCTGTTCCTTTCTTGCAGTGCTTTCATCTCCAGACTGTGGATGGCAGCTTTGTGCTCCTGCTCTTGACTGGCCACCTGGTTCTTCAGAGACTCCATGTTAGACATGAGCTGTTCCCTCTGCTTCTGAAACTCCTCTAGAGCATCCAGCTTCTGCACTGAAGAAAGAAAGTCAGTAGAGTCGATAGTACACAAAGAATCCAGACCATGATACAAACCAACAGCAAGTATCATGGAGGAAGTTCAAACATGGACCGATCCAGACTATACCTGATGGACTCTGATCACCAGTTAATAATTACAGCTGTCAGTCTATTTAACCCTCATACCTGTCTGAAATGGCCTGTGATTAGACAAAATCTGCATCATGGGGTAGATTTCCTACAGCCTGAAAACGATGATAAGGAGTAGATAGGAGTCCCAAGTATGTAGTTGCCTTCCATCATACTATATAAATACCTATATTGGGACTTTTGGTGTATAGTTTTGTTTCAGTGCACATTATTTACATTTCACATAAGTAGTCATGGCTTTCCAACTATTATAACTGTTATATTCTTGAATTTTCAAATACTGCTGATGAAAATTTTCCAAGTCCACAAGATATATATACTGTATATAGTATTTGACTCAAGTCAAATTCATGTGGAAAATCAAGTCATAAAAACAATGCTCAGAATGCTGTGACAGGAGAAGAACAGTACCCTGTCTTACCCAGTGTCATGTTCTCTGCAGCCAGCTCATCATTCCTGTGGTGTAGCTCTTGTATCAGCAGGCGGTGCTGCTGCTGCAAGGTGTCTTGCTCTTTTTGAGCCGTCTGCCGCTCATTCTCCAGGCGCTCATGCAGCATGTTCACCTCCTCCTCTTTCTCCAGCAGGGAGCACTTCAAATATTCAGCAATGTCTTTCTTCTCCTTCTCCAGCACATTGTACTGAGAGGAGAAGTCCTTCTTCTGCCTCTCCAGCTCATCACATTTCAGCTGATATCTGCCACATAAAAAGGAGATTCTGGATCTGTGAACATGCCTATATTCAGAGGATCCAACTAAGTGGGAATTATGTATGATTCTGGAGCTCTGTCTATTTATTTATAAGTAACATTTTTCCACAGTTGTAAAATGTATATTCTATTTCTTTCTATTTCTTCTAATTCTATTTCTATTTCTTGGATATTTTACTCTTGTGTGCAAGGAAATCAACACACATGATGAGTTATACCATTTTACTTATTGCTGAACTTCACTGTTATGACTTAGTTTGTTTAATCATACATTCATATAACCTATATTTTATCTTAGTATATATTGAGGATGGAGCCTCATTTATAATATTAGCCAACACTGGAATAAACCTCAGTGACAAAAATAATAGGAAGCAACTCAGGAATATGACAAAACCCTTAGGAAAAATCTAGGAATAATAGTAGCTATTAAAATAGACTGTTGCCCCTAAAGTTGGAATAAAATATCTATGCCTCCTCTCACAAAATGATTGTGGCAATGTGATTTATTCTTGATAAATACCTTGTCATTGTTTTTGATAAAGTGTTATTATTTAAGCTATTTTTTCATTATTTCAGGAACTGAGGTCATCATTTTGACTTATTATGTAACTACTTTGAGAAATAACCTAATTTTTTGAGGTATTAAGTTAACATTTTTACATACAAACGCACTATTTTAAGTGTTAAGCTAATACTCTACAAAGACATACTAGCTCATTTTAAAATACTGAACTAATATTTTGACATATTAGGTCATTATTGAGGTATTAAGCTGATGTTATGACTGTTATGCTAATATCTTGACGAGGTTTTGACATAGTTAACTTAATGTTTTGACTTCTTAAATCCATTCTTTTTCTTCCCCATCACAATGGCTGAAAAGGGCTCCGGACTTCCGTAGTCGAAGCGTGAGGTCCAATCAAATAATCGTAAATAAAGTGAATGAACTCTCAAGAGACAATATGCCCCGATGATTTATAAAACCCTTGTTATTTCGGTTTGGCACTGTTTACTTGTACAGAGGCTTATTAACTAAAAGTGATAATGCTAACATATTCATCTCACAAAAATAGCTTGTCACTTGTCGACACTTGTCGATTGTGTTACCTACGCAAATTGCGTAAACATTGCGTGATTTTCTCTATTGTTGACGCCGAGTTTAAAAACAAAACTAAGAGCAAAGTTAAATACTATCTAGAAAGGTATTGCTGGGTGTACATAAATACTCGAGAGGAACTATTTAAATATTGTCGTATAATTTCACCTGAATAAACTTAAGAAACTTATTTAACGGACTAACGCTAACACCCTCACCTTTCAAGTTGCTCGTTCAAATATCGAATTTGTGTCAGGTATAACATCTTCTCTTTGTCGTCAGACGCAGTTTTATCCACAGAAGCCACTCTACTTTCCTTTTGCCGTGTTTTATTGTCCTCATCTTGTTCGCTGGTTTTCTTATCCTTCTTTTTGGGCATGGTCTCGTGCAAAGTTGGCTGAAGTTTCGCTCACTGCCAGCTGAGAAACAGAACTACGTTGTTACTAGGTAACGCTGCCTTTAGGGACTCCACGGATTTTGCCAATTTATACTTACCACGTATTGTCGGGTTCAAAAAACATATTTACCAGTATCGATTTGTGTAAATCTGGGTGGCGATTGTTCCTTCCAGTATTTGTTAGTATTAATATTTGTTGTTTATGTGTTTCAACCGCAGTTTAGGTTGGTTAATGGGCGCCCAAAATACATCCTAACAGTAAATTAAGGCGTCACTCAGTAGTCAGAGCAAAATGGGTAAAATGGGTGTCCTGAATGTATTACAAGAAACTGTTTCTCCTGAATTCTGCTATTTTACATTGCTTAATACAAGAGGCAACAAATTTTGGTCTAATATTTGATTAATATTATTATAGCGTCTTTTCACTGATACTGGGAAAAAGCCGCATTTTGCAGGAGAGAAAGACTATAGATATACTACTTAATACATTTTTATTCATATTCAAAATGTCAGGTTGTCTTGTGCGTCCTTCTACAGCTTGTTATTACACAATTTGGTGTCATATTAGCCTACTAGAAAGGTTAAATGCCCTGAATCACTGACTTTATTGCAGTATTATTATATTAGAATAACAATAATATAGTCTATCATGATTACAATAAGCAATAGAAGCAATTAAATTCAGTGTCTGCCCTCACATAGGATGAGGGTCAATGATGTGTAGCAGTTATTCATCTAAATCCAGTGGTGCAGTGCTGTGTGTACACCCACTTTTTAATTGATAACTTTTCATTGCCCTCTATTTGGCTGCCGGGATTTTGATTGGCTGCCTGTGTATGTTATACTTCAATTCACTCCCTGCCTATAAATCCAGGGGGCAGACAGGCTCACTGACTGACCAGTGCTGAGGTTAATTCCTTTCAACTCAGTCAAGCTTAATTTAATAAGAGAGTAATTCACCAGGAGGCACATCAGCAGCTGTCTCATGAAAACTAGCTACAGTACTTCTAAAGTGATTTTAAGCATAATTATAAGATACACTATAATAAAAGAAGTAGCCTCAGAGGAATTTTCTGTAATAAATCACCCTACAGTTGCACAAATTGTTAAAGAGGCTCAATTACTCAGTTGTTCACTCAGCCCTATTATGGATGGGAATTTTTAGACATACTGTATAATTTGGCTGGCATGAGTATATTCATACACATTGTAAAAATGTGCCCACTGGTTACTTAAAAATATAACACATAAAATTAATGAGTAGATTTAAAGTTTTAAAATATTGTTTAAGATGTATTTTTAAAAGCTGATCAATTTCTTAACACAGACTAAGTCTTTCATATAGCCAAAATAGATTCAAATGGAAAATTAATGACATTTATTTACTCATCTGAAATACATTTTTTTTAATAAAAAAGGCAGTCCACCACCCAAGAGAAAAAGTTGTTTCTTAGTCTGCTTGGGCATGCTCAGGTGATCCTCAGTCTGCCTGAAGGGAATGTGGAGAAAAGTGTCTGTCCAGGATGGGTTGGGTGTCTGAGGGTCTGAGGGTCTCTGTAGACAGGCTGAGTAGATGTCTTCTGACTTGGGAAGGGGAGATCTGATGATCCACTGTGCTGTTTTATTTACTCATGGCAGGTTCTTTCTGTCTTTAACAGTGCAGCTCTTTTAAAGGCTGATGAGCCCTTGAGCAAGGCATTTAACCCCCATTTGTTCAACAGGTGCTTGACATGGCAGCCCACTGCTAATGGTCTACAGTGGTGTGGTCCTGCATGTTTAGTTGTAGGTTAAAAGCAGAGGGTTAACTTTGGTGTGTGCTGCATGTCAGCATGTTCAATATATGCTGACAAATAAAGATCCTTCTTCTCTTATGTAAAACATGTTGAAAATGGAATAGAATAAAAAGTATGAAGTTTTAGTATAAAATTACATGAAATGCATACCTACACAAAGGCATAAATTAGGACAAAATGAATGGAACTGGTAATGTAATTTGATATTTTTTACAAATCTCATGACAATTTAATCACACAAATACAAGAGGATGTTGGATATTGATAGACAATCCTCATGAGGATGTAAGACATGAGGATTGTAATCTAAAATCTAACCTACATACATTTAAACTATAGATTGATAGTGTCATAGTGTTCTGCAAAAGTCTGCTCATGGTCTATAAAAGTGCTCATTATTTTAATGACAGAAATCTTTTAAAAAAATAAGAATCAAAAATGATTCTGGTGTGTATATGATAATAAACTTTATTTCCTAAAACTGAGTCAATTCACACAGCCATGACCAAATGTTATCAAAATGAAAGTCATGAACATTTGTCAGATTAATATTTTCTTTTCAATATTTGCATTGTACCGCTGACATTAGGTAAAGGAAATCACATCATACTGTAGCCTTTTATCCAATTGACTCAATTTGTGACCCAATAAAAAAGGGCATCATTACAGTAATATGTGTTCTATAGAAAATCAGTTAAAATCAAATCGGCTGCTCTGTCCTCGGTTTTCGGCCCAGCTTGCTCCCACTTCGGTCCGGGAAACATGCCCACACTTAAAAAAAAAAAAAAAAGGGAGGGATGGAGGGAGGCTGATCCTTCCTGGCCTCCAGTCTGGCGCCTGTACAGGCTTTATAAACCGCACATCCCTACAGGGAGTAACTCACACATAGTAACTAAAATATGTCAAATGGTGTTCCTGGGCAGGTCTAACACAGGGTTACACAGCTTTAGTGAATTTTATTAAGACCTAGGACATGAGCAAGGACAAGCAGAGCCAGCAGATGCCGGAGAGCACGGGACTTCTGTCGCCGTCTAAAGGCCAGAAACCTCAGAGAATGCCTAAATGTTCCCGCTGCAGAAACCACGGCTACGTGTCTCCTCTCAGGGGCCACAAGCGATTCTGTAACTGGAGGGACTGCCAGTGTCCTAAATGTAAACTGATTGCCGAGAGGCAGAGAGTAATGGCGGCCCAGGTAACGCTTCACTTAACCTGTTAGCTTGAGCCAACACTAGCTAATGTACACTATAAATTAGGAGCTTTAGGTTCAGTTATCTGTAGCATGAACAGTGGTGCCCAGGCGTTATATTTAAAAAAAAAACATTTTAACAAATGTATGTACACTTTTCACCCTCTGTGGACATGTTCATTGTCGTTTTTGTATTTTTTCTTGTCGCAAATTGATACCTTCAGCCTAGCCAGCATACATGCAGCTAGCTTTGCTTAGAACCTTTTATAGCTGTTTGTCAGATAGCATTAGCTACACTTCTATTTGGTACTCTTTGGTGTTCACTTTGAAACACTTTAGGGTTTGTTAATGTAACTCTTTATGGTTTATTTAAAAAGTTTTTTTTTCTTTTTTGGCTTGGCTTGTATGATTGAGTTGTATTTAAGGACATTGATTCGTTTCGCGCATTTATAATTACTTTATATCTCTGTTTTATGCAATGTATTGGTAGATGGCGCTAAACACAAGTATGAATATATAATGTATATTCACACTGCTGTAAGTAACATAACTAAAAGTTAAAAGAAACAAACAAAAAAACCCAAACTGTGACATAGATATAAATACATTTGTATTTAACAAGTATATTATAGTTATTTTGTGTAACTTGCCTTAACATGAAACGTATACACTGGGAAGTTTTGTGTCATATTTAAGTTTTTTAGGCTTTGCAAAGTTTTTTGAGCAGTGGTTTCTTACCACTTTCCTCCTTCCCATCCAGGTTGCTCTAAGAAGGCAACAGGCTCAGGAGGAAGATCTTGGGATTTGTAGTCCAGTGGCTCTGTCTGGCCCTGAAGAGATGGTGAAGAAAGAAGATGGAACAGACTGCCTGTTTCCTATGGAGGGACACTCACCAACACTGACTACCACCTCCACATCCTCTCTTGCTGTCACAGGTGAACCATCACTAAGCCTTCACTAGGAAAATAATGTGA
>JAPQRQ010000028.1:7109572-7127072 GCA_037367365.1 Apogon talboti
ATTTTTAAATCAACATCTGATTCATTAGTGTGAACATTTATTGTGCAAACTGTAACATCTTTGAAAGCTTCAACAACTAAAGAGACACAACAGGGTCCGTGTACGCCGCAGCCATTCGATTTCCGTTTTGATATTAATAAATGGGAAACGACTCACAATATTGTTTTTCATTTTAAAATCAGTAAACTAAAAAACGGAAAAGGACTTGTATCCTGTTGTTCAGAATCATTTGTTATTCTGTTTCAAAATAAAATCAGAAAAACCTAATTTTTGGTTATATGTTTGGTTTTTCTGTTTCTGAACTTGGATAGAAAAAATACATTATCTAATTTTTTTTAATATACCTGTGTGTAATTTTGCTCTGAGCAGTTGTTTTACAAGAAATATTGAAAGACCTCAGAAGAAGTAAGAAAGGGCAGTGCAGCAGATTGAAGGTTTGTACAACATCATAGATATTACTTTGCCTTTCGGCAGTTAAGATTGTAATTGTTATTTTTCTGTTTCTGTTTCTGTGAGTTAAGTGATATTCAGTTGAGGTTAAATATTGTAGAAATATTATCTTTAACACTTCGATCTGTCTTGTCTGGTCACTTATATAAGTGGGGATAAAACTAACTTTGCTGTAATACAGTCTTGGGTTTCGTCTGGATTACAACATGCCCACATTTTAAGTCCACAGAGCTAAAACCAAACATCGCAATTTACGTTCTAGTGTTACAACATGCTAGCATGCTATTGTTATGTTAGCCAACGTATAATAGGCTAGTTAAATACGATGAAAGTGCTTTGTGCAGGTGCCCAGTAGTGACTACAAAGATTTAGCATATTAAGTATTGCTATAACATGAAATTATGGATTTAAAATGAAATTTCATCCTTACCAGATGAAAGCATTATTGTTGTTGTTCTAGCACCAAACTTCATTACTTTCTCATTTGTTTAATACTTGTAACTTCACTTATCAGCTCTATTCCTTTTCCTGTATCATCACATGTGAAGTGGTAGAATGACGACTGGATGCATTTTATGGACTCAGGACACAGAGCTGCCGCAGAATGAATACAGATGATTAATGATGGTTAATTAGATGGTTATTAAAATCTGAATATTGATCTAAAGACATTTTGCATCTAACAAATCTGAACTACAAACGTCTTCATTAGTTTTGTAGTTTATTTTTTTCTTGCAGGAAAACTCGGGAAAACAATGCCTTCTGGGTCATTAAAAAAGACCTTCCTAAAATGAGAATGGAAAATGAAGAAACATTTTTCTCAATTCCAATTTTCCGTTTTTTTGTTTTTTAGATTTATTACAAATAACAGGATACAAGCCATTTTCTGTTTACTGGTTTTAAGTAAAACTGTTTTTTAAAATTTCAAAATGGAAATTGAATGTCCGCGATGTACACGAACCCAACAGAACATATGAAATACAGTATGAATGAATTAGAAACTGTTATTTGTCATTAATACTTGTCATCAGCCATGGAAAAAGCAGACTTCTACTAGTTATTGGTCAAAAACCACCCAAAAATGAACTCAACCATGGTTAAAGTTGATCCATACCTAGACCACCTTTTTTTTTTTTTTTTTTTTTGGACCAATGTTCAGCTATTTGGTCCAAGCCATGGTCTTGGAAGATTTCACACCTCCTTAGGTTCAGAGTAATGTACTATATGTGCAAAAAGAGTTAACTCTTTAGTCTTTCTTAAGAAAAAGAATCTTCACAACTGGTTGAATCCTGTACTTTTATTCATTTTTACACATTATAAAGTAGATGCTGTTTTTGTAATAAACATGTATTTGGTAAAAGCGTTTTAATATCTCAGTTTGCTTCTTACTCACATTCCGCACATTGTTTGAAAAGCACCGACACTCACCGAGGATTGAAAAATGATGTTGGTGTGGCAGCTCTCTGAAACAGCTGAACGACTTGAATAAACACATTTGGCAGCTTTAGCACCCCTGAGAGGCATCCTCCTTTTCATAGCAATATATTTCACTCTTCCTGTGCCCTTTACTTGGGCATTTTTCTTACCCTGTCGACTCACAATGAATCTCTTGTTTAAAATGTAATGATAGAAAAGTCTTGCACATATTGATCGCCCATCTCGGCTCATTATTGCATATCCATAACTTTGCGACAGATCACGTCACGCAGCACTGTGATAGACTGACAGGCCATTTTGTGAGTTGATGGGGCACAGTAACCGAACTGGTGAATTAGCATAGGGACGAAGGCTCTGTCACGCCTCTCCAGCAGTCATCTTCACCAGGGACAGATTGGTTAACAATGCAGGAACAAAGGTTCCTCTCTGCTTAATTAGCCTTTGACCCTGATAGTGCCTTCTGTCAGACTACACTCTGTTCAGCTCCACAGCAAACCAATAATGAGCTTTTAAGTGTTTGTGACCCTTAGTAATGGCAGCATAAGGGACTATGTCCCTTTGAAGACGTGTCAACATGTCTTCATTTGGCAGTTTAGACTGAAAATACTATTGCATGAACAGTAAAGCAAATTGCACAAAAGACAGAATCTATCATTTGGCTTCACTTAGGTCTCTGATCAGGTGTTAAATGTATTTTGAGTAGTATTTGGAGCTACACTCATTGCCTTACTGAAAGGGAATTGGTCAGAGATTAGTGTACTTCCGGTGTTAGTCCCATAGAAGAAATGTTCCCAAACTCTAAAAAATGCAGTGGGTGACAATATGCAAAAAAAAAAAAAAAAATGGATCAAAACAGTTTTGATTTTAATTTGGAAAAAGATCATGTTTAAGAACAGTTTTGTTCTGATTTTCATCAGCTGTATATATAAATATGACGAGGCCTCCATGATATCACCCACACTGTGTGTTTTGACCAACAGCAAATTGTGTCAATTCTATATTCACCTCACATTTTAGCCATAGAGACATTTAGTTGGTAAACAAGCAGCTTCAAACCTGTGTGCAAGGGCTGAACGATGCGCAAAAACTCTTATATTACGATTACATCAACAGATACTATAATATGAGTCACAATATTAGTCGGGTTGTTGATCCCTACTGTTCACTAGAGGCTACATTTATGTCTGGTTAATGATGCCCACATTATACTTTATTATTTTTTACAACATGGCTATTGGCTTAAATATTGGTAGCCACCAATCTATCCCTCTGTGTGAAAATCTACACTAATGGCAGGAAATAGGTTTTCTTTTGCAAAATTAAATCAAAGCTTTGATCTTACAGATCAAAGCTTTTCTTTTATACAGTATTTCTCAAAGCCAACTTCAAGGTTTTCATTGTTATATACTGGATAATAATGCAAAACATTAAAGCACTGACATTCTTAACCTCAGAGCCAACTCCACTTTACACACAAATTAAGTCTAATACTTGAAAATGAATTAGTTTTGAAATGTAAAGTCATCTACCAAGAAAAAAATCAAGAATAATGAAAAGCTAAGTTCAGTGGAGTTGTAATGATAATTTTCTCCATCTTTGCCCACAGCTTAATACTGTTGGTGACATGTATTAAAGGCATACAGAATCTAGAGTCATTAAAAATACTGAGATATGATCAGTGGTTTGAAACTGAGGGTGAAGGTCTGTGTTGTGAACATCAGCTGAGGAGCAGGAGCCTCCACCTTTCACTGCTCAGTATTTAAAGGCTGCCTGCTCTTTGAGTTTTCTGGGTCATTAAGTCCTGCTGCTGGCTGACGAGCCAGTTGCTTATATGCCTTCCAGAGTGGCGAGTGTCCATCTCTACAAGGGTTGTCCTCAGATGGACACACATGGGACCCTCTTAAACCTGCCAGGAACAGTTTTTTAGACACTGTTCGTATCATTTTAATGTGAGCCGTTTAATTCCAGACTAGCCTTGTCATGTGACAGGCAACTCTTCATTTTTAAGATTTAATTTTTTCCCCCCTCGATATTAGCTTCAGATAAGTGCTCCTGTCCATGGCCAACATTATCCCAGTCAGAAAGCTGTTTTTTTTAGGTAACTTTTATTTTGCAAATTATAAACAACCTGATTATGTTTAAAATCCTTACTCTTCATATAACTAATTTAACAGCTTCCAGTTAGACAGCTAACATTCATACACATTTGATGGTTGCCAACACGTCCCTAGTCTGGAGAAGCAGATGGAAATAACCACTTACAAGTTCAACCAATGTAGCCTGTTACTGTCAATAAAACAAAATCTACTGTATTTTTAGACACCTGTAAAAACTGGATTAGTTTACGCACACACTACGCTTGCATGATACGAGGAAAATCTGTAATGTTCAATACTACAATAACAATATGAGTTGTGAGTGTTTAACAAAAATACTGCTACATGTTAGCACCGTTAACAGGAGTATGGAAAAGCTTATGCTCATGGAGTAAAAATGTGAAATCAGTCAATTCAAACATGCTTTCAGATCAGAGATTCTGTGATTTGTTTCATGAATGTTAATGAAAATTCTGTTTAAGTGGGCACCCCAATCAGATAGCCATTTCTGACAAAACTGAAGCCGTTTCTTTCCTTCATTCAAAGTCACCAGGCTCCTTTTTAAACAACAGTAATTTTACCTCACCTTTAGTGCTGCTTCAAATATTATAAATGTAGAACTAATAATGATTTTGGGTGGCAAAACTCCACTTTGCTGCCTCCCTTGCACTACATTCCTTTGCTTCTGTACCGTTAGTCCTGTCTGCTTCTCCACCTTCAGTGGACATAGTCTCAGCATGTCAGAGCAGAGAATACTGATTATTTGCTATAATTTTGAAAACTAATGTTCTACACTTTATGGTTGTTTTAATGACTTAAATGTGGCTTCTGTGATCTAGTAAATGCAGGGCACATATTTATTTCTGCTTTACACATATTCTAATGATTTTTTTTTTTTAATTATAGAACCACTGAAAATTCATAACACCTTTTTTACACCTTGTCACTCATGAAGCGACTTGACTCACCTAACATGAATGCAAAATTGTGCGTGCATGTTTACTTAAGTGTTATCTACCCCTATGACCTCTGTGTACGGTGGATGAGTGTCGAGTATGAAACCACAGAAAGAGAGCTTATCCTGGGTAGATCAGACTGAATTACCATGTCCTCACATCTGGGCTTTTGTTTGCCTCTTTGGCAGCAGCAGAAATGATTGCACCTTCATTCACTCATTCACTCCCTCTCTTAACAGGACAAGTGGGAGGTTAAAAAAGATTCCTTTTGTTATTCCACACAAAGACTGTTTAAGAGTTTGGAAATCTTATATAGAGTGATGAGTGACGAGAAAAGGGCAAAAGTTCATTCAACAGAATAAACTCTCTTTGTGTATCTACTGCAGGCAAAGCCTGGGCAATGTAGCATACAGTATCAGTAGCACTGTGCTCTCTTAGCTCAAAACTTGAAAAGGCAATGTTCAGTACTGATCAGTGTTGTGAGTAAAAAGATCTTGGTGTAGCTTGTGACATTGAAAGCATTTGAAAACTTGGAACCAAAGTGGAACGTTATCTATAAAGTTTGCAAACTGTACCTATCTGTAATGATTTAATAAAGCTGTTAGACTAGAAGCTGTTAGCTGTTAGACTAGTACAGTTTGCCTAACAGTGACAGTGACAGGTGGTAATAGAAGAGAAACAGTGGCAGTAAATCGCAGATATATTAATAGACTTGGATTCACGTACAAGTCGACAAGACTTGTTTTTGGCATTCAGAAATTTGAAAAAACATACAAAACTTTTACAAAAACTGACAAAAAGTAAGATCTTAGCTTTTTGCGGTGCAAGTCACCACTAAGGGAATTGGTGACACTTCTCAAATCTTGTTCTCATTTTCCAATATTACGGAACCACACATGTACATCACAATCTGGGACCTAAGTTTTCCCCCTCTTTGTGGTTTTGGTGATTTAATTTCCATTCTGCTTTGTTCTAAATTAACTTTCAAGTATTAAAGAAAGAAAAAAACTATTCTGCCCCAACCCCCCTTCATTATTATAATGTCCTTCAAAACAAGTTCATCCTGTCCCTATGCTACCTACCAACCTATCCTACCAAGTTTCTGGAAATAATCTTGCTCACAGAAAAAAAACTAATGGGAGTGATAATCCTGCTTGGGAGATGTTATAATCTATATATCATCTTTGTTCTCTAAGCAGAAATGTTAAATTTTTTTGGTATCAGCTTTTGCAGACTTACTTAGATTTTACAAACAGACAAAAAACAATTTAAAGATGTACTGTAGAGGGCTGTGATGAGCATTTTCACACTAAATTTAATCAAACAAAGTTTTAACAATGTAAATAATGTGTTAAATGCTTAATTAGTTGTAGCTCCAGTGTCATTAATGAGCGGGTTAATTGAGAACAGGGCTTTGTGTAGTTTCAATTGGCATTAATCTATATTAAACAAGAAAGCAGGAGACAGCATGATGCAGCAGAAAACATGTGTACCACATTGTGTCGTGATTTAACATCCCCACTGCAACTAACACGTCCAGTTGCTTTCAGCCTTTAATTAGATCATAGATTTCCTGCTGATGAACAGGCGAAGAATTAACAGTGAGAGGGCTAATTCACAGCCCCTCTCCCCCACCCACAGGCTGTTATTGCTGTACAAGAAGACCACAGGGGAGGAAAGAAAAGAGCTGGGTGCACTTAGCTACACAAACATTAGTATTAACGATTGGGCTGCCAGTTTGGAATTGGTGACAAACTGCAGACGTGGAAAAATTGGAGTCCGAAACCAATCAGGAAGTTAATGAGGAGAAAAATTACTCCTCTTATTCCCTCCCACTCCTGAGCGGGGGGGGGGGGGAATGCAGGGTTAGCCTGAATGAGGCAAATGAAGGCACACATTCTGGGTAACTGTAGACATTATTTACACTAATATTAATATGATCACAAGGTTATTCTGAGTAAACATGTACATGTGACACTTTTTGGTAATCAGGAATGTAAAATAATGTTATTTGGGAAGTTGTGACTGTAAAACGCTATTATTTTTTACAGTGTGTTTTTTTTTAATGGTCATATAAAAACAGGAATTAGCTGCAGTCCCGGTACTTTATGTAGTCATGTTCAACTAATAGGATTGAAGGCATAGCCATAGCTTGTTTAAAACAAGTGGATACTGTGATGTCATTTTGGTTTTTGGGTGATTGTAGATGCTTCAACTGCATTTTATTGGTCAACATGTTTAACAAACACATATGGGATTACTTACAATACCATTAACTCTCAGGAATTGTAAAATTAAACTTATTACAATATTTTTGTGACAGAATTATCTGATAATCTTGTTAGTGTAATGTTGCAAGCACAACTGCAGTACTACTGTCTGTAAGGAAAAACTATATTTTACTCAATAAGCTGAAGCTCCATAAGTTCCATGATGACCACACCTGTTTGTCCTAGAGCTCACTATGGACATTATAACCTTCTTTAAGATTGGAAATCTTATTAAAGGAGCATCAGTAGAATTATTAAAGGGTATATTAAAAGCAAATTAGTCAAGAATGACTCCTAGACAACAAAATTATCTAGTATCTTTTTTCACTTTTTCCCAGTAAGAGGAACACATACAGTATACAGATAGGTGATGTTTTTTGTCAGACCTTTTTTAGACCACTGACTGTGTCAACTTGAACATCTCTGAACTTTTCAGGAAAAACAATTCTTTTCAGCTAAGCAATCAGATGAGATGGGAACTTATTACACCAGTAACAGGAAATCTTATCGGTTAGTGTAGAGTTTTTCGCACCCTACATGCTGCACACTCGTCTGACATACTGCTGCCTCCACAGATGTCGTCAGGACAGTATTGTTTTTGTCTCCCACCAGACAAATTACCAGTACCATGTCAGTGCTTTTGTTTTCTATCTAAAAAAAAGTAAGTAGAGAAATGAAGCTAGTTGGAGCAATTAAAAAATATGTATCCACACTTTCCATTCAGAGACTACAAAGACGCCTTCTGTTTTGCTGCTTAAAGCTGATGAGTAGCATACTATGTATTTCACATTTTCTTTGATGGGGGGTATCTTTAAAACTGTTTAAGGACCTGTTTCATCTAAAGCCAACACAGCACAAACATTATATAAGTTTTGGGGTTTTTTTTGTTTTTTTAAGGAAGCTACAAATGAGATCAAAACAGTGTGAACCATATGTGCAGGTCCAGATGAATGAATATGAGACATTTGTAACATGTGAGTGGCTGTACAAATACAGTAGATTGCTGCTAACCAGCCTAATGGCTGCACAGCTCACTGTTATTAGTGTGTGCAGCAGCTGTAGAACTGGTATTAAAATGCCTGGGTGCACATAGCTCTCATGTTTACTGTAAAAGACCTTAATGCTTTTCTCTTGCATTCATTGTCTTCCCTCTTGTTGACTGATTCAATTTGCTGTAAATCCTGTGCTTTGGTAAGAATCATTTTACTGTACAGTCATATTTATATCAGGTGAATCCAGCACTAACAGAGCTGCCCATTTATTGTGAAGTGCTGATGATACGACTCTGCTGTTTTGTCTGTCTCACAATAGTATTTCTCTCCTCCTTTTTATTTACTCTCCTTATAGTCCGTAGACATATTTATTTTATGTGTGCTGCGGTACTGTATACCTATTTCCGATGCAATATGAATTTATCATATTAATGACTTTGAGGAGTATCCAAGAAAAAGATTTGTAGATCAAAACCTGTCAAATATGTAATATTTATATTTCTTTTAAATCCATAAATATACTTTGCCATACAGGGACCGCAATTGAATGTTTTTCATTATGCTTTTTTATTTTTCTTTGAAGATAAGGAAGTAGTATTTTACCAATGTCCAATTTAAGGAGATTTAAATACAAAGATCTGATGAAGAGGTTTAAAAATTTATGCCAAAGCCTGCAGTTTCTTAAAATTATATTTGAGGCTGGTTTCAAAAGTTCACAAGTTCCAAAAGCAGCAATAAATAAAATATGTTTAAAGCCTTATGTTTATATTGGCATCCTTATACAATAAACGGCTTTGACATTTTTACATTAGGTGACCTTTTATATAACTTGCCAATTAAAATTGTATTAAATCTTGAAGTTATGCATGATTAAGGCTGTGGCTGTTTAGAGGAACAGGTGGGTTTAGTGCCATCTTTAGTTACAGCTCATTTCTCTGCTGTGTCAGATCTACGAAGATTCTGTTGAATAAAATATTTTTAGATACATCCATGGCCCATCTATAACAGGGATTGTTTGTACATCAGGCTGTCAGTCCTCATAACATTTAAAATGCAGTATCTCTGGATAGAATATTACATTACATTGCATTTAGCAGAAGGTTTTATCCAAAGCGACCTACAAAAGAGAGGATCAGTCAAGCATCGGTGTTAAAGTACAATAAGCAACAACATTAAAACATAAAAAACAGAGGTTAAGAGATCAAATCAAGCATCAGTGGTAAAGTAATATATTGACATTTGACCAACATGCACTTGGATGAATTGAAAAGATTTGATGTGGCCTGAAGGTGAATGTTGTTGTGACCATGTCTGTCCATGCTAATGAATGCCTTGTGGGAATTTCTTCAAGTTTGATACATGCACTCTCAGGGATTAACTGATTCGATATTAATGCACCAATGGTCAAAAGATGAGATTGTAAAGTCTAAAGTAAAGGTCACTAAACTCAAACGGGGGCTGCTGTTAATAGATTATCTAAGAGAACTCTATTAATAAGAGATTATGATGAAAAACAAGTAGAAGCATTTAGTTGAATTTATGGTTGTTTTTTCTCGACAGACAGCTGTTGCACAGTTATACTGTAAAGACTGCCAAACATTCTGCCATGGAGCTTACTGGTACTTATAATACCTGGCCTGAACTATTAACTTTATATTGGATTGTATAATCTGTCAACTGGTTAGTTGACAGACTAGTTGACACAAATTAGTGTGTTTTTTTATAGTCATTGTGGTTTGTTTCCAGTAAATTACCATTTGCTTGGTGAGTTTCACTACTCCACCCTCTTATCTGATTGTGATCATTTCCAGCTCCAATAACTAAGACAGTATTGCCAAAATACACATTTGATGCCTCACAAACCTGAACATCCAGGTGAATATCCACTTATGTATATGTACAGTATATATAATGTATACACTGTAAAATCCAATTAGTTATCATTACTTAAAAAAAGCATGCAAACCAATTGCACTTAAAAAAACAAGTAAAGAGAACTAAGTATTTTAAGTTGTACTAACTAGTGCTTCCTTCGTAGAGTACACTTATAAATGAGTTTGAACAATTAAAACCATCAACTCCAACTTGAACCAGGGATTTTCCTATTTTGAATCAACCATACACCACTTGCTATTGCACTTGACACTACACCACCATGTCTGGACTGTCTAAAATACATAATGTTCTCCCTTTATGTCCAGCTATGTGATTTTTTCATTTCTTTACAAATCACTATCTCTAGCTAAACCAAGATATGATTATTATTATTGAAAATGTAATAATAATAATAATAATAATAATAATAATAACATCTTTTTTGCTGCCATAATTTGAAACAATGGAAGTTCGTACAGTTGAGGCGAAAAAATAAATGCCTAATGTGCGTTACAGATGTATTCCCAGCTTTGAAACAAGGCTCAAAAGAGCGATGATAAGTTCACGACTGGAAAATGCACCTGCCAATTGTCTGTGATGCATTTGGACATTACGTCATCAAAATGTGATGACGCAGGCTTAACTCCGCCCATACTCCTATACTGTCACTGAAGTTAAGTCAACAAAATTTACAAAGTTAGTTAGACAAAGATTTTTTTCAAGTTAGTACTTTTAACTTGAATTTTTGTGTTATCCCAACAAGTAATCAGTTGTCGTTCTAACACAGAATAATAGGTTAGCACAACAATTCTATTTTACAGTGTATATATTCAGACCTTTGTACAGTTTGATTTTGTTTAGATGTGAATCAAGCTCTTACTGCTGTTCAAAACAGCGTCTCAGATACTGCCTGATAGAAATAGACAATGATCTGGCTCCGGTCCGACCCAAATACGCTTTGCAGTCATTGGCAGGGATGTGTATGATTAGAACTAAGATTTGACTATTTTTATATTTGTAGCAATTTCAGAAAGTCAGTTTTCTTTCTTGCTGACATTAGATCAGCAAGATAAGGATGTTGTTTTTATAATGCATTTTTTTGTCACTGAATTTTTGTGTGTGTTTGTGTGCCTTTAGGTTCTCTGTATTGTCCCACATAGCTGTAGATTGTCAGACAGTTTGCAGGGTATAAACTAGAACGTTTGTTTATTGGAGGTTTATTAATGATTTGCTTTTGGGGTGTTAGTTGGTGTGACAGTGGATTAGGCTACTTTTTGTGATTGAGCAGGACTGTGTGTCTCTCCTGTGCAGCCTTCTCACCCAGCAGCATCAGCACCGGCCACGACTCCACCATGACCTGCCACTCCATCAATTCCCTGGTTAACTCCGATGTCAAGGCTGAGTGTGAGGCCGGCAGCGAGACAGCCAACTTCACCGTGAGCTCCATCATCGATGACAGTGCCACCAAATAAAGAAGCTAAGGATCAAATCTATAACAGAAACATTTTGAGATCACTTAAGCAGTTCTTGCAAAACAGTTGAATAGTTCACTGACTTTCCTAAGTTTATTTGTTCTCATATCTTGCAGACATTACTGAAATTACAAGTTGTTTGAGTGTTGTTGGCTCTTGTATTAGCAGTTAATTTTCTTGTTATTCAATCTTGCTTCAAAGTAATTGGAAAGTGAAAAAGAGACCACAAACCAGAACATGCCAATATTATAATAGCACGCTTAAGAATTAGGTGACTATATGGACAATGCAAAACAATGACTAAAATATGCAATTAATAATTGTCTTGATTGTGAGTAAGGGGCAAAATATTAAGCTAGATTGACAGCTTCCTGAAACTAATGTTAGGAGCCAACATCAATATTGTGTGAATTATTTTAGCTGTAATGTTTTGTCTTTTGATGCACTAAATTAGCCTTTCCCAATGCACTAACAATAAAAGTGATGGTGGTACAAAATCCACGTCTTCCTGTCATCAAATGGAGTAAATCTGTCATACTTTCAGTTAGATCTGCAGCATGCCATTAACTGATTTGTTGTTGCGTATCAAATTAATAATCAGCTATTTTAATAATTAATTCTAATCATTTTTAAGAGAAGTAAATAAAAAAATCTCTGATTCTCAGCAACTTTTTCGAAATTGAAGATTGTTGAAGAAGCAGTTTGAGTATTTTGTTTGGCTTCTTTACTCCTCTGAGAAGACATCAAGTGTCTTGTGAAATACACAAGACATTTGATGTTGTCATCTTCAAGTTTGGGAAACATTGAACTACATTTCTTGCAATTCATAATGAAAATAATCAATAGTGGGCTGGGTGTGGCTAGGTCTCGGTATGGAGTAGACGTGTTTCTGGGAGCCCCGACTTAATTTCACCATTACCTCACCCTAAACAGCTATTTATACCCCACTTGATATATTTGAAACGTGTGCCAACACTGGTAACAAAATGACGAAACCCAAAGGTAAACAAAGAGAAAGGCACTGTAGACGAAACCTTTGATGACCGGACGAAGCTAGCTAACTCTGAGGGAGCTAACGCTACTGCTAGCAATACATGCATGTCGGGCCACGCCACTAATGAAGACGTTCTGGCAGCCATCAATAGTTTTAGCAATACGGTCGACTTGCTGAACTCTATGGGTTCATATCCAGCCTCAAAACGACACTATCCGAAGTTCGTGACTGTGCTGCTGAATTACATGATAGGCGGACTGGGGAATTGGAGAAGCGGTGCGATAGCCTAGCAGCCCAATGCACTCAGCAACAAGCTAAGCTGGACGACCTAGAGGCGCGCTCACACAGGCAGAACATTTGCATCGTCGGAATGCAGGAAAAGGTGGAAAACGGCAAACCAATGGATTTTATCACCAAGTTGCTTCCTAAACTGCTGGAAGAAGACAATTTTGACCGACCAATCAAGGTGGACCAGGCCCAACGGAGCCCAGCGCCGGCTAAAGACAGTAGGGCCATCGTCGTCAGACTGCACGACTTCCAGGAGAAAGAACGGGTGCTGCGGATGGCCAGGGGGAAAGGTCCTACAGTACGACAGACGCCCGGTGTTCATCTTCCCCGACCTCACTTCAACTACAATGAAGAAACGCCAGGCTTTCCAGGTTATAAAGGAGAAATGTAGCGCTCGGAAGATTCGATACGGGTTCCGCTGTCCGGCGAGGTTCACGGTCACTGTGAAAGACAACACCACTACGTTCGACACTCCAGCGGAAGCCGAGAAGTTCCTGAACCGGGAGGTAGTGGACTGGCACTCGGGGACTGAATAAGGTCGGTGGACTGACAGTTCTATTGCTACGACGTTCGAGTATGAGGGGTAACTATGGAGCAGTGAATGTTCTGAGAACGGGGTGAAGGTTAAACAATTTTTCCTTGTTAGAGACTTCTCCACATGTGGGATTAAGTTGCTCCATTGATGAGAGAGATGGAGAGCTATGCTGCTGGTCTGTCCTTTAGTGGACTGCTAGGACCAGCTTTAGCTTCAGGTTGGGAGTATGGAGGCGCCACTCCTAGATTTGTTTTGTTATGTTTGATAATGGTGAGGGTTTCTTCTGTTCTTGGGTGGGTTGTTTTTTTGCACATCTGTTTTCAGATTAAGGTTTCAAAGATATTTTCACAGTCATGCAACAGTTGGTTCTTTAAAGGTATACAAATGTATGTCAACTGATAAGAAAGAATATACCATTTATTAACATTCAAACTATCTCTGATCAAAGGGGAAGGTATGTAATGGTTAATGGGACACTAAATTCCGTACCAGTGGTACTGGTCAATGTGTGCGGGCCCAATTTTGAAGATCCCACTTTTTTTAGATCCTTTTCAATACAATGCAGGATCTGCCAGATTCCAGCATAATTATTGAGGGGGACTTAAACTTGGATCCAATTTTAGATAGACAGCGCCCCCAAGCCAGTTCATTCAAAAGCGGGGAGATACTTAAAAAATTAATGCAGTCCATAATTTAGTTGACATTTGGAGGCTTCTATATCCTACCAAAAGAGATTTTTCCTGTTTTTCTGTGGCACACAAATCCTATTCCAGGATTGACTATTTCTTTGTGGACTCTAAACGGTTAGCATCAGTATCTAGCAGTAGCTGTGCATATCACAATATACCCATATCAGATCATGCCCCTGTGT
This sequence comes from Apogon talboti, assembly GCA_037367365.1. Taxonomy (NCBI): domain Eukaryota; kingdom Metazoa; phylum Chordata; class Actinopteri; order Kurtiformes; family Apogonidae; genus Apogon; species Apogon talboti. Next base: position 7,123,809 of record JAPQRQ010000028.1, read on the forward strand.
CTTTGAGTCTTAAACTAAATTGTAAAAGAGGGGAGTACAGCTGGAGCTTAAACAACACTATGCTAAAGGATAAGGATTTTTGCTTCATATCTCAAGAGAAATTGAGTTATACTTGAGCACTAATGACACAGGAGAAGTGGATGATTCTGTTCTTTGGGAACCAATGAAGGCAGTCCTAAGGGGTTGAATAATGTCGTATAAAGCTGCAGAAAAGAAAAAATCCAGGATGAGGCTGAATGAAATAGACAACCTGCTGACCAATCTGGAAATCTCTTATAGAACAAACCGAAATCCCGATCTACTCAATAAAATTACAGCTTTGCGACACGAGTATAACTGTATTATGTCAAAAAATGTTTCAAAATTACTGGTACAAGTTAAACAGAGGCACTTTGAGCTCGGCCATAAACCTCATAAGTTACTATCCCGCCAGCTTAAACATTCACAAGCCTCCAGAGCCATACACCGTATTAAGTTAAGAGATGGGACCTTACTTACAGATCCTGATAAAATTAATGGTTGCTTTGCAGAATTCTACACTAATGTTTACCAGTCACAGGGTAAACCGAACCTTGAAAATATGGAAAAGTTTTTTTGACAATCTATATTTTCCAAAGCTGTCATCAGATTCTGTTATGGCTCTGGAAGCTGATATAACCCAACAGGAAGTTAACACTGTTATTTCTGTTTTTCCCAACAACAAAGCGCCTAGTCCACATGGTTTCAGCATAGAGTTTTTCAAAGTTTTCAGCCCTAAATTATCGCCTCTGCTTTTGCGTATGTTAAATCACTCTAAACAAACATTTAGATTGCCTCCCACATTACACAGAGCCAATATCTCACTGATCCCCAAGCCAGAGACCCAGAGGAGGTCTCACCTTATTGTCCCATCTCATTGTTATCTTGAAACCAAAATTCTTGGGAAAATTCTGGCTAACAGACTAAAAGAATACATATGTTCAATTATTCATCCTGATCAGACGGGCTTTATGCCAGGTAGATGTATGTTTTTTTAATCTGCGCCGCCTTTTTAATATCCTATATGCAAAACATCCGGATGAAGCTGTGGTTATTTCATTAGATGCACAGCGCGCGTTTGATCAAGTAGAATGGCCTTATATGATGTACACACTTAAAAAATTTGGACTTGGACCCATATTCACAAAATAGATTGAGATAATTTACACACATCCGGCTGCTTCAGTCATCACTAATCAAAACATTTCTTGTCCCTTTGCAATTGTTCGGGGCATGCGTCAGGGCTGCCTGCTTTCTCCATTTCTTTTCTTAATCATTATCGAACCCTTAGCTGCCAGCATAAGACAAAACCCTCTGGTATCTCCCATCGAAATGTATGGCAATAGCATCATCTCTTGCTTTATGCTGATGACATCCTTTTATATGTCTCCAATTCGCAAGCATCGGCGACTCCTCTTCTGTTGCTGATAAACATTTTGGTAGCCTCTCAGGTTTTTCTATTAACTGGGATAAGAGTGAATTGATGCCTATCACCCCAGGGATTGATCCGGCCTATTTGCGATCCACTCCTTTTAAGATAACTTACAACACTTTCTCATATTTGGGTGTGACTGTGACTAAAAAACCAGAAGATCTCATATGACTGAATTGGCAGAATAAGGTTGAACAACTTAAACAGAATATTGACTTCTGGGAAACTCTGTCACTCTCAATGATCGGTAAGATTAACGCAATTAAAATGGTGGTTTTGCCACATTTTCTCCATTTATTTCAATCTATTCCATGTTTTATAGGAGAATCCTACTTTAAACAATTAGACTCTATTATTGTTCCCTTTATTTAGGGCTATAAAAATGTTAGAATTTCAAAAAAGCACTTGTGCAAATCAAAGACAGCAGGTGGTCTCACCCTACCAAATTTCAACTGTACTACTGGGCCTCTCACCTATCTATTCTGGCGTGGTGGAAGAAAGGCCCCCTGTCATCCGCTAAATCTTGTCCAACCTGGTTACTCCTGGAACATCTGCACTGCAGTAATACGTCTGCCCTTCTCAATAGTCCTATTAAAGTTAATAATCACTCTATAATAACAGTTTTATAATTGGCAGGACTTTAAGAATTTGGAAACAGATGCAAATATGTATAAAAGCCCCGCTACACTACATAGACTCTACTACTTGAGGGAGAAGCAAAATAGCTCTTTTACTGATGTGTCACCAGTTTGCAATCGCTGCAAGTCTGCAATCGGTAATCTGACGCATACCTTCTGGTCATGCAGTAATCTTTGCTCATTCTGGAAGAATATTTTTTGTTGTTTTTCAGAGGCTTTTGGGAAGCACTGGGACCCAGATCCACTCGTCGCCATCATTGGTTCTTCTAGTGCTTTACTGTCACCCAATAAAAACGAGAAAGTAGCTGTTTTGTTTGGTATAGTGATCGCTAAAAAGTTGATCCTGAGAGTGTGGAAGAAGGACTCAGTCCCCACAGTTGACCTTTGGTTGGGGGAACTGGAAAACATGTTACATCTGGAAAGGCTTAGGTATTGTAATGATGATAGAGGTGGTGTGTTTGACCAGATATGGGATCCTGCGTTAAAATTTCTTCAAGGCGGTGACTGATCTCACTGTTTTTCATCATTACATACATTTGTCGTTGTTGTTTTTATTTATTTGTCATATGGTTATTAATTTGTAGCTTAATAATCTGTTGTTGTCTGGACTGTGATACTGTAGATTTATTGATGTGCTGTTTTTTTTGGGGGGGGGGTTGTTTTTGTTGTGCTCTGTAAAAATGTGAAAATGAATAAAGATTTATTTAAAATAATAATAATCAATAGTGGCAACTAAACATTCAAACTGTACAAATAACCTATTTGATTTATTTCAGATACCTCAATAATATATTTAGATAATTCCTATGCCCTACAGAAATTGTAAGTATTGTTATTGCTTAAAATGTTTCTATAGGAATCATCGCATTTTTGAAAGACTCAATGTTGGTAAGTGGCAGAATGTGTTACAGTGTATGGGTGTTATTCATCAGTGTGACAAACAGCTCAGTAACACCCAAAAGATCATTTTAAAATTGAAGCTCATCCATGAAGTTTCACATCAGCATTAGTAGTGAACTTACAAAATGCCCAACACCCAACAGGAAGTCTGCCACTGTGTTTTGAATTCACAGTTTTTGCCCCATTTTCCCATATTAAATACTGTGCAAATCATTTCTGTAGCATCCACAAGAAGGCAACACCTGAAAACCAACCACTGAGCTCCAGCTCCATATG